>CM053587.1:79883227-79938650 GCA_028646515.1 Pseudochirops corinnae
TTCTTCAGCTGATCTCTAGCTTTAAGGCATTCTTCATGTTTATTGGAAGCCCCTGGTGAGGGAGCTCTGGCTGTGCTGTCCTCCTCCTTCTCTCTGCCTTGGTCCTTTTTTTCCCCAAAGAAGGAATCTAGGATTTGGTTGCTGTTCTTACTTTGCTTCTTATGCTTATTCTTATTCATGGTTGGTCAGTCCATGATTTTTTTTTTTTAAATCTCTGTGGAGCTCTGCTTCCAGAGGCGAAAGCTCTGTCCCAAATCGCTGGAGTCCTCTCAGCTGCCGGAGCTCTCAGGGAGTTGCTGGGTCCCTCCCCCACTTCTGGCTCACTGCAGGAAAAAGAACCACAAGACCAAAGCCCAAGACTGCAATCTGGATCCAGGCCGCTCAACGTGAGAGCACTTGGCCTCTGAACGATCGCTTGGTCCCCCCTGCAGTCTGCAGGCCGAGAGCGCTGAAGCTGCAATGCGGAGGCAGGTGCAGGACCTCCACTTTTCGCTTCTCAGCCCTGGAGGTATTTTGGCCGGACCACTTTTCTCCCACGACCTCGCAAGCTCCATTGACCTAGTTCTGGACACTGCCGCAGCAGCTCCAGCTGGGGCTTGGCTCCTCTCATCCAGGCACCCCCAGGGCACAACCGGCCAGGCTGATTTCAGTTCACAGTGCTGATATGGTTCCTCATAGCAGAGCTGACTTTAGTGGAAAGTATATTTGTGTGCTTTTTGGAATTCTAGAATTAGTTTAGAGTCATATTTTATGGGTATTTTGGGGTGGCTATGTGAGAGCTGTGATATGTTGCTGCTCCTATGCTGCCATCTTGGCTCCACCCCTCTACTGAGAAGGTGCTTAATAAATATTAATTGGATTAATTTATTGATATGAAGCTGGAAAGGATCTCAGAGATCACATGGTCTGACCTCCCCTATTTTACAGGTGGGGAAACTGAAGCCCAAGAAAGTTGAATGACTTGCCCAAAGTTTTTAGGAAGGGTTTGAAACCTTGACCTCTGACTCTAGAGTCAGTGTTCTTCACAGTATATCGCAGTAGGGAATCCTGCCTGTATCAGGAGGATGAAGGGTGGAAGAGTATGATATCCAGAAGGAAAGCTAGAATACCAGAAAAGGGAGGAATAAAAAACATTTGAGCCTAAGTCATAATGATGATACTTTTTCCCTAGAGGGAAAAGTAGGACCCCTCCCTCAGGAGAAACAGCTTCTTTTGCTCCAAGGAACAATGATGTGGATCCACCGGTGCCATCAGGAGATAAGTCTGTCAGCCATGGGCAAAAAAAGAAGAAAGAAGTGCGGTTGGTTGATGACTCCATGCTGAGGACTGCCAGGGAAGCTATTTGTCAATATGATGACAGAGAGATCTGCTTTCCTTCCTGGGGCTTATGACAGTGACTATTTCCTGAGATTTGTCAATCCTAATAATCATTTCTCATTTCCCTTTATATGATGACAGATAGTATCTGCAGAAGGCACATAGAAAATATTGGCAAAGAATATGAAGTTTGGAGTAAGAAATGGAAGCATTTACAGCCACGGTGGGATTTTTGTTACTGCTACTGATTGGAGTAGGGGATTCAGGTGAAAGATGAAAAGTGAGATTTTAGTGGTCAAGAAGATGCTGTTAAAGAATGGGGTTAGTTGGGGCGGCTACGTGGCACAGTGAATAGAGCTCCAGCTCTGGAGTCAGGAGGACCTGAGTTCAAATCCGGCCTCAGGAACTTAACACTTACTAGCTGTGTGACCTTAGGCAAGTCACTTAACCCCAATTGCCCTGCCTTCCTCCCTCCACAAAGGAAAAAAAAAAAGAATTTGTGAACTATGACTTGAAACATATGAATGACAGACTGTTGGCCAGGGATGGAAAATACCTTAGGAGACCCAATAAAAGTCATATGTAGAAACAGACGATAAGTATAGATATACAGATGATGTGGTTTTAGATGCAGATAATATAACTATGGATATAGATCTTCTAGATATAGAGGTTAGAGGTGAAGATGATAAAGATATAGAAGATAGAGATACAGATGATATAGCTATCAATAGAGATATAGATTATATACTTATAGATACAAATAAAAATATAGTTATAGATACAAACATAGATAGATATAGATATGATTAGGCACAGACATTGGTATATCTTCTTGGAGTTTTGCAGATTTGATTGAGTGAATGTTAAGTTGGAAAAGGAGGGAGAAAACTGCATAAATCTTTTAAGGCAGATACAGCAGACGGTAGCAAACATAACATCCAAAGAAGAATAGCAAAAGAGAAGACAGTTCACAGAAGATCTTATACAAGAAAACCTTTGAGCTCAGCTGTCTAATTACAGAAACAGAATGTATGGATAATGAAAAGAGTGAACTGTATGTAGATCCTAACACAAGGAAATATATTTTACCTCATAAGTGTCATTGATACTTGACAAGCTGGGATACATGACTAGAATATGACTGAAAAAAATGTGCTTTATTCAAGAGGAACAGAAAAGATGAAAGAGGTGGTATAGTCACATTGTATTTTAATATCTATTCATGGAAATGCAGGAACCAGAGCAAGAAAATACAATGGAAAGAATTTAGGTGGGAACATCATGCCATCTGGATAGTTAAAAGAAGTAGATGAGGAGTCTAGGAAATGTCTATTTTCCATCTTTTAAAAAATCTCTCTGCCTAAAGCAGAGCAGTTAACTAATTCGTGATTTGCCATAATGATAATTTTTCATGTCAAAAGTTGGGGGGAAATGACCATGAATCAGATACAGAATACATTCTGGCAAGTGACTCTGATTCCGACAAATGAGGAAGAATGGGTTGCTGATACAGAAATGATGGGAAACTCAAGGAGAAGTTTTGGAATTTGTAATAGAAGAGGAGGAAAAAATGACATCAATCAGAGATTTGAAAGAACAGATTTTAATGTAGCTGCAGGCTGAATACATAGATTCCAATGGCTTAAAACTCTACAGTTAGCTTATAAAGGGATATATAAATTCTGAAGATATGAGGAAAAGCGATTCTGATGATAGGGAAAGAGTTACCTAAAAAGATTGATATGGCTACATCAGGAACTCATCAACCAGTTCATATTGGAAAAAAGAAATAGAAGTATAAAAAATGGAAGCAAAGTCAGGTAATGGAGAATAAATGCAGAAGAGTAGCATGATCTTATAGGAAAAGTTTCAAGAGTGTTAAAGTCTAGAATGAGTTGAAACAGGTTATGAGGAACGACAACAAAAGGCTTCTTCAAAAGTTGTATCAGGAGAAAGAAGATCAAAGAAGAGATGAAACCTCTGTTCCTGGGTAGATAACACAATGCCAATATGTAATAATGACAAGGCAGAATCATTCAACTCCTATTGGCTTCTCTTCTTTTTAGAGAACAATAGAATTTGAACATAAGAGGACAGAACAGAAAGATTTAACAAGAAACTACAACTCCAAAGAAGTGAAGAGATTATGCATGGTCTCTCAAAAGGGACCAAAATGACCTCACTATGTTGGAGTCAAGGTACAGTGTGTCTGACTGTGACTGATCAGATCAATACGAACTTGGAAGGCTCTGTGACAGGTTGGGCACAAATAGCTCATATGAACATTTGAAGTGGAGATATCTCTAAATTTGCACAGCTCACATTTCTTTTGAACTAAATTGTCCTTCACTCATAACTTCTTTGATGTGGGCATGTCATGCTGGGCAGTCCTTTGCAGTCTTTGCTTTTCTCTTAGTAGTGTAGCCTAAGAATTGGAAGGGACCTCAGAGGCTGTTGAGTCCAAGCCCATCATTTTCCAGATGAAGAGAATGAGGTCTACCAAAAGGACTTTTGCTAATGCCCAGACCTGCCTAAGTCAAACCCTACTTAATAGCCTCCAGTGACTCTCTATTACCTCTAGGATCAAATACTATTTGGTCTTTAACTCAACCTTTTGAAATGTCTATTTCTGTGTTTTCTGATGTATATTAGTGGTAGTAGTAGTAGTAGTAGTATAGTAGTACATGAAATTAACATAAAGAAGTAAATATATACCCATTCCTACTAAAAACTTTTTTTTTTTTACTAAGGGGATACATGATCAAAATATTGTGGTAGATCACCAAGTTGGAAAAAACCAACATTGTCAGCAGGAAACCCCTTGTTTTTACTATAAAATCAGATTCTTATCAAAAAACAAGCCAACAAAACAAATAGATGTCTGCTGCCTTGTTTTCATTAGATTGTTCGATTTTTCTTAAGCCTTGAACAACTGGCTTGTGGCATTGGACTTGTTTTCATGGCTGAGTTAATATCCACAGAGAATCAGTCCTATAATAGGAATGAAAATGTCCTGGCAAGCCTGAGTTGATTGAACCATTTCCCCATGTGAAGGTTGTGCCCACTGCCTAGTTCAGAGAATCCTCAATGCTCTCAACTCTACGGCTTCATGACTCTGACACCAAATACCAAATATCACTTCCCGGACTCCATGGCAAAGTGCACTGAACTCTTAAGAGTTTGGCATGTAGGACGCCTGTGACGTGAGTGACCTCAATGTGGTTGTACCTCGAAGTTGATGCTTTCTATATTGGCTGGGACACGATAAGGGTTACTGGTTCTGCTGCTTTTGACAGTCGTACATTTTCCTCCAGTGAAAGCATTATCAAGGACTTCTCCTCTGGGCTCTCCTGCCAGAAAGTGGAACCTAGGGACAAAGCAATTTCCAGGAATTCAGTAGCTGTGAAGCAACATCAAGACCTTATTCCTTTCCTCCCCTGGACATTTTCTGACACACAAAGAATGACTGAGAGAAGGGCTCTTTATTCTGTCCCAGGGGGTGAGGAGGCTGGAAGCCACAGCATGCCCCTTCTGCATCATAATTGACTTCTTATGTGTCTACTTGCCTACTTTTCCCAAAACATAAATTTAAAATTTATCAAGATTTCATTACTTGTAAAACACATACAGCCTTCAAAGCTAGCTTATAAGAAAAAACAACAACGTACATCAGCCTAGTATCAGAGAACAAGAAGGGATAATAAAGATCATCATGTCTTGGGGTCTTAGATAATATACTTAAGGTTGGAAAGGACCTCCATGCAGGCCAGTTGGTCCATTCTGCTAGTTTTACATGTCAGGAAACTGACGGAGAGATGAAACAACTTACTTGGGGTCATATAGGTAGTAAGTGGTAGAGGTAGGATTGGAACCCAGGTTCTTTTATGGCAAACCTAGTGCTCTACTCCATTCATTTTATAGATGAGGAAATAGAGGTCCCTGATAGAAAACTGATTTATTCCAAGTCATACAAATAAACAGCAGAGCTCCTGGAGATTCCAGTACAGGTTTTCAGAATTCACATTGGAAGTTTTGTTTTTGTTTTTCTCTCTCTCACACCATGCTGTCTTATATAATACAATCCCCTCCTGGAGTGTGACTGCCTTCTCCTACATCCCAAACAAGTGATTATCTAACCTCGTTGTGAATATCTTCAGTGACAGGGAACTTACTTTTTGTCAATATAATCATTTCACTTTAAAAATCTTTTATTATTGGGAAATTCTTCATTTTATGGAGCTGAAATCAAACTCCTTGTAATTTCCTCCTAGTTCTCTTCATGAGCACCTCTAGAGGCATCATCATCATCACAACAATGGCGATGATGATAAGGAATGATGTGTAGCACTCATACGACCTTTCATATGCTTTAAAAATATTATCTCATTTTATCTTTACAACCCTGTGAAACAAGTATTATAATTATTCTCATTTTTTCAGATAAGGAAACTGAGGCAGACAGAGGTTATATGTCTCCCAGGGTCACACAACTGAGAAGTGTCTAAGGCCAGATTAAAACTCAGGTCTCCCAGCTTTACTTACTAACACTATCAACTTCTACTCCCTCTCAAAGGGCCCTGGCCTTAGAATATAGACACCCCAGTTTGAGTCCTAATTCTGTTAATTATATGACTTCCAGGGAAACCGATTAACCTTCCTAATCTCAAGTTATCTCTTCTATTGTTGTTCATTCTCATCTGACTCTTAATGACCCCATTTGGGGTTTTCTTGACAAAGATATTGGAATGGTTTGCCATTTCCTTATATAGTTCATTTTACAGACAAAGAAACTGAGGGGAAAAGGGTTAAATGACTTAGCCAGGGTCACATGGCTAGTGAGTGTCTGAGGCCAGATTTGAACTCAGGCAGATGAGCCTTCCTGATTCCAGACAGTGGTACATCTACTGTGCCTCTTCACTGACCCCATTGGCATTATTGTCACTACAGTTAGAGCCCCAGGAACCACAATCATGGTTGACACAAAGTCAGCATTAGTTGAGGCAGTGGAAAAGTACAGGCTGTTATTGCTTGTATGTTTATGGACTTTAGGAGCACTTAGCTCAAGTGACTCTATCCATATTGCAGCCCTATCACTTATAACTACAACAACAGACAATATATTTTTAAAATCACAATTTAATACCCTATTTAACACACGAAGCACTAAGCACTGGTCAATTGACTTTCCCAAGATCTTGCAGAGATGACAAACGCTGTTTGTCTGTCACAACACAGTAACAGTAACACAGATTTCCTCCCAGTCCTTTGACTCCAAAGGCAACAACTTTTGAGTGGTGGCACCATAACTCTACCTTCAGATCCCTCCCTGATTCTTCCCTCCTCTCAGCTACACAAGCCTGGCTCCTCCATTAATTTTAATGAAATGTGATTTTTCAGTCTACTCACCATTCTCTTGGCCCTCCTCTGGACTCAGTGTCCCTACTGCGCTGGTGCCCTGAAATGAACACATTTCTGGAGCTGTGGCCTGAACAGGTCCTACTATGTGCCTCTCAGTGATACCAAAGGAAGTGGAGAATGAGAGATTGACTTCTCCAGAGCCCTTAAAGTCTAAGGATGCCCATCAATTAGGGAATGGCTGAACATGCTGTGGTATATGATTGTTTGAAATACTACCATGCTATAAGAAATGATAGCCTGGTTGATTAAAAAACACACAGAAAGACTTGCATGAAATAATGAAGAACAAAATGAGCAGAACTAAGACAACATTGTATACAGTATTGGCAATGTTGTTTTAAAATTGACTTTGAGCGGATAAGTCATTTTGACTACTAAAAACACCCAAATTAATTATAAAGGACATATGAAGAAAGATGCTATCTTCATCCAGAGAAAGAACTGATAAATAGAAGATGTATAGAATAATCTTACATTGATATGTGCCTATTTATGTCTAATGGTAGCCATCTTTAGGGAAGGGACGGAGAGGGAAGAAAAAAAGAAATTTACATGATAATTTTGTTGTATATTTGAAATGAATAGCAAGTTGTGCACAATAGATTTTGCAGCTTTATGTATTATCATCTTTTTTGTTGTACCTTGTCATGGAAATGCTTGTTTTATTCCATAAAGTAAAAATAAAATAAAAAAAAAAGTTTAAGGGTGTGTGCAGGAGGGATGCTGAACATCTGAGCATGCCCAGAGCAGCAGGGGGGCTGAAGACAATGTGACAGGGGAAAAAATTAAAGGAACTGGGTGAATTTAGCTGAGAAAAATGAGGACCTGAGGGAGAAGACATGAAAAACTATTGTAATAACTCATGTTTCCAAAGCATTTGTCATCTTTCATCCTTCCTCATTAAAGGTAGCAGAGTATAGAGGGAAAAAGTCTGGCTCTGCAGGCAGGGGACTCATTATGATGCATACTACTTCATAGTGACCCTGGGCAAGTCACTTGACATCCCTAGGTTCCAGCTGCTCTTATCTGTAAAATGAGGTAGTTGGACTAAAGGGCCTCCGAAGTCCCTCCTAAATCCACAACTCTATTTTTATTTATTTGCTTATTTTGGTTAACATGTAAATATTTGTGTAGGCTTTAAGGATTCAAAATAACAATATAGATTATCTCAGCTGAGCCTCACAATAACTCTGTGAGATGTTAATATTTCCATTTTACAGAGGGGAGACTGAGACCCAGAAAAATTAAGTAATAATAATAATAATAATAGCATTTATGTAGAAATTTAAGGTTTGCAAAGTGCTTTACAAATATTATCTGATTGGATCTTCCCTACAATCCTGAGGAGCAGGTACTATTGTTATCCCCATTTTAATAAAAATAAGGACAATAAAAGCTATAGCAATGATATAATGCTTTAAGGTTTGAGAAGCACTTGATATACAACTTACTTGATTTTCACAAGCCTTTGAAGTAGGTATTATTATCATCCCTATTTCAAAGTTGGAAAAACTGAGTTAGACAGATGTCACTTAAATTGCCCAGGGTCACTCAGCTAAGTGCCTGAGGCTGAATTTGAACTCAGTACTTCTTAACTCTATCCAGCAGTGTTCAATACGATCTACCAGCTGCTCCCCCAAGATCCTGCCCATAGTAAGCATCAAAGGCAAAAACTGAACTCAGGTCTTCTTGACTCCAAATATGGTATTTTATTCACATTTCCAGTTGCCTCTCATCTTTTCCACTGTGATAGATGCTTATCAACCTGCCTTCCACAAACGGATGGTAACGGTGGGTGACTGTTTTGACCAGAATCCACCAGTCAGGGAGTCCTTGACACACGCTCTTGATGTTGTTGGAGAGCTGACAGATGTTAATATTCATTTGTTTCTCAATGGAGCTATTTTGGGTCTCTCACAGAATATAGTATTACTTTGCATTGCAGCCCTGATACAATTCTTAATACTGGCTATTTTTGCATTCATGTTGGCTTCAAGGGCTGCATGTGACTCTGCAGAAAAGCATGGAGCCCTCAAAGGGTGGTCTGGCCACTGTTTATCCCCAGTGTTCTTGAGCATATTTTATTTTATTTTTATTATTTTATTTACAAATTTACTATTTTATTTATGCCCTTACAACCTTAGTATAATAAGGAGAGCCCCAGAAGGCAGCCTGAGAGCTGGGGCTCCCAAGGAGCTTTTCTCAGTTGAGTTCTTTTCCCACCTTTGCACATTGAGGGGATGCAGAGGGTGGGGGACATGATTTTACCTTTTGTGCGTTCGATGCACATTGAGAAAACTGCCCAACAATAACTCCAGCAAAAGTATATTTGTTTCATTTTTAAAATTTTGTTTGTTTGTGTACCAAGTGAGTAACACATAGTAGGTACTTAATAAATAATTGCTGATTGAGTTTATTTGTTTGAAATGCAGATCCCTGTCACTGCTTCACTTGATTGCTATAAAGAAAAAATGAAAACCTCTATGAAGCATATAGTTGGAAAGGACCTCAGAGGGCATCTAACTCACCCAGCCCCTCTTTCTAAAAATGAAGAAACTATGGTCCAGGTTGCTGAAATAACTTTCCCCAGGTCATACAGGTAATCAGCATCAGAGGCAGGATTTGAACTCAGGTCCTATGTCTTCAGAGGCAGTGCTCCTTCCCCTACACCTCCTTTGAAACATGTCAATTATCATTTTCCCAAAGTCACAGAATTTGAAAGTTAGAAGGGCCCTTATTAGCTCTCTAGGCAAACCTATTCATGAAAGGAATTCCTCATATAATAATCCAGACCGTGCTTCAAGACCTCCAAGGAGAGGGAAATTTCCAGTTTTTTAGGCCCATTTTAGAGGGTTCTAATCATAATGTGTTTTTTTCTTGAAACTAAACCTAAACTTTTCTCTTTCAACTTGTACCCATGTTCCGGCACTCTGGGGACCAATGTAGCAAATCTAATCCTCCTCCACCTGACAGTGCTTCAAATACATGATGCAAGGTACCATATCTTCCAGACTAAATCTTTTCTTCTCCAGGCAAAACTTGCCCTGTTGCTTCCATCAGTTCTTATATGACGTGAATCTCAAGGTCTTTCAACATCCTGGATGTCTTGCTCTGAAATTTTCAAGTTTATTAATGTCTTTAAACCGTGGTATCCATAACTCAGCACAAAGCTCTCAATGAGGTCTGGCAAGGACAGAGAGCACCATGGGACTATTAGCTGCCCCTACCTGGAAGCCATGCATCTCTTAATGCTGGCCAAGACCCCGTCTGCTTTTTTTTTTGCTGCTACATCGCACTGTGGTTTTACTCTTGTAGCCTATTACATACCTCAGATTTTTTTTTCCAGATTAACTGCTGTCTAATCATCCCTTCCCCACCTTATCTTTGTGAAGTTAATTTTGTGCACAAGTACAGATTTTGCTTTTATCCCTATTGAATTTCATCTTATTAAATTCACCCAAATGCTATATCCTGATAAGATCCTTTTGGATTCAATATACCAGCCATCTCTCCCAGTTTTGTGTCATCTGGAAGTCTGGCAAGCATGCCCTCTCTGCCTTTATCCAAGCTATTGATAAAAAATGGTAAACCACACAGGGCCAAGCACAGATCCTTAGGTGCTTCATTGGAGACTTTCCATGGTGACATCGAGCTTTTAATAACAACTCAAGAGTTTAAACATTCAAATCGTTTTGAATTCATCTAAGTGAAGTATCATCTACTACATGTCTCTCTACCTTTTCCAAAAGAATAGCCTGAGATGCTAGATAAACCATAGCCATGACTATGATTTTCCTCCTCTACCCGTTGATAGCCCTGTCAAAAAAGGAAGTAAAGTTAGTCTAGTATGACCTTTCCTTTTTTTAAAATTTGATTTGTTTATTTACTTTTAGTTACAAGATTCAGTTCCATAATCTCTTGAGTTTCAAATTTTCTCCCCTCCCTCTCCCTCTCCCCCCATGGTGGCATGCAATCAAGTATTGGATCTGGAAATATTTTCAAATTGGACATTAGTCTGGTTGTATAGAAGGATTGTAACCAATGCAGTGAACAATGGGAAAAAAGAAAGAGTACCAAACACGAAAAAGAACGATAGCATGTAGATTGCTTCGGTCTCCATTTAAACTCTGTTCTTTCTAGATCTTTCTCTGAATGTAGATATCTCCTTCCATCCTGAGACTTGTAGAGTTGTCTTATAACTATGCGTTGCTGAGAAGAGTCCAGTCTATCAAAGTTGGTAGAATGACTTTTTTCTTGATGAAATCATGCTGACTCTGTAATTACATCTTTCCTTTCTAGATATTAGCAAACCTTTTCCTTAATGACCTGTTCTAGGATTAAAGTCAAGCTTCCTGGCCTATAGGACATAGACTTTATTCGCTTTCCTTTTTTTGGAAAATCAGGACAATATTTACCCTTCTTCAATCTTGTGATACGTCTCCCATTTTCCATGATCCTTCATTTATCACTAATAGCAACTCAACAATCATATATGCCAGTTCCCAAGAATGCAGTTCATCAGAAGGAAATGATTTGAATCTATCAAAGGAATCCTCTTAATATGTCTTTACTTATCTTGGGTATGAATGCCTTTTTAGTCATTTTGTTCTGTCATTTCTAGTACAAAGGTCATTCTCCTTGATAGAGAAAAGAAGTCATAACTGAGTATCTCGGCTGTCTGTTGTCGATGAGCATCCCGTTCACCCAAAGCAAAGCTCCTTTTCTTTCTTTGAGTTTCCTTTTTCTTCAAATAGAACTTGAGTCCCTTTTTGTGATCCTTATCATCTTTTGGCCTCCTTGGCTCAGAATGAGCTTTAGTATTCTTGATACTCTTTTTTATAGGATTGTGGACTTTCTTCTATCTTTTATAAACTGCTTTTAAAAAAGTTAAATTGGCTGGAGTGTTCCCTGTGCATCCACATTAAACTCTTCAGACAAATTGCATACTATTTTTTCCTTCTCATTAAAATTGTTTCCCTTTCTGACTTCCAATTTTCATTCTTGGTCATCTCCTATCCTGTCTGGGCTGATCTACTCTGCAGATTTAGTCAGTGGGATGTAATCTATTTTCTCTCAACTTTTTGAAATTGAATTTTCTAAAAATCTCTCGTAGATGTCAAACAATGCATGGATTTCACCTCTTTCTCTATCACAAAGTCTAGGAGGGAGTTGGTTGCCCCCTCCCCAATGGTTCCCATCATTTTCACCCCAGCAACCAATTCCTTCCTATAAATGAGAATCAGATCCCAAATATAATATCCCTTTACTAGTTCCTCCACCTTTTGAAGGATGAAAGTATTGCTAAAGCAAATCAAGAAGTTATTATAAGTTCTGCTTTTGGCAGAGAGTTGTAGTTAAATGTCTATATAAACTGAACTGCCCCATCACTATGATTTTATATCTCTCTACCTCACTTATGACCTATTCCTCCAAAGCTCTTCATCGTTACTCTTTCTGTAGAGATGGTCTGTGACATGCTCCTGTGCCAAAATAACTGCTGTTTATCTTTATTGATCTTAACGTAAATACTTTCCGTTATGCACTCCTCCTCTTGTTCCTAGCTTTTCTCCCATGAATATACATTAGACTCCGCCAGGCAGAATAGTGGATATAAAGCTGGAATTACAGTCGGAAATAACTGAGTTAATTTTACTTCATACACTGATTATCTATATGATTTTGGACACATCTTTTAACCTTTCTCAGTCCCAGTTTCTTTATCTGTATAATGGGGAAAATTATAGCACCTACCTCACAAGATAACTGAAAGGATCAAGTGAGATAATGAATGTAAAGCAATTTTCAAACCTTAAAGTGCTATATAAATGTCAACTATTATCATAATAATACAGTGCTCTAATACAATGCCCCACCACCTTCATCTTTCCTTTTGCTTTTCAGTAAAGTATACCCTCATGGTTCAGTCATGGGTTACATCCCAGAAAGTCTTACTGATGTCTGAGGGCAAATTTGCTTTCCTACAGATTAGTACCTCATGTTTGCTGCCTAAACTTTGGGTATTTGTGTATAGACATTCTGACTCCTTTCTTGAATTTTGAGATGTAGCTAGTGACACAGTGGCTGGAGACTTAGACTTTGAGTCAAGAGAACCTGGTTTTAACTATAGCCTCAGACATTTACTAGCTGTGTGACCCTGGGCAAGTCACTTAACCTCTTCCTGCCTCAGTTTCCTCAAATTTAAAATGGGGGTCTCAATAGCACCCACTAACCAGGGTTGTTGTGAAGACAAAATCAGATAATAATTGTAAAGCACTTAGCACAGTGCCTAGCACACAGTAAACTCTTGAGAAATGCTTATTTTATTTATTACTCTGGTGAGTGCAGACATGGGTGAACTAACAAGACAAAAGGTATAGTCCAAAGAGCCCTGAACTAGAAGTCTAAAGCACAGAGTTTGACTTCAAGCTCTGCCTTCTATAAGCTGTGCTTCTGTGGGTAAGTGCCAAGCTTATTTGAATGATAATATACATCTTCAGCCTTGTAGAATTACTGTGAAGATCATGTGAGATAATTACATGCATGACATTGCATTTCTATATATACACACACACATATATGTATATGCACATATGCACACACATATACATATGTGTGTGTATATATCTATATGTGTATATAGGTATATGTAGATAGATAAGCACATTTTGAAAACTGTAAAGCAGAGAGATAAGAGAGTATAGTGGAAACAATACAGTCTCTAGAGTCAAAAGACCTGGTGTTGAATCCTGTCTCAGATGCTTTCTGTGTGAATGTGGGAAAGTCATTTAATCTCCTTGGCCCTTAGGTTCCTCTTTTGTAAAATTATTAGGTTGGGCTGACTTACCCCTGAGGTCCCTGCTGACCTAGAGCTACGATCCTAGAGATGGTACCATTTTGTAGCTGAATGGGATGGGTGGTAAGTGCAGTTCTAGAGCAAAGAAATTCCTGTCGGCTGATCCCCAAAACAAACCCTCAAGGTCAGTGTTGAAAAGACGGTGAAGCCCCTGGACCTGTAACCCTATGAAGGGTAGGAGTGATTAGGACAGAGACTCTGCTTAGGTCTGGCCCTTCATTGCCAGTTAATTACTCCAAGGCAAACAAGAGTGCTTGTCTTCCATTTGTTTCTCTTTTCCCTCTTGGTCTTAAGGTGTTGTCCTATTCGTCTCTGGAAGTTAAATACTCCCTTTAATGTACACCAGTCTAAGTCAGCAGGGAACTGTTGGCCTTTTGGCAAGGAGTTAAATAGGTAAAGGGGCTTTACAGATGTCATCCTTTTAAAGCAATTCCATGAAGTCAACTTCCTTCGACTTGATCATTCCATCATCATTCTTTTATTTATTGTTCTGGATAACCCTTATTTCTTCTCTTCCTAATTACATCTCACAAGTTCTGTACCACAGGTGAGGAGGCCTAGGCTCTTGTCCGAGTTTCTAGACAAACTTATCGTGTGACCTTGGACAAGTTGCCTCAGGGACTCTTAGTTAGAAAGTACCTTGGCAGCCCTCTGGCATGAGCCATGTTGGAGGAAGAATCTGTTCAGATGAGCACATGTCTGTTTGCAGACCTTAAATAATGACAAACCCACTATTGCTCAAGGCAATCCATTACGTTTTTGGAAAGCTAAGGTCATCAAAATGTTTTCTTTTATATCCAGGGGTGGGCTGGTAAATGTTTAACAATTGGCTTTCCAAACCCTCAACATACTTTTAAATTTAATTTACATTAGTAACTTTTTTCCCATCTCTTTCTTAAATCTAGGTAATCAACTAACCAGTACATTTCCAAGGTTTAAATGATTACAGCAAATATTTAACAATGGCCTCACAAGCCCTCCTGAGCCGGCTCCAGCACAACTCTGAAATTAAATCTAGCATAAGTTTATTTCTCTAATTACTATCCATTTCTTCTCGTTCTGCCATTTGGGATAAAATGGAGCCTCCAAATCCCTCTTCTTCAAATATTCAAAGTTGACTATCACATTCTTTGGACTAAGTCAAAACATTCTCACTTTCTAATCTCTATAGGCTTTATAAATGGAGATAGTTGGATTCAATAATCTGTAAGGTCTCATCCTACCTTAAGATTCTGATTGTATTTCTGTTTTTTTTGACAGCACTGGAACAGCTGAATATACTTAGAATCTATTGCATGACTGTTGCTATCCTTCACAATAGCAAATCCTGCAAAGACATCATTAAGTCCTATGTACTATCTCAGGATTTCCTTGCCTCCAGACACTCCTTTTCAGATAGACTGGGCTGAGGGCCCAGTCACTACAGATGGTGCTTATATGCTCATCTAGAAACGAGGGGGTTGGACTGAGGGACCATCCAGTGCTAACGTCTCTAGCATTCTATGACCACCAGAGTGCTGTGGTCAGGGGTGCCAAATGACCACGTGAAGGGAGTTGGTGGGAGCCAAGGGTGGTGCGGTGTGTCAACAAATATTTGCTCCATTTCCACTTCTAACTCCATACTTCTGTGATTCCCTCTCTACAAAAATGGTCAAATTATTAGGTTACATACCCATTTCCCGTTAACTGCACACTTGGGATAGGCTGATACACCCTGTTACACACTCTTTTCTGTCTGTCACAATCCTTTTCATCTGAGTTATCTCCACAGTCATTTTCTCCATTGCATAGCAAGTTCATGGCAATACATCGCCCTATTTTGAGGAAAAGAAAAAAATCATGTAACAAAATTCCTTAATAATTTTTAAAAGGTTTTTTATGTAAATTTAGGCTACAAATGCCCCCAGTTTCAAGGCAAATTATAGGGAATGCTCTACTAGCTTGATAAATAGATATAAGAATGTCTAGAAATGGGCTGATAAAGGACAAACTGATTTTTCTTCTTTTTCCTAAAGGGCCAATAGACATATGAAGTACCAATCAAAATATTTATTATGCTTTGTTAGAAAGGGAAATGAATCTTAGAATCTTCTCATTGTATTGAACGATAGAACAAATATTACCTTCTAAGGGGGGGAAACATATATAGTTTACTGTATTATATTCCTGTACGACAGAATCAAGGCCATTGGGTTATTCTTATTGTTTTTCATAGGACAATGGGAGACCAAGCTCTTATTTATAACCACTACACAAATAGTACTGAGAGAATATCGGTAGAGACAATTGCAGGTAGATATTTAAATTATTGAAAAGATGCCTAAGGGGCGGCGGGGTGGCCTAATGAATAATGCACTGGCCCTGGAGTCAGGAGGACCTGAGTTCAAATCCAGCCTCAGACACTTAACACTAGCCACGTGACCTTGGGCAAGTCACTTAACCCCGATCGTGCTGCCCTCCTCCCTCCAAAAAGCAAAAAAAAAAAAAAAGAAAGAAAGAAAGAAAGAAAAGAAAAGATGCCTAAACTACTGAATACCAGGCAAGGTGAGCAGGGATTGTCACTTCTTGGAACTGAATACTATTAATAATAATCAGTTATATGTTGGTCACAAAAACAAGGCCATGAAAAACCTTGGGAAATTTGTGTGTCGTAGAAGAAAATTAAAAATATTTGGTTTCATCAGTAGAACTGACTAATCATTCAAGTAATGGAAATGGTCTTTTTATAAGGGATATATAATAATATCTTCATTAACTGCAATAATTAGAAAATTCTGATAAAACGGTCTTCGTTAACTGAGAATTTCCCAGAAAGCATGTTTTAATTATTGTTCTGAAACTTTCTAGTGTTCATCCCCAACCTCAGTAAAGAGAATGTAGTAAAACTTTCCTGGATAACTCAAATTCTTAAAAGATATTACTATTACTTGAAGATTAATTTTCATTTTACAAGATTATGCAGATAGACCTTATAAGAGATTTTGCAGATTTATATAGATACCAAGATACACAGAAAATTTTATTTGCTTTGTTTTTGAACTACAAAATTCCTGTTATTTTGGAGGGAGATACATATGAATAGTCAGTGTGGCATAGCGGATAGGGGACTGGCCTTGGGTTCTGCGAGACATGGGTTTATATTTTGTTTCTGACAAATACAGATGTGGCCATGGGCAAGTCACTTGATTTCTTAGTATCCCAGGCAATTCTCTAAGCAGAGCATGTGGGGGCTCCAGCACTTGAGACAAATTCACATGAAGGCAGATGGAAATGTTCTTCCAGAGAGTTTAGTCTGTTGCCCTGCTGGGTTTGAAAGTGGAGAGGAAGACTGCCAGGAGAGAGAATCTATCTGTAACTATAATTCTAGGGGAAAGAGGGCAGCACTCTCTCCCTTCCCCCTCAGATGCTGGTGCCTGGTTCAAGGCCTCAGCCATTCTGCTCTAGTAATGGCTTCATCTATAAAGCTGTAAATTATAAATGAGATGCTAGTCTGCAGAAGTTAAGGGAATTTCAACATAAGGAGTTTCCTATAGCTAGGAAATCTCAGGTCAAGAACTTTTTTTCTTTAATAATTTATTTTAAGCTTAAATATTAAAACTGAGACAATAAGAAAATAAACATAAACTTAAATATTAAAACTCAAATACAAAATAAAAACAGAAAAAGCATTGCCATGCGCACAGCAGAAAATAAGAGAGGATCCAAAACAGACAGCAATAAATTTCCATTTCAAAAAAGCCTATATAACAAATACTACGCATTGTGTTCTGAGTTGTCCATCTTTCCTTTGCTTCTTTGTAAGTTTTCTTTTGTTCTCTGTTGTGCACTTTTTACTTTGTTCTTTTCTCCCTTTCCCCACACGCAAGATAGCTACAAATAAGAGTGAGACAGAGAGATCAATGTAGATACAGATAAATGACTATAGATATAGGAAGCGATATATGTGTGTGTGTGTGTGTGTGTGTGTGTGTGTGTATACACATAAGGGCATTTCTCCTACACACACACACACACACACACACACACACACACGGGAAAAAAGAAAAATATTTTTGATGTAAAAGTTAGATATCTAAAAGACTGAAAGACTTTAAGAATTTTTTTTGGAGGTGGGGAAGGCAGGGCAGTTGGTGTGAAGTGACTTGCCCAAGGTCACACAGCTAGTGTTAAGTGTGTGAGACTGGACTTGAACTCAGGTCTTCCTGACTCCAGGGCCAATACTCTATTCACTGTGCCACCTAGCTGCCCCTGAAAGACCTTTTTGTTCTTTAAAGTTTTAACTTATGGTTGTTGACTATTTGGTATAGAATCCCGACATCGACTCTTTTAGAAAGAAAAAAGAATATGGTTGCAAGTCTATCAAAATATAGATGAATCATGGTTTAGCACAAACCTCACTGACTTTGACATCCTAAGACTTGGGTTACTGTCCCGGCTCTAGCACTTACTCGGTGACTATTGACAAATGTCTTCAATTCTCTAGACTTTTCCTCAATTACAAAATGAAGATAATATTTCCTAATGGCTCATAATTACCATTTATAAAGAGCATACCTTGGGCCAGGATCTGACTAAGTCCTTGTAAATGATGGTTCTACTTGGTCCTCACAACAACCCTGGGATGTAGGTGCTATGGCTATCCCCATTGTTCAGATGTCCCCTTTAAAAATTCACATAAAAAAACTGGCTGATACAGTTGTAACCCACCTAACTTTCTCAAACTATCTCCTTATAGACTTGTCAATGAAGACATGTTAAAAAAACTTTTGTGAACCTGCTTATCTTATTGGTCTAAATATCTGTTGAGATGATGGAGGGGAGAGAATTGATTAAGCACCTACTACTACATGCTAAGTACTTTACAAATATCACATTTGGTACTTGTAACAACCCTGGGAGGTAAGTACTATTACTGATCTCATTTTACTGTTGAGACAACTGAGGAAGACAGAGGTTAAATGACTTGCCCAGAGTAACACAGCTAGGAAGTGTCTGAGGTGAGATTTGAACTCAGGGCTTCTCTCCACTATGCCACCTAGTTGCTTCTAATGATATATTTGATTTGTTTATTATTTTCTATGTCAAGAAATACTTCTTTGGCTTTTTCTAAGTTGTGGCTGTGATTTCACTGAGTTGCCTAGAGAGACCAAGGGGTTAAATGACTAGCCAAGGGTAAGTGGGTCAGTTTGCACCTGAGGAGGGACTAGAACCTGGGTCTTCCTGACTCCTGGACAACTCTGTATTCCAGGTTGCCTCAAACTTCCTTGTTATTTTCCTAAAACAATCTCCTTTTTAAGCTTTAAAAACTGCTTTCTGTTTCTACTATTCCAAGATCAAGCCATCAGTTTCTAATTCTATATTCTTATTATCTTTCCTTCTCTTTCACGGATTTCATAGACTTTAGGCAAATTTCTTTCTTTCTTCACCTTTCCAGAATGAAGTGAATGTATCTGTAGTGCAAATGCAATATTTATAGCGCCCACGATCATGTTAAAGACTGTGACTATAAGTATCGCATGATGTTTGATTGCAAAATATACCAGATTCTCCAGATAGAGGATAAAACTGAAGCATTTATTTAGATACCAGAAAACCAAATCCCAAAACCAGTAAGCTGATTCCATCATAGTATCAAAGATATTCAGAAGCCACAATAATGTTGAGAGCTATGCCATCCTTCATCCTTCCCACAAACCAATACAGGATCAATATCTACTTACAAACCTCTCTATCTCTTTGCCTCAACCTCCTCTCTTTCCCACCCTCTCTCTGGCTCTGACCAGCTTCCTGTGGGCTCTTCTTCCCTTCAGCAAACTCCTCCCACCACAGGCTCCATGTGACTACATTCAGCCTGTTGAGGGGCAGAGTTTACTTTCAAAGCCAGGGAGGTCTTCAAACTCCCCCCTAGGTCTATTAAGGGGTAGGGAAGATCTTCAAATTCTCATTCTCATTACAGTATCTTATACATTTACTGTATCCCAGGGATAAGGAACCTGTGACCTTGAGGCCATATGTGACCCTCTAGGTCCTCAAGTGCATCCCTTTGACTGAATCCAAACTTCATGGAACAAATCATGTGGTCTCGAGGTCACAGGTTCCTCATCCCTGCTCTATGCTTATACACATATGGCCCCAAACTCTTCATGTAAATTAGATCTTTTTTTTAGTATCTTTCTTTTTACCAGAGTGCCTTAGTCATAAATGTCCATGGTAGTCCAGCTGTGACTGGGCTATGTCCGAGCCTCAGGCAGTTCCAGTACCCAGAGGGGGAAAATACATGCTGGGGCAGGCAACAAGAAGAGTGACCTCAAATCAGCTTTTTAAGACAAAAACTAATTGAGCAAGGGGGTAGGAGCTGGAGAGGAGAGACAGGAATAGATCTTGATGCAGAGAGGTAGGCTTGGAGTTAGAAGGAAGATATGAGTTTAAATCCTGCTTTAGATACTTACTGGCTGTGGACCCTGGGAAAGTCACTTTACCTTTATGGACCTTAATTTCTCCATTTATAAAATGAAGAAGTTGGGCTCAATGACCTCTAAAGTCCCTTCTAGCTCTTGTTGGGTTTGTCCTTCATTCTTGAAGAGGACCATGGCATCAGGGAGAAGATGACATGACTTGCAATTGACTTGGATTTGAGTGAGGCAGGGCTGTACAAGATCACCAGCCTCACTTTCTCCTTCAGAGCCATCTGGGTCCAGAGGCCAGATATTCATCAGGATGACTGGAGATGGCTCTGGATGCAATGGGAGACCCTGGCCCTTTTAGGCTAAGGCCTTTTCAGATTCTCACTTTGAGTGAGGTAATGCCAATTCAGGGAATAGGCCTCTTTAACCAGTGAGTCAAGGAATAGCCCCTTTACTAAAAAAAAAAATCAAACTGGGAGGGGAAGACCCTCAGGGTTGCTGGTCAAAAGAGATGCAGTTACTATTAACATTCACTCTGAGCCAAGAAGGCACAAAAACTAACTACTAAGTGGTGCTTAGGGACCTATTGTCTAATCCATGAGATCCAGAGTGAATTGGATTTAAGGCTTGGTCTTTGAGAAAGAGATCTAGCCAGTAAACCCCAAGTTAGCTAGCCAGCTTTCAGCCATCAAAAATGATCTTCCTTTGGAGAGGAGAGACAGAGACTTGGAGCTGAGTTACACAACTGGCTGGGTCCCCATTCAGGCAGCTTGTCCTGCTCACAGGTTACGTTTGGCCTTTGTTTCAAAGAGGACCATGACATCAGGGAGATGATGACATGACTTGCAGTTGACTTTTATTTGAGTGAGGGAGGGCTGTGCAAAATCACCAGCCTCACTTTCTCCTCCAGAGCCATCACCTTCTAGCTCTAAATCTCTGTTCTATGGTGTTGGATCACAGGACACTAGACTCCATGGGTGGAGATCCTGGGATACCATAAGGCTACTAGTGGGGAAACTATTGAAGGACAAAGCTGGCCTGATGAGGAAATCATGCAGAGTACTCTCATTCAGCATTTGGCAGGGCAGGGCAAATAGAATTTTCCTACTTTAAGTGATCGTTCTTTTTAACTAGTCAATTATTTCTACATCTAAATTTCCATGTGCTGGGACAAATCACTGATTTCTCTGACCTAGTTATAGCTCTGTACTATAGTTTGGCATAAGATTCTGATTAAGAGCATAGATATTCTAAGAATGTCATGATGGTCTACTAAAGTGTAGCACAACAACCAGACCTTTTGATCATATACAATTTGATTTTACCTGTACAGACACTGTGTATGTGAGTATATACATGTGCATGCACGTGTGTGTACACATGTCTGTCTATATGTACAAGTATATATGTGTGTACACATATGTGTGTGTATATATGTGTTTGTGTATATAGATATGGAGAGAGAGAGACCTTTGGTTTTATATCAGAACCCACCAAAAAAGTAAAGTGTTATGCAAGATAACACTAGCCTTTCCCTGTCTTGTGAAAAAAGGCTTTATAGTTCTTTGGAAGAAAGGGACAATGGAACATTCTATTCTTTCTCTATTTAGATAGACATGGGCACGCATAAATCCACATATATATGTGTACATCTACCTATATGCTTCCAAATGGCTCTCTATAAATAGATGGATATCTATTTCAATATTGATATAGTTATAGATATCCCTAAATATCAAATTTCAGGTCTCAGACCTTAATTTTGTGATTACAAGATAAAATAAGATTCTTGGTTAGCTACCTGCAAAGGCTGACAAAGCTCATCTTATAACAGGGAATGGAGAGGGCCAAGATGGTGGGTAAGGGACCTAGAATGGATATTCTAAGTGATATCAAAGCTACAATTCTAAGTGTTGGGATTGAGTGGAGGATAGTCACAGTTTAATGGTTTCCCTTGACATCCAGAAACAAAATGAATTTTACCAGCCTGAATTCCAACATAAACTTAAAATTTCTAAAGGGACACTTTAAATCGATTACTGTTTTAGAATTACCCCCTAGAGCAGTGGTTCTCAACCTTCCTAATGCCACCACCCTTTAACACTAGTATATGGGTGTATCTGCATGTGGGCGGACCCACCTGGAGACAGATAGAGGAGCTGTGTCTGGGTTCCTAAGACCATGGGAAATATGTATTTTCCAATGGCCTTAGGCGATTCCTGTGACTTCTGTGAAAGGGGTCATGACCCACAGGTTGAGAACTGCTGCCCTAGAGAAAGAGATATGTGTGATTGAGTAATACATATGGGATATAACTCCAATAACGAAGGTCTTTTCAAAAGAACATAACAGAATTTGGTGTGGAGGATTTTGAGGAAGGAGGGAGATGGTAAGTGATTTACCCAGGATCATATAGTTAAGCGTGTATCTGACATCACATTTGGACTCAGATCTTCCTAATTCCAGGCCCAGGACGATATCTACTGTGCTGCTGAGTGATACTAGGTGCATCATCATGGGCAAGTTAAATAACTTCTCAGGGTCTCAGGGGACTTTGTAGAATTATAAATTACAGAAAAATTATAGATCTGCATCTGTATAGGGAGTTTCTACATTAAGTATTTTCTAAACCAATGAAATCACAGTTGCAAACCCACTTTTCCCACCAAAAACCAAACACAGAATGTATGTATCAAATAAACATTCTTCTTCAAAGTAGTCACCTGGAGAAGTCATATCTTTATTCCAGTGACATGGCCATTGCACAAGCCATTTCTAGATTGTATATTTTCTAACTGCCTTCATGGTCAGTTTATCATCCATGAAAGAATATCAGTCACCTTGCTTTCTAGAACATCTCATTTTTAGTATCCTCATGTGCCTGAAATTTTTTTTTAACTTATAACAAACTTTTCAAATAACTTCGTTAATGTGATGATTTTTCTCCCATCTATCTCCTAATTTCTGATTACCCAGATGTGAGCCTATAAATAGGAGCCTTCTTTTATATCAATCTTGTCTTCCTCCTCCTCCTTTTTCTTGGTCTGCCTCACTGGGTAATATCACAAGAAGTGGTTTGGCCTTGAAATGTGACTCATAAAAGAATCAGGAAGCCTGAGCAAAATGATGATAACCCATAAGTTTACATTTAACACATGAACACCTCGATAAACAACAGAATATCGTTCTGAGGATTTTTTTGGTTATTGTTTTTAAAAATTTTAAGTGTGGTGAAGCATTTACTAGAAGTAAACTGGAATGATTTTTACTAGGTTTATTTCCCCAAGCTAGAGATGATACCCAGGAGAAAAGTACATTACCACTGTCACACTTGAATTTGTTCTTGCAATCAACGTCTTCTATGTTGCACAGTTTTGTTGGATAACATCTTTGGGATGCCACCAGCTGCTCTGTACATGGCTGCCCCCCAAACTGCGAGGGACGCAAGAGGGATCTCACTCGAAACTGAAAGGGAAGCAGAGAATACTGGGGAACTCTATCTGTTGCTGCCTAAACCCCAAAATATTGTGTTACTTGTACACTGGGGCAGTATGATCCCAAAGAATTCTTGTATTTATTAGTCCAGAGAGTTGGGTTCTTAATCCTGCTCAGGTCAGTGACTTTGCAAGACTTTAAGAAAACCATTTTCTAAGTGTGATGTAGTTTCTCCATCAGTTAAAATGATAATGAGGAAAGAGTATAATGAAATGAGAGCTGGAAGACCTGAGACCCTTGAATAACTATGGAGATTGCCTTTACTTCATGTCTGTTAGGATTTCATGGCTTCCATGGAGATAGTATCTACAGAAAGTCAATGAAGGGGGAGAAGGCCACTGAATGTAAAATCAGAAAACCTGGATTTCTGTCCCAGCTCTGTTACCTACTAGCTATATGACTACAGATAAGTCACTTGCCCTCTCTGGCACTCAGTTACCTCTACAAAAAGATAGGGTTGGACTAAGTGAACTCTTAGATCCCTTCCAGGCTAGCAAGTGGTGATTCCAGTCTCGGCCATTAACTGGCTGTATTACCTGGGGCCAGTCATCAAACATTTTAGTGCTTCAGTTTATTCATCTGCAAATGAAAGAATTCTATACCTCTAAGATCCTTTCAGCTCTAAAGTCCTTTGATTAGTGGTTCTCAACCTTCCTAATTCCTTGACCTTTCAATGCAGTTCCTCATGTCATGGTGACCCCCCAACCATAAAATTATTTTCGTTGCTACTTCATAACTGTAATTTTGCTACTGTTATGAGTAGTAATGTAAATATCTGATATGCAGGATATATTTAAATTGAACATAACCCATAGGTTGAGAACTGCTGCAGTCTAGAACAAATCAAAAATGCTTATTGAGTCCTCTATGTAAAATATTATGCAAGATAACACTAGCTTTTCCCCATCTTGTGAATACCATGAGGTTATAGATGTGAAAAAGACTTTATAGTTCTGTAAAAGAAAGGAAGGACATGATATAAGTACTTTCCCTTTGTCATAGTGCCAACCTGGAAAGTAATTTTTTTAAACAGTAAAGAAGCAACTACATAATTCTGGGGTATGCTTACTATAAAACCCAATTTGGTCAGGACTCATGAAAGTCAATGACCTTGCTCAAATAAGCATCCAGGTCAGCAAATTTTAAAATCTTGGAATGCAAACAAACTGAGTGACTTTCTAATATGGAAGGAGAACTGGTCATCAGTTTTCTTATTTCCAACTCAACTCAATTTCACACTGGCCCCTTCTTTTATTTTGCTTCTCTCACCTCCTAGAAAAGCCTGAAACCAGTAGTGGGACCAGAATATGTCTAATAGGAATAACAACAGCCAGCATTTCTATGGTGCCCACTATGGGCCAGTCACTGTGTTAAGTGCTTTATAATTATTGTCTCATTCGACCCTCACAACAACCCTATAAGGTAAGTGCAATTATTATCACCCCCAATCTACAGTTGAGGAAACTGAGGCAGGCAGAGGTTAAGTGACTTGCCCAGGGTCACACGGCTAGCAAATGTCTGAACTTAGGTCAACTTACATTTGAACTTAGGTCTACCTGATTCTAGATCCAATGCGCTATCCACTATGCCACCTAGCTCCCTCTCCAATAATAAGAGTTTGAAGGTTTAAAAGATCTAATAAGGAAGGACAGTGTGGATAGAAAGAGCACTAGTCTTGACATCAGGAGACCTGGATTAAATTAGTTTTTCCCTGTTAGTAAAAATAGTCACTTGTGCTCTTTGTGCTTCATTGACTTTATTTGTAAAAAGAGGTTAATAATTGTTGCTCTATCTCCTTGATAGGGTGGTTATAAGGAAAATACTTTGCAGACTATTTGGTTTGGGCAGCAATAACTAGAGTCTCCCATTCTTTCCTGCTTCTCTTTTGGAACCAGATTTGTGATTTCATCCCTGTAGGGAATTCTTCCTCCAAATCATTTCCTCTGACACCTACCTACTTTGAGATCATCTCTACCCCTCCAAAAACTTGACCTTTAGCACTGGCTACTCCTACTCTGATAGGTAAGCCTTTAGCCCTATCTTTCCAGGATCCAGGACTCTGTGAAACACTACAGTCTCTTCATTAGGCTTTGTGTAGATTTTTTCCTTCCCCCTGACCTCCTTTTTCTGCACTTCTTTATGTATTTGTGGTCTTTTCCCATTAGAATGTACACTCTTTGAGGACAGAAATCACTGCATATTTGTATCCCCGGTATTTATCACAGTGTCTGATGTATAGTAAGCACTCAATAAATGCTCTCTCTCTTTCTCCCTCTCCCTCTATTTCTCTCTCTCTCTCTGTCTCTCTTTATCTCTCCCCGCCTCAGCCCCCCTGTCTATTTCTCTCTCTCTCTCTCTCTTTCTCTCTCTGTCTCTCTCTCTTTCTCTCTCCTCCCCTTAGCACCCCCTGTCTCTTTTCCCCCCTCCCTCCCTTTCTCTGTCTGTCTGTCTGTCTGTCTGTCTCTCTCCAATTTATAATCCTAGATTGGGGTAGAAGGTAATGGGGAGGTGGAGAGATTAAATAATTTCCTGAACTGTGGCAAATAAAGGTAGTAACAATAGATATCTTTGTCATATCCCTGGCCTTATTGGAAAGGTTTCTAGCCTTTGTTTATTAAATAAAATATTGACTCTGGGTCTTAAGTAGATACTAATATTAAGTAAAGATCCATTTATTGCTGTGCTATCTAATGTTGTTGTTATTTTTTTTTTAACGTATAAGGATACTGGATTTTGTTAAAAGTGTTTTTATAGCATCTATTGATATAATCATGTAGTTATAATTTTTGTTATTAATGTATGCTATTATGCTTATAATTTTCCATATCTTGAACCAATCCTGTATTACTTTTATAAATATAACCTGGTTATAGGCTAGAATCTTTTTAATATGTTATTATAGACTCTCTACTAATATTTCATTTAAGTATTTTTTGTTACTGTTCATTAGGGACATTGTTCTATGGTTTTCTTTCTCTGCTTTGTCTCCTACAATTTAAGTATCAAGATCATACTTATATTATAGAGGGAATTTGGGATAATTTCTTCTTTTTGATTTTTGTAAATACTACATATTATAGGAGTTAGTTGTTCTTCGAATGTTTGATAGAATTTCCTTGTAAATTGATCTAGTTCTGGGTTTTTTCCCCCTTGAGGACTTCATGTGTGGTTTGTTTAATTTGTTTTGTGTGTTTTTTTTTATATTAGCTTAAAATTTTAAAAAATATATTTTTTGTTCTGCTAATCTGAAATTTTTATATTTTTTGGTAACTATTTATCCATTTCCTCTAAGTTTTCAGTTTTGCTGGCATATAATTAGCCAAAATACTGTCTGATAATTTCCTTTTTTAATCTTCAATTGCTGTGAATTCTCTTTTAAAATTTTTTTAAAAATTTGGTTTTATTTTTTCTTTTTTTAATCAGACTTACTATTTATTTTATTAGTAAAAAATTCATAGTTTTATTTATCAATTCAACATAGGGTTTTTCCTATCAATTTTTCATTAAGTTTCATAATATCTCATTTGGTATTTGGGTTTTTGACTAGTTGCTTTTCTAGTTTTTGTCATTCTTGAATGCCCAGTTCATTATTCTGCTCATTCTTCATTTTGTTGATATTTAAAGATATTACTTTTCCCTAACAACGGCTTGATTCATTATCTGTAGCACTTTTAAGCATATTATTATTTCCCTGTTCATCTCTTTTATCTATGTTTTCTGTCCCCTTGTCTGAAATGATGATGGCTATCCTTGCTTTTTTTAGTTCATAAAAGTATCACAGATTTTCCTATATCTCTTATTTTAATTTTCTAAATCTTTATGTTAGCAATTCCCCTAACTTCTCTGGGACTCAGTTTCCTCATCTGTAACATTAAGGGTTTAGACCCAATGACCTCTAAGGTCATGTCCAGCCTGAAGACTATTATCCTGTGTTCCTTTTTAACTCATTTATTGTCTCAATAAATTAGTTCTCCATGACTTGTCTTCCCTTTCAGACAGAATCTTTGCTATACCATCTTCACACACCTGTTTTTTAACACAAGGGTCACATTCAGACCACGGTCCAAAGTCACTCAGAAGACAGTTGATGGGACACATTTGCTGGTTGCAGGCCCGGAATTCATGCTTTGAACACAGCCTATCACAGTAGTTTTCTTCATAATATTTATCTCGTACTATTTGTCTGCAAACAGGAAAACAGCAACAATAATAATTTTACTTAGGCTGACTCCATTCACTGGGGCACCATCTCTTGAAATTTATAAGTGAAATGAAAAAATTAACAATTAACTCTTTTGTCTCAGGGAGTTTTCATTCATGATTTCTTGAAATATAACTCTGAGAAACCAGGCTTTAGTAAAGTCTATTGGGATTCAAATACAGCTAGTGGACTATGCCTTTAAACCCCTTTAAACCCAAATTATTCTGGCTCTCACTGCTTGGCCAATAAAAGGTCCCAGCCCAAGGCTTACTTGCTCATTGTTTGGGTTTTGATGGATCAGAGTGAGTATAAATAGCAATTATTTCTGTTCTGGCCAGAAAAATCGGGGAGTCTTCCTTTCCCAGATTGATTCTTTTGTGAAGGCAAAATGGGCCATCTTTTGCCTTCATTCTCACCTATCTGTTAATTACCAAATGGGTATTGCTTCAAACAAAATGAAACTTGGGAAACACCTAGCTTCAAAAGGCCAAGGTCTCCCATTGCATCTGGGGCCATCACCAGTTGTCCTGGTCTGTGTCTTGCCACTGGACTCTAATGACTCCGGAGGAGAGAGTGAGGCTGCTGACTTTGCACAGCCCTGCCTCACTCAAATCCAGTTCACTTGGAAATCAAGACATCATTCTTCTAAAATCATTGGTTCTCTTCGAGAAAGAAAGATGAACAACAAGAACAAACAACAATCTCTTGGAAGAGATGGCAATCACGTCACATTGCTGTTAGGAAAAAAGGAAGTATATGAGGGAGGGAGGTGGAAGGGTAGAATAAGATAGAGTGTGTCCCATGGCCATCTACTTAAACAATGGCATTTCTATAGAGGACTTAAGAGGAAAGTGATAGAACAAATCAAATAGAAAGTTATGGTGTCTTTCTACGTTGTAAAAGACCTATGAGTACCACATGTCAAGAGAATGACATTTGAATATTAGTGGACAGAAGTTTGTGAATTCCAGTTTCCTGCGGAACTACTGAGTGACCTTAGGCAGGGGGATGGAGGATCTTCCTTCAGCTGAGTCTCTGTGTCTTTACATAGAAGATAGAGATAAAAGCACTAATTTTGCCTGAATATAATACTTACACCTTCTGTTGGTTCAGGTCTTGTTTTCCAAAATTTTCTCATCTACAGGTGTTAGGAAACCAACATTCATTTGGATTTTGACTCTGACACTTACTAATTATGCAATCATGGAAAATCCATTTAATTTTTCTGAATTTTCAATATCTCATTGATAAGCAAGTATAATAATACTTGAACCACCAACCTCACAGGATTAAAATTTTTTATTAAGCGCATTTCGCATACAGAGCTCAGAATTGCAGCTACTGAGAAAGAGACAAAGTCTAGATAATTCATGGTTTCTGCCCTTATGGAGCTTACTATCTAAGAGAATAAGATAGAAATACAGCAATAATTCACAAATATTAGTAAACGTTAAAAATAAAAGAGGTACAGACAATGCGGAATATAAGGCTAGTAAGCAACAAGAATTTGTTAAATGCCTATTATAAAAGTCAGGAACTAGGTCAAAATCTAGAGATACAAAAAAACCAAAACCATGTCTTTTCTCAATGAATTTACATTCTAATCAAGCAGACATGATGTCATCTATAGTATATATAAGACATCTAAAAATAATAGCTATCACTTCTATAGTACTTGCTACGGCTAAGTGCTTTATTGTTTCATTTGATCCTCATAACAACCCAGGGAAGTGGGTGCTATTTCTAGCTCCATTTCACAGTTGAGGAAACTGAGACAAATAAATATTAAGGCACTTGCCCAAGGTTATATAGCTAGTAAGTGTCTGAGGCTGGATATGAATTTGAGTCTTCCTGACTCCAGGCTGAGTGGCTTATCACTGCCCCTGACAAATCAGATACAAGGTGACCTTGGAGGGGAATTTCTGCAGAGAGTTACATTTGGCCTGAGTTGTGAAGGAAATTATGAGTTCCAGAAGGAGGGGAGTTGAGGAGGGCGAGCATTCCAGGCACAGGGGACAGTCAATGCAAAGGCATGGAGATGGGAGATGGAGAATCAATCATGAAGAGCAGCAAATAGATCACTGTGGCTAAATGATAGAGAACATGGAGGATGGTAATGTGTTAGATGGCTGGAAAAGAAAGAAGAGGCCAGATTGTGAACATGTGTGAATGTCAAGCAGAGAAGTTTATATTTAATCCTATACGTAATAGAAAAATACTAGAATCTATTGAGGGTAGCTAGGTAGTACAGTGGGTAGAGCACTGGGCCTGGAACCAGGAAGACTCCTCTTTCTGAGTTCAAATCCAGCCTCAGACACTTACTAGCAGTATGACCCTGGGCAAGTCATGTAACCCTGCTTGCCTCAGTTTCTTCATCTGTAACATGAGCTGGAGAAGGAAATGGCAAACCACTCCAGCTTCTCTGCCAAGAAAACCCCAAATGGGGTCATGAACATGACTGAAATAACTGAACAAAGAAGCAAATAATTGATTGAATAAAGGGATCACATTGTTAAAACTGCACTTTAGAGGTTTAAGGAGTAGGCAGGAATTCATCTGAAGAATAGGAGGGAGGAGAGTTCTCATATAGATACTATGGAGATACGGATACTGAGGATATTATAATTCCTTGATTCTCAGCACAGCCTTATAAGGTAGGTAGGCTGGTATTTCTGTTGTGTAGATCAGAGGGTGGAATTGGGCTTCAGAAAGATTAAATCTCTTGCTGGTGACTAAGAGCGCTTTTCTTTTCATCTCCTGCTTGGAACCACTCTTCTACACTGCTTTGGATAGCTACTTCTAAGCAGAACCATGTAAGTTGGTGAACCATTGTCTGCTTGTCTGCATCACAGTGAGATCTGGAAATGCTCTCCCCTCCTCAAGTAACTGAGGGCTGAGACAATGAGGTTTTCACCATTTCAGACCACTAGGACACAATTTAGGATCTTACGGTTACAAAATTCTCAAGTTATTACTAATAAATGATTTAAATAGAAAACAGGTTAAAATACTCAGAACTGTAAGAGCTGCACTGCCCAAAGATAATTAGGAGAGCTATGTCTTAGTTTTTAACTGTCACCGCTTTGCTATGTGCCCTAGGGAAAATCACTTAATCTCTCTTGACCTTACTTTCTTCATCTGTAAAATGAAATGGTTGGATTAAATAACCTTTAAAGTCCCATCTGATAATAAGTAATAATAATAATAATAATGAGGAGAAGGAGGAAGAGAAGGAAGAAGAGAAGGAGAAGGAGGAGGAGGAGGAGGAGGAGGAGAAGGAGAAGAAGAAGAAGAAGAAGAAGAAGAAGAACAACAACAACAACAACAACAACAACAACAACAACAACTTGATTTGCTTGGGGAACTGCTTTTTAGGGATAACAAAATGGTAAAGTTAATCTTCCCTAGGACCTAGCCCAGTGCCTTTCCCAGAATAAGTATTTAATAAATGTTGAATTCAATTGAATTGAATCAATGAATGTACTTTTATGGTGAGTATTCATTTTGTGGGTGCCTCATCCTCCCCACTTTCCTTGTCATTCAGTGGAATTTCTGATTATTGGCTTCAGTTTTCATGGACTCCCAAAGGAAGAAGTTGTCAAGTAGGTATACCCACCTCTCTCTCCTCTGGGTTCCATAGTTGCAGGAACTTGAACAGCTGGACCATGGAGTCCATGGGTACCGTTCACAGTAACAAGCCTGGCTCCCACCAATCAGGGCACTCAGCAGGATAGAGTACAATAAGATGCTTTGGTCCATACTCCAGTATCATTCACCTCCTGACCTTGGATCACATAATACAATGAACAGTAATCAGTCAGCTAGCATTTATTAACTACTATGTGCCAGGAACTGTAAAAAGAGATGGAAATATTATCCCCATTTTACAGTTAAAGATTTTGAAGCACAGAGAGGTTAAACAGTAAAATAAATGATAACGTTTCTGAAACACTTACTATATGCTAGACCTTGGGCTAAGCACTTGTAATGAGAATGGGAATTTGAAGATCTTCCCTGACCCTGAATAGACCTAGGGGGCAATTTGAAGTAAACTTCTGCTTCTGAAGTAATTTACTGCTTTGAAAGTAAACTCTGCCCCCTAATAGGCTGAGTGTGGTCACATGGAGCGTGTGATAGGAGGAGTTTGCTGAAGGGAAGAAGAGCCCACAGGAAGCTGGTCAGAGCTAGTGTGATGGTGGGGGAGAGAGGATGCTCATTAAGGAGATAGGGAGGTTTGTGAGTAAATATTGATCTTGTATTGGTTTGGCTGAAGGATGCTGTGGCTCTCAGTGTTATTATGGCTTCTGAACATCTTTGGTACTATGGTGGAATCGGCTTACTGGTTTTGGGATTCGGTTTTCTGGTGTCTAAATAAATGCTTCAGTTCTATCCTCTATCTGGAGAGTTTGATATATTTTACAATCAAACATCATGTGATACTGATAGTCACAATCTTTATCGTGATCATGGATGCTGTAAATATTGCATTGGAGCTATGGCACTTTACAGTTATTATCTCATTTGATCCTCCTAACAACCCTGGGAAGTAGGTGCAATTGTTATCTTCATTTCATAGAAGAAGAAACTGAGACAAACAAGCTTAAGTGGCTTGTCCAGGGTCAGACAGCTAGCAAGTATCTGTGACCTTATTTTACCTGAGATGTTCCAATCTCCAAGCCCAGCACTCTATCCACTGCTCCATCTAGCTACATTTCCATCTTACTTGCAGTTGAGACTTTCAATATATGTTGTCTGCCACATTAAAATGTGAGCTGCTTGAAAATGGGACTATCTTACTTTTCTAATTCTATCCCCACTTAGTACAGTGCTTTGTCATTCTAAGTACTTAATAAATCCATTTTCATTGGTTCATTCTCAGAGTCACAGAACTAAATGTGGTCCTGGAAGGCTGTTAATCGATCTCTTTCAGGGAAGATAACACACACACCAGCACTACTATATTTTTGAAGTTCTTCCCATGGAAGGCCTATATATACCATATCAACCAGTTCTAGGACTCTTGCTCTGAACTATCCTGCTGAATAGGTATTGTTAGGGGTGGCACAAGTTACTGATCCTCTGAACTTCACAGATAAACTACAAGGCTTGCAAAATTTTTCTGCCTTTTCCTTTTTTTTTTTTTTTTTGGTTCTTTTGCAAACACTTGAGGTTGGATGATCCCAAGTACAACTGTGTGGGTTGCTCAATCCACATTTTGTGCAAATTGGGGAGGAAGGAGCAAAGGTTACCACCCTCTGGAACACATTTTTTACCACTCAGCCTAGGGCCTAAGCACAATGAGCACTGACTCATTCTATTTGGCAGAGAAAGGATCAAAGAATTTAGAACTAAGAGGGACCTTAGACATCTAATGCAATGCACTCATTTTAAAGATGAGTAAACTGAAGTCCATAGAAATGACTCATGTAATATAACTAGTAAGTAATAGAGTTGGAATTAAAATCTCACAACAAATTCAGCACATTTTCCATTATACCAATATTAACAGGCATCCCAAGATTAATTTACAATACTCCATATTATAAAGAAAGTGTTGAGAAGAGATGAAAACTCAGTTCCCTTTTCCATATGAAACAATGACTCAGTTTACCTATCAGTAAAATGAGGAGTTAGACTGGAAAATATCTGATGATCTTATGATCTGATAGAGGTTTGATTGAAACAGCATGAGCCTCTGCATCATTTGATGGTGATAGAACACTTAGAATTCTTACCCTAGTCCAGTGTGTCTGAAGGCAAGGACATCCTTGAGATAATTGCTCATTGTTCTTACAGATATCACAATTAATCGAAAACTTAAAGTTCATTATCATGTGTCACAGAATGAGATTTTGCCTTGTAAATTGCTGAATATTTGTGCCATTTGGCTAGGTCATACCCATCTCTTCTACAAAATGGATTTTCTAGCAAAAGATGAATATAGAGCAGAGATTCCCACACTTATTTGACCTCCTACCTCATTAAAAAAATTACTCTGCACCCCCCCTGGAAATCTACTTTCTTTAACCCTTTAGTGATTTTTTTTTTTGAAATTCACATCATTTCAAAAAATATGAAATATGTATTTTTTAAAATGATGCATCTTAAATGTAATAATTTATTGTAAATTTGTTGGGGGGGGGGTTCTGCATTGAAACTTTGATGACACATATAGTGTCATATTGTAAATAAGTCATTACATGCACGTATTCCTGCTGATGCATGATGGACTTCCTGACAATGCACAATACGCTACCCTATCAACATTTGCTTATTAAGACCTGTTGACAGACTTGACCACTGATTGGTTATAACTTGCATTTTATGTTTTATTTGGAAAATAATGTAATCACTACAGCTTTAACTCTGTTACACAACAAATTTTCTTTTCTTCTTTCCTTATGCTTCCACTGCCCTCTTATTTTTATTCAATGGCCCCCAATTGCACTAAGTCTACTACGTCCCCATATCCATCATTCCAGTGTTCCTCAGGTGGCGATATCACCTACTTTGGGAACCTATGATAGAAGAGGAGTGATAGTTTGTAGAGATAGCATGGCCCTGTGGATAGAATGCATGGGAGGCAGACCTGGGTTCAATTTCCATTTGTGATATATACCACCTAGTATTATCTCTCTCAATCTCAGCTTCTTCATTTTCAAAATAGGAATAATGAAGGAAATAGGTATAATAAAGGGCCATTGTGAGACTCAAGTGATACAATGTATAAAAAATCCTTAGTAAATTGAGAAATGTTATATAAGTATCAAATACTACTTTTCTGTAACACGATCACTTTGCTGTTGCTAGTTTATTGGATGCAAAAAAAAAAAGGTGGCATCTGTTAAAATGTTATCTCCTAGATGGCAGGGTGCTTATTTCTTCTCTTTGTATCTGCAGTGCTTGGCTGGGTGCCTGGTACATAGAAAGTATTTACTAGATTCTTATTGGTTGATTTCATAGATAGAGAAATTAAACCTGTGATTTGGTTGACATGGATAACTTCTAGATACAGAATGCAACTCATCACTTTCTCTGCAAATTCTAGTCTTGCATTGTTGACTAAAAGGATAAATTTTCCCAGGGTTACATAGTCAATATGAATCAGATGTGGGACTTGAACTCAGGTCTTTTTGGCTCCAAGGCTGCCTGGCCACTTCCTACTATCACATGCTACCTCTCTTAACTGACTCTGTATATAACTTTAATGTGATTTGTTTGTGTTTCATTCATTCTGGTTGAAGTTAGTATTCAGGTGACATTTAGGGTTCATTGCTCCAAAAACCCAGTGACTCCTCATTGCCTTGAAGATAAAATAAAAACTCCTTGGCCTAACATCCAGGGTCCTCCGTAATCTGACTCCAGCTTATCTGAATAGCCTAATTTCATCCTATCTCCTCTCTTGAACTCTATATGAATGAATGACAAAAGGACTTTTGTTGTTTAGTCATTTAATGCTGTCCTACTTTTTGTGACCCCATTTAGGGTTTTCTTGGGAAAGATCCTGGAGTCGTTTGCCATTTCCTTCTCCAGCTCATTTTACAGATGAGGAAACTGAGGCAAATAGGGTTAAGTGACTTACCCAGGGTTATGTAGCTAGTAAGATTTGAACTCAGGAAGATAAATCTTCCTGACTTCAGTTTGGATGTGGGGGAGCAGCATTTCTACAGCTCTTAATATGTGTTAAGCTCTGTGCTAAATGCCTTATATAAAAAATGTTAGAGCAAGCAAAGTTTCTGACCTCAAAGAGTTTACATTTTAATGAGGGTGATAATATGGAAAGGGGAGAGATGGCCAGGGAGAGGCATTTGGTATGGAAATTTACAAGGATAGTGATATGGTTGGAAGAGGAATAGATTGACAGAACCCATCCAGGAACAATGGTACAGCTCATTTGATCCTAGTTTATATGTCTAGAACTGATGGGGAAAGAGCAAGACACAAGGTTATGTGGGCTGGCAAGGCAGTTGGCAGGGGAATAGGAGGAGAATAGTGAAGTAGGGTGGCCAGGGCCTTCCTGAAATAGTGGTCCAGGAGTGACAGTCACTAATTGGGAGATGAGGGCCCTGGATAGAAGTTTCTCCAGGGCAAAAAGATAGTTGTCAAGAGGGAGATGGCCAAACTATACCAGTCGCTTCCCCTTTAAAGTTAACAATCTGTCATTTCCTGCTTCTGTCCCATCTCTCATACATGAACTCCGTTCCTTTACAATTTCATCTGATAGAATTCTTCTCTTTTCAAGGTTTAATTCAGTTGTTATTCAGTCATATCTGACTCTTCACGACCCTATTTGGGGTTTTCTTACAAAGATACTGGAATAGTTTGACATATCCTTCTCCATCTCATTTGATAGATGATGAACTGAGGTAGAGTTAAGTGACTTGTCCAGGATCACACAGCTAGTTAATGTTGGAGGTGGAATTTGAACTCATGAAGATGAGCCTTCCTCACCCCAGGCCTAGTCCACTATCCAGTAACTGCCAATAAGATCTAATTCAAAGGTTACCTTTTCCATAAAACCTTCCCTAATCCTCCCAGATGAAAGTGATTTCTAATTCAGATTTTTATAATACTTTGCTTAGTCCTCTTTGTATTTGCCTGGCATCATACTTATTTTCGTATATAGCCAAGTACTTTACAGTCATGATCTCGTTTGATCCTCACAATAACTATTATTATGCTCATTCTACAGATGAAGAAACTAAGGCAAACAAAGATTAAGTGACTTGTCTAGGCTCCCATAGCTAGTAAGTGCCTGGGGTAGGATTTGAACCCAGGCCTTCCTGACTCCATAGCTAACTCTCTATCCACTGTACTACCTAACTGCTGATTTTCTATCTTTCTTCCATCCAGTGATCACACTACATTTGACCAACCATAAAAAATATCGAAAAAATTAGACCCCTCTTTTTTTTTTTTTGTCTACCTTCCAAAATGAATTCACTGGGCAGGAAGAAAATGACATCTGCTAACTGGACTTCCCTCTGTTTCCCGTAGGGAAAATAACAGGGAGCTTTCAGGTAGCTTATTATGTACATGCAGAAAAAGCTGATTTTTTAAAAAGCATCTTGTGAGACTAGTATTTCCATTGTTTGTAGCAACCAAAATAGGAAAATAGATCATATGACCCCAGCGGTTGCCATCAGCTTTTGCAAAACAAAGGAGCAGTTATGAAAAAACAGGCATATCTGATGCCAATTATTATATAAAAATTTCACAAACAGAACCCTCATACAACGTTCTTCTTTCTAGTCTGGTTATGATTTTCCTTAGACAATTTGAGAGCTATGCAAGTTAATGTTAACTTCAAAACTTCTGACTTGATAGGGTGCTAATAAAATGCCTACTTAGGAAATATCTGCGTATATAATGTTTCATTGTTAGGAGAGAGGGAAAATGTTTTATGCGAAAATAAAATATTTTATTAAAAACAAGATCTTTTTTTCCCCAGCTACCAGTGTTTAATGCTATATAGTTCAGCAAACCATCACAAAGATTTAATTCTTCACTCATTCCTCTCTAACAGATCTAAACATTTGATTTATCTCAAGTTTCACAGGGCATTTTGCACACTGGTAAATAGTGTTTTAAAGGCAACAGGCTGATCCCAGAGCTCTCCATCTGAACAGGAGGGAGGGAAGGCAAAATGAGTACAAAGCAAAGAAGATAACTTGGCTAGAATATTCAGATTTTTACAGAATACACGGAACATCAACCATCCACAGTTTGTCATCTCAAATTCTCTTGAACTCCTTATGAAATCCTGAAGACAGGTTTCCATGTTACTTCCACCCTAAAAAATAGTAGGGAAACAGAAACCTGTGCAATATTTATTTTGGATATTTACTCACATGGCCACAAAGCAATTCCATTAAGTTGGGTTTTCATGCTGGTTTTAACTCGCCCCAGTCCCAGTGCTCCATCTCCCCAGTTCACAGAATTTAGAGCTGGAAGGGAATTTAGAAGGCAACTATTCCTAGCCTTCACTTTGCAGCTGAAGAACTGAGGTCCAGAGAGATTTGTTACTTGGCACAGGGTCAGACAATGAGTAAATAACAGAGCCTGAATTTGAACCTGACTGACTCCAAAGCCGATTTTCCACTCCACTGTGGTAAGATGTTTGCAAGTGGAATTGAGATTTTGTTTTCTTCGGTTTTTACCTCTGTGATAAGGAACTGTGTAAATGTTGTCAAGGATGAGGACTGCAGGTCCAGGCTTTGGGGGGAACCTGGGATTAAGCAATTTGTGTGTCTTTTGTTTGGAACCCCAGGTAAATCTGGCACCACAGTTTAAATGTGATGCTTTTCATAGAGACATATTTTTTTTTTGACCATCCTACGCCTTAGAAGCCTGAGGAACTTACCTGATATTTTCTCTGATTTAAGGCAAATCCTTCTTTCTTATTTTATCGAGATGTCCAAAGTGGCAGCTACAGGCAGCTACGTGTCCTCTTCCACAAAAAGGTTAGAGGTCTCCTGATGATCTTATGACTTATAACATTTCACAAGATCGAAAGTGAAAGAATAGTCAGTGCCACTCGCCTCTAGGCAGAGTCCTGTATCTGAGAAAACTATAATGCTCAGGGCTTATGCAATGATCAAAATAGCCGTGACTGAATGCTAGCTAATATCCTTTAATGTCATCACTGGAGGTACAGTCCTTACCAGGAGGGCTATCAAAACAGTCAACTGATTCCCTGCAGCTCTTTAAAATGATCCACTCCAAATGTAGGAGTGACTCTAACTGGTCATGGCATGGTCAGGGATACTACTCAACTGATGCTTGAATTATTCTATCTTTCTGGGAGACTGATCTGAGTGAAATGCAATATTATTGCAGAAGTCACAAATAATGATAGCTGACATTAATAGAGAGCTTAGCATTCTTTATCTTGTTTGGTCCTCATAACAATTCTGTATCACTGTCAGTGTTATGAGGATGGTCTAGTAAAAGTATATTTTGTATGGAAATTTGAAATAATGAAGGGAGGGTATTTTGAGAACAAGGAAAAATACATGAAAAGTTGTGGAGTCAAAAGGAAGATAAATGATCAAGAGAAGCATCAAGGAAAGCAAACCTAGTCCCTATTGACTTCTGTAAATTCTTATCTAATGGTGTGTCCATCTGTCTACATGGACACTCTTTTGATGGCTATACAAGGAATAGTTTTGCTTTCAGTAAGGGATTCAGACAATTCCTCAGGGTATTTATCTGATGAACTTTGTAGTTACAATCAATTGAGAACTGTTTGTTGGGCCTATTGTGCCCAAGACCATAGTACCCTTTCCTTTCTGAGCCTTTCAAGAAAAAAAAATGGAGCAAAAGTGTTTTGTGGGCCCTGGGATCACAGTCAGTCTATAATTATTTATGAAGTGCCACTGTATACCAAGCATTGTGCTGAGAACCGGGGATATAAGAAGAGATAAAAGATAGTCCTTGCTCTCAAGTTCATAGACTCACAGGTGAAACAATATGGAAACAACTATGTATGAACAAGGCCTGGACAGAACAAATTGGAGATGTCTGATAGAGGGAAGGCACCAGCATTAAGCGGGATCAGGAAATGTTTCTTATAGAAGGTAGCATTTTAGCTGAGATCTGCAGGAAGTCAAGAGGCAGAGATGAAAAGGAAGAGAATTCTGGGTATGGGGGAAGAGCCAGTGAAAATGCATGAGACCTTATGGTCTCACAATTTTCCTTGGTTTTGGGTGGGGAGGAACATGGCTAATGAAGAAATTATGTTTTGTATGATTTCTTATGTCGTTGTTGTTCATCTTTTGTTTTGGAAGAGGATCAATGACATCACAGGGGATGTCTTGATTTGCCTATGAATTGGATTTGAGTGAGGCAGAATTACACAGTTGTCAGCTTCCCTTTCATCCAAAGTCACTGAAGTCCAGTGGCAGGACAAAAGTCAAGATGACTGGCAATGGCCCGCAATACAGTGGATGACCTTGGCTTCTTCTATGTCTGACCAAGCTCTAAGAGTTCTGATGGGTTTGAGGCCTTTTGGTTACTCTCAACCTGGTTTAGGCCATCTGACTAGACATTTTACTGGGATGTGGCCACTGAACATATTCTATCTTCTTGGTGCCACGGGGGAGAGTTAGGTTACATGTGGACACTAAATATGGATGAATAGCCCTGAAAAGGGCTCTACAGGCCCTCACAGCAGAGGTGCTGATCCTCCCTGAACGCCCCTCATGCCCCATGGCTTCATATGTCCCAGCTCTGATGTGTACTCCCTTTGTGATAATAGAGAAGCCAAGTAGCTTCCCCAAACCTCCTCTTCATATTCATATCATCTATTTTACTGGGTAATGAGGAAAATGCTTTATAAACTGTAAGTCACTAACTGAAGTGAGCTATTAGTAATACTAAAGCAATCTCAGAACCTGTTAACTATTTTTTTTAGTGAAAATGATTTTCTCTTTCTCCCACCCCTACACCCAAATGACAGAGAAAAATAAAAAAAAACCCAAAATCCTTGTAACAAATATAAATAGTCAAGCAAAACAAATTCTTTCATCGGTCACATTTAAATAATATATAGTTTCTTTTTTCAAGTGCGGAGTGGAGGGTAGGAAGGAGAGAAAAAATTTGTCTTTACAGGGTTGTATTATAGAAATTGTTCTGATTCTACTCACTGCTCTCTACATCCACTTATATGGATAAGTCTTCCTTCCCAGTTTCAACGAAACTCTTTCATCACCTTTAATGACACTATATATTCCATTACATACATATTTCACATTTCATTCAGCCATTCCCCAAATGATAGACAATCATTTTGCAGTTCTTTGCTACTATAAAAAGAACTTAGATAGAGCTAGAGATACACATATATACACATATACATACATACACACAAATACATGTGTTACTAGAAAACTGTAAGTAAAAAAATGCAATTGTTGATACATTAAATCTATGGGGAAATAAGGGATTAAGTTCCAAGACCACCAGAACCCTTAATCTTTTGCAAGAAATTGCTGAGCATACACTTTTCTGCATACAGTTTTTATAACAAAACATTAATTCTGATAATATGCACTTTTCCTAACATAGTAACCATGAAATAGCCCATAAAATTCAAGAGAGAAGAGAAGCAGCACCAGACTGGACAGGGGTATAGATGTCAGAAAAACCCTCAGGTAAAAAAGGGAAAGGGATAACCTGCCATCTCTAATCAAAAAGCACATGCCTAGGGTGAGTCCCTCACCCCAGTCATAGCTCCCAACTCATGCCTGGGGCAGTGTGGCCTGACCTGACCCAGCCCAGTTCTCCAAGGGCCCTGTGAAGGCTGGCCACATTGCTCCTCACTGTGTTGGCTGGCAGGGGAGGTTGAATGCTAGAGAGGGTGGATGTGGCCACCCTTTCATTTATCTAAACTCAGTCATTTTTCATTTTTTCCAATTCCCTCTTCATGTACTTAGAAGTTACTTTAGAACTTCTAGAGTGGATTCATGAATGCTCTTATAACTACTTTCCTTCTTTCTGCAGAAATAGAAATAAACTTGTACTTTTGGGGTCTCTCATTTTTTTTCTCTACTGTGCATAACCACCAATGTGAGAAGCTGTCAACACAAAAGTGAAAATGTGGTTACTAATAAAATCAGAGGAAAGTTAAACACTGGAATGTTGAAGATTGACTATATAAAATATACACACATAGATACATATATACAGATGTATATATATATATATATATATATATGTTTTTATACATACACACATATATAAATTTATATATACATAGATAGATAAATAGATAGAGATATATAATACCTGAAGATCATGCATTTTCCTTTCTTTGATCTCATTGGGGGTACAGAGTCTGTTAACTTTTTAAGGAGCTGTCCTGGCATGGCTCAGTGACTGTAGCTCCAATGGAGTGCCCTCTACTGCCAGTTCTCTCTCAGGGGAGGAACTTAATTATTGACTGACCAGCAATCTACACTTTTTTTAGTCCTAAATAAGGGAACAGAAGGGTGTAGGAAGAAGTCTGAGTCAGACTATCGACAGCTATGAAGGGCCTCTTAGGAATTCTTCAGAAGAGTACGTATTTTGTTACAGGTCCTCAGGCCTTTCTTAATGATGATGTATTTCTTCAAAGCCAAAAATTATTTCCTGCTTAATTAAAAAAAAATCCTCGCAACACCATGAAAATGAACTATGGAAACTGCTGCCCTTCTGACAATGCATTCACATACTGAATGTTCAAATGCCATCTATCATCAAAGAAAAAAAAAATCACCCTTCCTCTTCAGGTCAAGTATCAAAAACCTGCTCCTTTGCTCAGACTTCTTATCTTGTATGCTAAAGTGGTATCTTTGCCTATAAAGTGGAGAACTGGGCAGTTTTCCTAAGAATATAAGCCCAAAGCTCCCATGATTCTGGAAATAATGACATATGCTTGTCTGCCTATGTTTTTTTGAATTTGCCAGATATTTGGCCAACTCTGTACTATGGCAGTGTAGACACATTCAGAGTTATTTTTCAATTATTTCATATTGTTCTTTCTATGCCCAATACTTTTTTCTTGCAGTAAAGACTCTTGAGGCAAGTGCATGATTGCTATGAGTCACCTGAAATCAGGCAGGAATGGGCCTTTTATGGATACTCTGGGATTGGAAGGAAGCTAGAACTATGATTCAGGCCCTGAAGTTAAAATTGGTTCTATTTAAGCTATAATTGGAATTAAGTTTGAAATGGAATAAGCCAGAGGACTCTTACTCATTCAAATGGGAAATAGTACTTGCAACAAAAGTCGTTTCTTTTGGACAAAGACAATGGAAAGAACTGACCTACAATAAGTGACCCAAACCTCCATTATTCCCACAGCCTTCTAACCATATTCTCTGCCTCCCATCTCGCAGACCGTTGTGCTATCCTATGATTCTTAGCACAAGCAATCTTAACACACCCAAACGCCATTCTGATGAAAGCCCTTCATCGCTTTCTATTGCCTGTAGGGCAAAGTCCAAACTAGCCTGGCATTCAAGGACTTTCATGGTCTGACTATAACCTATAATTTTTCAATTTTACCTTACGTTGTTCTCCAGATACATTCTATTAGTACTTTTAGACACCGGCACAATGTCTTAATACATTCATACAGAATGTGTTCTCTGCAATTGATTGGATGCCACCTCTTCAGCCAGACAATTCTACTCATGTGTCCTACATATTCATAGCTTCAGTACTTTTTTTAAGAGCATTTTTTTCCCTTCTTCTGAACAAATGCCCTCGTCCCTCCCTTATAGAGCAACAGAGTGATGGAGTAGATAGAACGCCAGGCCTGAATGAGGAAGACCTGAGTCTTTGAAACTCACTAGTTGTGTCACTTAACCTTATATACCTCAATTTCCTCATCTGTAAAATGAGCTGGAGAAGGAAATGGCAAACCACTCTAGTATCTTTGCAAAGAAAACTCTAAATAGACTCATGAAGAGTCAGACATGACTGAAATGATTGAACAACAACAAGAAGTATGATAAGGGGACACTGAGTATGTTTTTCTTCCATGTACTGGACTTATAGGCTAGGTAATAAGAAGTGTGGACAGAGGAATATGACTGCCTTGAGTAGTAGTGAATTTCTCCTCACTTACGGGCTTCAATAGAGGCTGGATGTCCACTTTGGAAGTTGGTATAGAATAGATTTTAATTTTCTATGGACTGAATTAGATGCCTTCTGAGATCCCTTCTGGCTCTAATTATCTTCATTTCTATCCTGGATCATAGGAAACCACTATCAAGGATTAAGTGGTCAGGAAATGCCAAGGAAGGAAGTAGATAGAAGTAACTAGGTGGCTGTTGTGTTCAACACAGAAATCACAACTTTGGCAGGTAACTGGAATAGGGCAGTACTAAAGGTGTGAAGGTCAGAGATCAACAATGGGCTAGAGATGATCAAAGTTTAGACAAAGAGTGTATTTGTAAAGAAGATAGGGAGGAAGGGGCTGACTTGGAAGAGATGGTGAAAGATAATGCTTAGGTATTTGGCGACAGGCTGAATAGGGGGAGTGAAAGACAATGAAATGGCAGGGAAAGCTCCTTCCTTTGGTGGGAGACTGACAATAGGGATAAACAACTGTGTGGTTTGTTTCGAGTTTTTTAGTTTGTTTGTTCTTTTTAGATCTCTGACAAAGAAGAGTCCCCTTGGTCAAAGATTCAATAACTCACCTATTCTGTTCTCAGGAAGTGTTCAATTGAATTTAACCTAAATGCTTCTTTGTACCTTTTCTAGCAAAGGAGGGAGAGATCTGCTACAGGAACTCCCAGAGCTTTCTGATTTATAATTAAGCATAAGAAAAGGAAAAAGTGAAAACTAATTAAGAGGAAGAAAACTTAAAAGTGGCTAAAGAGGCCTTTTTTTCCCAATTAAGTTCTAATTACCAATACACTGTAAATATAAAAGAAAACAATGAAGAGAGACATTGCCCCACAGCAGTAACAATGCTAGATTTTAGCTTCCAAATTTCTCCACACAGGGCACAAAACAAGTGAAATACTAGTTCTCTGACATGGTTTTTGAAAACAAGGTTGATCTTATAGCTTTGTTTACTTTCCACATGACATGCTACAAAGTCACTCTTTTGCACCTTGTCAAAATAACATCTGCTTGAGTTTGCAGCCTTGCTGGTCTAAACACGAATGAAACTCTTTTTAAAAAATTTTTCTACTTGGAAGTACACTGTCCTTCCATCCATGTCACTTCCTAGATCTGAAAGAAGCCTCACCTCATAATTTGGTCTAGACCACTGACTTCAGGCAGGTAAAAAAATAATCTATTTTGCAGACAAGACAACTGAGAACTAGAGAAGTTAAGCACCCTGACCTATAGGCCTATAGCAAATAAATGGTGGTAGAAGTGTTGTTGGGAGTCTAGTGGGGGGAGGGCCTCTAGAATTCAGATCTCTTACTTGTGAGGACGACCTTCTTAACAAGATGCTCCTCTGCATATTCAGTGGAGCTAATAGCTATCTCTTAGTCTCTTTCATTTAGCTAGCTAGCATCCCCAACATGCTGAACTCTAATGTTAGAACAGCACAGTGATGCTGCTGGAGTCATACTCCCTGATTTCAACTCAAGTCCCAGGAGTGCAATTTAGTCTAAACAGGCAAAGGAAAACTTTACAGTCAGGCTGAGACTAAACTGAACTTAAACTTAACCTTGGCTGCCTTAAAAAAATAAAGTTTGGATTCCTGTGGTTATTATAATTTGATACTCTGATAGCTAACCTTTGAAAATAAGCAGCTTATGTTCCCCTGTCAGGTACTGAGGATATCATAGGAGCAGAAAAATAAGAGGAGATTGTGGAAATATAAGGGCATAAAATGAAGCATTGGATGGTCAGATAAAAATTTTTTTTGGTTGGGAGGAGGCAGATCTGTGATTTTTTTGGGTGAACTTAGGAAATATCTTTTACCAAGATCAATCATAGGATTTAGGCAACGTTTAAGGGGGCCAGGTCCATGAGGGCCTCTTAGGGTGGTAGGGAAAGGAAACAGAGCTAACCTCTGGGTCACAGAATTTAAAGCCAAGAGGGACCTTGGAGATCCTCCAGTCCAATTCTCTCACTTCACAGATGAAGAAACTGAGGACAGAGAGATTAGGTGACTTAGACTAGATCACATAAGTCATCAGAACCCAAATTTTCTGACTCCATAGCCAGTGCTCCTTCTGCCATACTAGGTTGCCTTTTGGACCTATAATGCTGCCTCTTAGTCTCTCTGAATCCAGATCAGGTCTCAGGCTAAATGCCCCTTTGATCTTTTGGTCCATCTGATGGAGACAAATCTTTTCCAGAGCTAGACATGGGAGTGAGTGGGAATGAAACTCACATTAACACACTCCAGGAACATACTTGTCTCAGAAGTACAGAAGACAAATTCATTAGACTCATAAAATTTTAGGAGATTGAAAGAATACTGGAATAAAGTTGAGGTGACAGGTTTTAGTACCACTTCGGTCAGAAAACAGTATGTGGGACGTTGGGCAAGTCACTAAAACTCTATGCATTGAGTTTCTTTCTCTGTAAACTTAGGAGACATTAATACCTTCTCTACCTATTAGGGTTGCAGTGAGGATGAAGTGAGATGGTGGATATGAATGTCCTGTGAGAATGGGAAAGCATTATGCAAATTACAGGTCATTATTGAGTAGACTACAAACACTTCTGTTCCCATTCCCATGGAAGTCCTTCTGATAACAAGAGCACAGGGGAAATCCTGGGTGTTTTTCCCTTGGATGGACTTTGTTGTTTTAAATTTCTCCATTTTAGATGAAATTGCATAACTCAGGAAATGGGGATATGTGCAGAGAATCTTACAAACAAACTTGTTCCACATGTTTCTACTTTTAAAAATTAGTACCCAAATGGGTTCCTTTATCAATAGAGTGGAAAAAAGGGGGGGGGGAGATTTAGTATAGAGCTTAATTGTACCAGGTGGGTGAGGCAATGAGGTGGAAGAGGTATGTATATTCATTAACCTCTGGCTTCTGGTTTTCTAAATGATTTTAGTTTCTAACACAACCGTCATCTTCTCAGCACAATTTATGGAAAGAGAAAGAAAAAGGATTTAGTAACAGCAAACCTACACTTTGGAATTGCTATAGTGAGATGACATTCTGAGAAGGATTAGAGAGAACATGATCCATTACTCACATTTTGCTTCAAGAGCCAAGTCCCAACAGCTTAAGGATTACATCGAAAAACTAGGAAATGTGGAAAGAATCAATGTCTGCAAAAGCAAAGATGTATGTAGGCCAATTTTCACTCTTGCTATTAGATTAATTGAGAGGTAGATAGAGAGATAGAGAGATAGATCTAGATACACATACACAGACATATATGCTATTTATACATACATATAACCTATATGTGTATATGTGTATGTGTGTGTGTACATATATGTATATATACACCTATCTTATTGCTTGTTGCCTTATCCACTAATTGGGACCTTACTTGTTTCATAACTTAAAACCTTGGTGCTATCTTTGATTTTATTCCTTTGATTTTATTCCCTCTTTTGGCATTAATCACTTTTTCCCTCTAAATCATAAAGGACAGCATGGTAAGGTGGATGGAGGGCTGGCTTCAGAGCCAAGAAGATTTTGGTTCAAATCCTGCTTCTAATATCACTAGCTGTGTGATCCCGGGCAAGTCAGTACATTTCTCAATGTTCTAGACAACCTTGTAAGACAGTAAAGTGCAGGTCCTAATCTGAAATGTTAGAAAGAATTTTCTCATTGGGAATTCCCAAAGATGAAAGCACAGCTCTGGACCAAAACAAAATCCAATTCCAACAGCTTAATTTTATGATTATTTGTGTATACAATTGCTATCCCCACCCCATGATACTGTAATATCCTTAAGGCTAGGGGTACGTTACAGTGGAAAAAAGTCGTTGGGTTTGGAATCAGAAGATCTGGGTTGAAATCTTGTCTCTCTCGCTTACTATTTGGGAGGCAGGGTTGGTTGAAAGTTGTACTAGATCTTGTCCAAGATACCTTCCATTCTGAAATCTAATAGTCTTTGTATTCATAGGCCTTGCCCATGATGGTCAGTTATATGACGTGGCCAGGTGACTCAGTGAATTGCGTTGAGCTTAGAATTCAGAACTGAGTCTGAATTCTGCCTCCAGTACTAGCTGGGTGACCCTGGGCAACTCTCTTCAGTTCACTCAGCCTCAATTTCCTCTTCTATAACATGAGAATAACAATGGCCCCTACTTCACAGGGTTATGTTAAAACACTATATAAAAGTGAGCTATTATTATTAGTTTATTTTTTGGTGAATTGTAACAGGTAAGAGAAACCATATTGAAAAGCAATAAAGATAAAAAGATCTTTTGCTTTAAAAATAATAGAGTGAGAATATCATTGTGTATATGAACTACTAGAAAAATATAAATCACTAATTCACTGTCCTCCAAATTTTCTTTTAAGTAGGTGAAGAATTCATGCATTTATGGGATCAGAAAACGGCGGAAAAGGGGGAAAGAAAAGGACAACAATTTTATTGCTACAGTCTAATCCATAGAAAAAACCTCCATTTCTCAAAAATATTCTCCTGTTATTTCACATATTTTTCTTCAGCAACAAAACCACTTGGGTTTCCTGTTTGGTAAATCAGAGCCATTTAAAAGGTACCTAAATATGGCATTCAGTAGCATTTTCCTCAGATAGCATAGGGATACTGTTCAATTAACTAACATTTCCAAGGTCATTACTTACAATGTCTAAAAGTCTTTAAAAGGCATAAAGGCATCATTTAAAAGAATGTAAACAGTTCCCTAACAATCAGGGTGAAGGATGAGGGAAGCCCCAAAGATGGGGTGATTCAGGGCCTAACTAGACGTGAGGCAGGACAAAACCGAGATTTAGAAGCCAATGACACAAGTCTTAAACACATCAAAAGAAGCTAGCTAAAGAAGCAAGTAGATGGCTGGAAGATCACAGGGCAAGAGATACTCAAGGATAAAAGAGAGAAAAATATAGAAAAATGAAATTAATTCATTACCTCAGTCCTTACTGAGGACTGATGATATGAGAGAACAGCACTCCCCAAAGGGTCTTGCGAAATAGTAGATTGGAGAAACTAGATAAATCAGTGGTAAATTCACAGGCTTATGTGAAAGAAGTTCAAAGGCAAAAATGGTGGTCTTATTGAGTAAGTTGCCTGTTAGCTATTCTGTCAAGGAAGAGTGGGACAGCTAAATCAATGGACCAATCCATCAGTGACATTTTTAAGGGCCTACTATGTGCCAGGCACAGTGCTAAGTATTAGGTATACTGACAAAAGTGACTGCCTTTCTATGAAGAGATTCAGAGTAGCTCCAGGGAGACCCAGAGAAATGATTCTCATTCACTTCCAGCAAGTCTATGATAGTGTTTAAACTAACATAATTGTAACATGATTTTTATAAGGGCAAATCTTGCCTGACCAGTCTATTAGACTATCTTCAAGAAGGCTAGACAACAACAACAACAACAAAATGTGACTAACACGAGGAACCACTACATATAATAATTTAAACTCTCAAAAAGCTTTTAACATGGTTTTCACATCAAAGGCTCTTTTTCAGAAAAAAAAAAATTCCACCATTGGACTAGAGGCAGATGTTTTTTCTTTTTGCCTAGGACTTGGATTAGAGATGGAAGAAAAAGTACAAGGATCAATGGTTACTTCTCTAGATGGAAGGTAGGTCATTAATGTTATCATTTGTAAGGGTCCATAAGGGCACAGGCCTCACTGAACATTTCTCAAAAGTGATGTGGAAGAAGAGGTGAGACCACACAGGAATTTCATAGAATTTATAAGATGTTAGCACTGGAAGTGACTTTAGAGGTCAACTGGCCCAGCCATCTTTATTCCTTACCCTCACCCTCCTTTAAACAGTAGGAAACTGAAACTGAAGAAATAAAATGACTTGTAGAAATTCCCATAGCTTGTTAGGGGCAGAAATAAGAGTGGAATCAAGGTTCTCTGTTTCTCATTCCAGTACCTGTATCTTACTATATCTCCCCTAAACTCTTTCAGATAACTGACCTTTCTTTTTTTAAATTTTGCTTTTTGGAGGGGGCAGTTGGGGTTAAGTAACTTGCCCAAGATCACACAGCTAGTTTTTTTGGTGTTAAGTGTCTGAGGCTGGATTTGAACTCAGGTTCTCCTGACTCCAGGGTGGGTGCTCTATTCACTGTGCCACCTAGCTGCCCCCTAACTGACCTTTTTAAATTTATCTCTACATCCGAGGTTCATGGGAGTTCATGGATTTCATCAGACTGCCAAAGGGCCCATGACACAAAAAAGGCTAAGAACCTCTGCCTTACAGGGTACTGAGCTTTCAGTGGTCTGGGAGTCATTATAGACTACTTTCCTGAAGACATCAGTACAACGTGCTGCTGAAGCCAAAGGCTAACAATACTAGGTGTCATCTGGAAAGATAATGTTTTCTCCTCGCTGTTACCAAACATGAGAAATCACTGTGTGTTTTTAAAATGGCATTTTGTTAGCTTTATGGAGAGGATTTTTCCTTCACCCCAAATCTCTCAATTGTAACCTTTGGTAAAGCATAGAAAGTGATTCATGTCAGGATTAGTCACATCTGTGTTTTATGTCCCAGTTAAATAGCATTAACAATCCACTTTGTCTCCCCATCTGCCATCTTTGAGCTCTCACTCACTGGCAGGCTAAAGTTTTACATGTGGGAGAACAAGATATCTTTGCTGAGAGACAGAGATCAGAATTAAATCAAGTCACCCATAGCAATCATCCCTGAGAATGTTTGAGTCATTGAATAGAAATGAATGGAAATATGATTATCTAAGGTTCAATCCACACTCTCTGAATAGCATGCCTAATTAACTCATGGTAAGTCCCCTTAAGGAATCTAAAAGAAATGCAGTCCAAACTCCATTTAAACTGAAAGCCATGGCTTTTACTAATTATGACTGGACACTTTTTGTGTGTGCTTTTTTGTTTTTTCGGGTTTTTTTTGTTTGTTTTGGTTTTTCTGTAAATCAGAAAGATAACAGTGCTGCTCTTCTCAGACAAAATTTTTGCCAGGGCACTATGAGAGGAACTGATGTATCCATCTACCCCCTTATTTTTCTTCCCTCATCCCTCCCCATCATATACACAGTCAGCCAGTCAACAGGTAATTAATGAAATACTTGATATATGCAGGACTCTGTGCTGTGTACTGGGGTATAAAAACCCATCCTTGCCTCCAAGGAGTTCATATTCTAATGGGTGGAGACAATATGTGAATAGTTAGGTGCTAACAAGATATGGAGAGAGTAGATGGAAGAGAGGAAATAGCTGGGTTGGGAAGGGAGCACACAGATATGTGTGCACACACACATGTATATGTGTATGTATGCACATGTATGTGCATATATACATATATGTGTGTGGATGTGTGGATGTAGTGCTGAAGGTCCATGTCTCCAAAATGATTCATATTAAACTCTCTTGGAGGACTTGTAGAGGATGCAGGAAAACTAAGGTTAAGCTTCAACAGGGAGAGAGACTATTTGCTTTTCTCTGCCTGTACCAGATTAGAAGAAAAAGGAGAACAAAAAGGTGCCAACCAAGGGAGCTCCCCCAAAGTGGAAAGAGTGACCTCATGAAGTGACTGGGCCCCCTCATTAGATGCCTTCTGGTAGATGATGGATGACCACTTGTTGGCTATGTTGTGGGGGAGGGAGGAAGGAAGAGGAGAGGGGAGAGAGCAAGACAGAGACAGAGACAGAGACACAGAGAGAAACAGAGAGGCAGAGACAAAGAGAGGGACACAGAGAGACAAACAGAAAGACAGAGACAGACACAGAGAGACAGACAGACAGAAAGACAGAGAGAGACAGAGACAGAGGAACTTAACCTGTTGAAGTTTAACCTTAGTTTCTGGATCCTTTTCAAGTTCATCAAGAGTTTGGTATGAATCACTTTGTAGACGTGGCCCATCAGCACTATTACAATAGGCATCCATCCTGTGGAAAAGAAATGTTACTTTATGTTGAGCTTTGTTCCCTTTCAGGGCAACAAGAATTAGTCTTTCCAAATATTAATGATATCGACTAGAATTTCTGGATGGGAAGTTGTAGGATTTATGAAATGATGGAGAAGAGTACGATTGTCGTCTATTCTTAAAAAGAGTTTTTGAGAGAAAATGTTTTTTGTTTTGTTCCTTAGGGAAGCTTCTTGAGAGGTGTCCTGGCATATGTGACTAATGTGCATAATGGGTAGATAAGGAGTTCAAGTTGCCTCTGGCACATATTGGCTTTGTGACCCTAGTCAAGTCACTTAAGATCTTAATGCCCTGGAAACTTTCCAACCCCACAGGTTGCAGAATACTTTATGACCTGCATAAGCCTGAGCTCTGAGTTCTACATGGGATCTTTCCTCATTCCTCCATCTGCTAGTACCTTTCCTCCAAAACTAACTTTTATTTATTTTTAAATAACTTTTTTTTGTTGTCTTTTGGGCTTTTTTTTTTAACATCATCTAAATTTCCTCCAGTATCCCTTCTAGCATCCAAGAGAGCTCTCTGAAATGAAAAGTGATCTTTTTTAAAGACAAAAAAAGGGAGGAAAAATTAGATTAACTGATCATTACAGAAAGCAGCCTTTAAATATGTGCAACACACCACACCCTGTGGACCTCCAACGCTGCAGAGGGGGTGGGGTGGTGATATCATCTCAAATCTCTTATTCTGAACCATACTTGTTCTTTTTAATTTTGCAACATTCATTTTTGATTTTCTGTGTATGGTTGTTATTTCTGTTTGTTTTCTTGTAGTCATTGTGAATTTTTTTCTTGGCTCTTCTTAGTTCACTCTGCATCAGTTCATGTAGAGCTTTCTATGCTTTTCTATATCTACCATGCTCATTTTTTTTATGACATAGTAATATTCCATTACATTCATATGCTACAATTGTTTAGCCATTTCCCATTTGATGGGTAATTTATTTCTTATTCTTTGTTACTAAAGAAAATGCTACTATAAATATTTTGGTGTATATGGTGACTTGTTTTTAATGGCTTCTGAGGTATATCAGCCTAGTAATGGAATCTCTATTACTGCATGAAAGGGTAGGGACATTTTAGGTACTTCATACTATCTTTTATTTAACTTTCTCTGCCCCTTTTCCACATAAGGCTTAGCATCATCCTCATTGAGTTACAAGTTCCCTAAGTTTCTAAAAGTAGCACAATAAACTTTGCCACTTGATTGGAATATGGTTTGAGTGTATGAATTCATTCCAGGCAACACCACCCTGTATCCTGACATTTTGGGGGTCTCAACACCCCTAAACTGTGTCAGCATGTTTAAACCATGTCACTTTCATTAGTTGATTTGTTTATTTAATTTTAGTTTACAAGATTCAGTTCCACAATCACTTGAGTTTCAAATTTTCTCCCCTCTCTCTTCCCCCCCTACCCTGCCCATGGCAGCATACAATCAAGTATAGGATCTGCAAATACTTTCACATTGTACTAAACCATGTCACTTTCATTAGATCATGATGTCTGTGAAAGCACTGAGTAATGTCTCTAAAGAAGTATCAAGGAGACAGTTTGAATATTGAAGAAAATCTTGTTTCTGCAGTCTAAAGTTCATATCCTATCTCTGATGATTATTGTTTGTGTATCTGTTGTAGAGTCTGTAGAGCTAACATGAGTAGATGAAAAGAAACAAAATGTCCTAGCCAATAAAAGACTGAGTTTAGTATAAAAACATCTGGATTTCATTTCACAATCTAGTTTCATGATCTACTGTATTTGATACACTAATTTATGATTTATAATATGAAACCAGTATTTTGTCTGGAGTACAAGTAAACCAGTTTCTCCCAAAATTTCTGTTAGTGGGGAAAGTAACACTTGATTTGTATACTAGGATAGTTAGGGACCAGTTGAATGTCTGAGCAATTATATAGCATACATATTCCAATTTTTATGTGGTCTGACATGTGCTAAGGCCAACTAGAGTAAGAGTCAGCACACTATATCTTTAGGGTCAAATCTTGCCAGGAAATTATTTTTTCCCTTGAATTAAGAATGGCTTTTACATTTTGAATAGTTTTGTTGCATTTTAAAATGTAAAATTTATTCTTATCAAACAGTATAAAAATAGACACTGGTCCAGATTTGGACCTTAATTTGCCCATTCTCCCCTTTCTCTCTCACTCTTAGATTGAGTTCAGATAGAAAAGGGGAGAGCTTAAATATGATATTCCAGAAGGCAGAGGATCCAAGATTACAACCAAGTGTAACATCCAGGAGAACTGAGGATAATCCTTCAGGGGAGGAAATGGATATTTAATCAAATAGAGGACTTTTAATTCCTGATTAAAATACCAGAGATGAGTAGAAAAATTGACTTTCAAACACAAGACTCAATAGAAACATAGAAAGAGTTATGTAAAGGACTCAATAAACTTAAACTGTTTACAATCCTATATGGGAAGATGATACATATACCTCCTAAGAACTTTATCACTATTAGGGCATTAAAAGGAGTCTACATAAAAGGTAAAGATGTTAGTCTATGTTGGGATAATCTCCAAAAGGTGTGGGCCTTGTGTTGAGTTGAGCTCCAAAAAAATGTAGGGGTCAGAAAGAGGGATACACTTCCAGAAGAGGAAAGGGAGAGGTAGAATGAGGAAAATTTTCTCTTGTAAAAGAGGTATGCAAAAAAAAAAAACCAAGCTTTTGTAGTGGAGGGGGAAATTAGTGGGGTGACAGGCAATGCTTGAACCTCATTCTCATTGGAATTAGTTGAAAGAAGGAAGAATATATATATATTTTTATACACACATACACACACACACTCAGCTGGCTATAGAAATCTATCTTAACCAAAAGGGAGATAGGATAGGAAGGGGATAAGAGATATGGGGCAGGGAATGATAAAAGAGGGCACATTAAGAATGGCAGTGTTCAGAAGCAAAACAGACTTTTGAGGAGGAACAAGAGAAAAAGAGAAAGAAAAGGATAAACAGAAGAAAATAGGATAGAGGGAAATACACTTACTACTCATAACTGTGAATGTGAATAGGATGAGCTCATCCACAAAATGGAAGTGAGTAGCAGAATGGATTAGAAACCAGCATCCAACAATATGTTGTGTACAAGAGACACACTTGAAACAGAAAAACATATAGAGTTAAAATAAAGGGCTAGAACAGAATCTATTATACTTTAGCTGAAGTAAAAATAAAACAGGGCTAGCAATCACAATCTCAGACAAAGCAAAAGCAACAATAGGCCTAATTAAAAGAGATGATCAAGGAAACTACATTTTGCTAAAATAATGATAATAACAATAATGATAACATAAAAACTAAGTAACATCAAAATTTTTGTAGCAAGATTTTCTGATAAAGGCCTCTTATCTCAAATATATAGGAAACTGAGACAAATTTATAAAAATAAGAAATATTCCCCAAATGATAAATGGTCAAAGGATATAAATGAGCAGTTTTCAGATGAAGAAATCAAAGCTATCTATAGGGAAAAATTGCTCTAAATAAATCACTGTTGATTAGAGAAAGGCAAATGAAAACAATCCTGAAGTACCACCTCATACCTGTCAGAAATGACAAATGTTGGAGGAAATGAAGGAAAATATATTTATAATTTGTTGGTGGAATAGTGAACTGGTCCAACCATTGTGGAGAATAATTTGGAATTATGCTGAAAGGGTTATAAAACTGTGCACGCCCTGTGACTCAATAATACCACTACTAGGTCTGTATACCAAAGAAATCAACGGAAAACAAAAAGGACCTATATGTACAAAAATATTTAGAGCAGCTCTTTTTGTGATGGCAAGGAATTTGACATGGAGAGAATGCTCATCAATTAGAGAGTGGCTGAAAAATTGTGGCATATGATTGTGATAGAGTACTATTATGCTATAATAAATGACGAGGGGGTGATATCAGGAAAAAAAAAAACCACGGCAAGACCTATATGAACTGATGCAAAGAGAATGAGAAGAGAGAGATTGTTGTGCACAATAACAGTAATGTTGGAATGATAATCAACTATGAAAGAATTGGCTATTTTATTTTATTTTTTTTTAAATTTTATTATAGTTTGCATCATTCATTTTCACAAGATTTTGAGTTACATATTTTCTCCCCCTCTTTCTCCCACCCACCGCCCCAAAACAGCCATTCCAGTGTGTCCCCCCTCCCCCAGTCTATTCTC
>CM053587.1:79939150-79954160 GCA_028646515.1 Pseudochirops corinnae
TTCCCTAAGTTCTGGGATACCTAGCATAGTATCTGGCACATAGTAAGCATTTAATGTAGTTCTTAATATAGTCTTTATTTCTCTCCTTTGTTTCTTTGTTTTTTTTGCTTCTTCCTTCCTTCCTTCCTTCTCCCTCTCTCTTTTCCTTCCTTCCTTCCTTCCTTCCTTTCTTCCTTCCTTCCTTCTCCCTCTCTCTTTTCCTTCCTTCCTTCCTTCCTTCCTTCCTTCCTTCCTTCCTTCCTTCCTTCCTTCCTTCTTTCCTTCTTCTTGCATGATTTGGTTGATTAAAACTTATGATTTTCTTTTTCCATGACAAGCTGAAATAAATCCAGGATTGCCTCAGAGCAAAACTATTGGTGAAATATCAACAACATAGCCCTTGTATGTGTAACCCCTCACAAGGCTCAACTGTTTATCTGTCTACATAGACAACATGTGGAATGACTGCCTATTGAAGAATCCTTGCCAAAATGTATTTAATGGAAGCAAATGAAATTTTAATGTTAAACAGATATTCTGTGAACTGTCAAAAGGAGGGATCTTCAGTCACAGAATTTGTGGGTGATATTATCTTCAGCTGCCTTTCTGTGAGTCTGAAATTTAGTGTGAGCCATTCTTATTATCATAATGAGTTCATAATGCAACAAAACACTACAAGCCATTTAGTCAGCTCTGACACAAGAGCTCACTATATCACAAGAGCTCACTATATCTGGGTCTGACTGCCTTCCGTGGCTCTGAGCAGGGAAAATAGGGTCATTATGTGGCCATTTTCATGCATAATACCATGGTATGGTAAGAAATGCATAAAAGCAAAAAGGAGAAAATCACAATTGGTTTTTCAAAAGAAGAAAAATGTAACTTTAAAGAAATATATTATTGGTATTTTGTAATATATATTTTACCTTTATTTCCAAATATATTCCTCCTCACCCCCACCTGGAGAAGCATCTCCTGTCATTGGTAATTTCTTAAAAAAGAATAAAAAGTTCAGAAAAAATTTATCAACATATTGATTTAGTTTGACAATCTACACCAGGGGTGGGGAACCTGTATCCTCAAGGCCACATGTGGCCTTCTAGGTCCTTGAGTGTGGCCTTTTGACTGAGTCCAAGTTTTACAGAACAAATCCTTGTATTAAGGGGATTTGTTTTGTGAAGTTTGGATTTAGTCAAAGGGTACACTTGAGGACCTAGAGGACCACTTGTGGCCTCTAGGCTGTACGTTCCCCATCCTTGGTCTGTCATCTTCCATTCCCATAGTCCCCGAAATGAGTAAAAAGAGGCAGGATGTACATTTTATCATCTTTTCTTTATGGTCAAGATTGGTCATAATTACATCTCATTTAATTTCTTTTTCCTTGTTCTTTCTGTTTAGTTTGTCGTATACACTGTGTACATATTTTCTGATTATGTTTGTCATGCAATATTTCACATACATTTTTTCATGTTTCTCTATCTTTGTCCATATTCATTATTTCTCGTAGCACTATAATATTCTATTATATTCATGTACCAAAATTAGTTCAGTCATTCCCAAATCGATTGGCATCTACTTTGTTTTCAGTTCTTTGCTAGTACAAATTATTGGTATAAATATTTCAGTGAATTATGGGGGGCTTTCTATCTTTGACTCCCCTAAGGTATATGCTTAGTTACTGGAATCTCTGGGTCAGAGGGTATAGACATTTTGTAAGACTAACTTTCACTATCCTCTCTCTTCTGCTGTTTTGTAAGGAAGATAAATTCCTTGGTATTTCTGATTGAATAGTTTCTTGGAGAAGGGCATCTGATGAATAGTGCTTACTCAAATGTCTCCCTTTGGAATAATTTGAATATAAATACACTCCAGGGGATCTAGAAAGTTCAGAGAATTCAAAACAGGATGCAGCTGTTATGACAGAGTGCCTGGCCCATATAACTGCTTAATTGTATGCCCCAGGTTCCATCTCTGACAGACTGGCAAGTATGAAGGATGTGTTTCCTCATGCAAACTGTTGGGCATTGTGTAGATCTGTCATTTCTTTGATTTATGGAACTCCCTCTAGTGGTGGAGAACACAACCCATCTGTGCCTCTCAAACTGCAAATTCTGTCCAGAGAGACAGTGAGGTGTAATGGAAAGAGCCTTGGGTTTGGAAGTAAGATAAGCCAAGTTCAAATCCCTGATCTCCCATTTACTTTCTTTCTATATAACCTCTCTGGGCCTCAGTTTCCCTAATTATAAACAGAAGGGGTTTGACTAGTTGACTTCCAAGACCCTTCCACTTCTAGATCTATGATCTGTAAAATAAGGGAGCTGATCTAAATGACCTCCTCTTCTAAAAGATCCTTTCCAACTCTCAACTTATGATGAAGGGAGTAAAGCCCATCAAAAACTGTTTGATCTTGGAAGAATTCCATCTACACGGTCCTGGATGCTTTTGAAATTGACTCATCTCCATTGAAATAGCTCATTTGCACAAATAGGTCAAGTAGGTCAAAACTATTAAATGTGTTTGGGGGTGGGGGTAGAATTAAAATTGTCCAACCTATAATTAAAGAGACTGAAGCAGAGCTCTGAGCCAATGGAACTTTCTTAAGGGATCCATGGTCCTCTCTGATGAAGTAGACTGTAGATTTTACTCAGATCAGAGATGCCCCCTTCTCTCAGGGCCTTATTTTTATAAGGCTTGATACCAGATTTGATACCTGAACATTCTAAAGAGCCTATACAAAATACAGGATCCCACTGGTTTATAGATCTTGCTTCATGGGCCAAAAAATGATACATCAACTAGAAATGATATGTCAGTTGGGAGGCTTCAGGTTGGGTGAAGAATGGGACATCTCCACTAAGTGGTCGTAAGATGATCACCTGCTCGTGTTGGACAGGAAAGAATGGTCTGAGCACAAAAATAAGTTGGGGGACTTTCCATGTCATTTTGTCACCTCTGCCACACTGAGCTTAGTCACCATAACAAGGAAAAACAAGGGTGGAGGACCTCTAGTTAGTTTCCTGTAATTAAGCAAGTGAATTTACAATCTGCAGGTCACAGCTCTGGGGCCTAATATACAGAAGTTATAATCACTACCCCTATAAAATCATATCAAATTGATTGATACTGACTGGAATAGATAAGGGTTCCAAATGAATTATTTCTCATACATGTGTACCAGTACATACCCCAAAATCTCATCACCTGATGGTCATTCAAAGTCTCAGTATCTTTATGTTTAGTATGAAACCTTCTCTGTAAATGTAATCCTTTGCCATTATTTTAATAGTCAGCAATTCAAATGGTAAAGTCACATTCCAAATGGAGGAGGTTACAGCAAGGTAGAGATCTTCCAGGTGAGAGTCTCAGCTAATAAATGAATCAGTAAGTGGGAAGGTTTGCTGGCTCCTGCCTTCTATATTGTGTCTACAAATGGCTGCCAATATAACAATTTAGGTCTATGGGGGGGGGGGGGGGGAATAAAACAACTTTGCAGGAAGACCAGCTCCTTATCAATATATGTAGACACATATACCTTCTCCGCTGGCTGGAAGAACAATATTGCTCATTATTCAGCACACTTTGATTCATTTCCATAATGATCAGCTCCTTACCAAGCTCTGGCAAATTTGAGAAGTGATTTCCATAATGCCTCATAGAGAAAGACAATAAAAGAAATCTGGGAGACATCTGTGCATTGTTTATAGGTCCATTAGCCTTTCCTGAACTGTAAATTACTTGGCAACAGCTGGGCAGGAGGAGGGAAGACAATGCTGCTTGCAGAGAGGTGGTAGGAGCATCATAGCTGGATTCAAGTTTTTCATTTTATTTTCTTGAAAGTTACAGTAGATTTGAAAGCTTAGATTTGGTAATTATAAAACTAATTAAGAGAAGTCAACACTTTGAGCACATACATAAATACAAGACAAAAAATGTCTAAATACTATAGTGAAATGCTGTTGAAGATTGAAAAAGTTGCTGAAAATGGTTTAACTTGGGACTGGGTTGGAGTGGACAGAGGAGGCACAGATTGGGGGTTGGAGACAATATTTGGCATGACAAAAAGGGCACTGGAATTAGCAACAGAGGAGCTCAGTTAAAATCTGCAAATCTTTGCAATGTAATCTCAAACAAGACAGTTAACCTCTCTGAACATCGCTTGCTTCATGTATAAAATCCAAGTAATGATCTTGTTACTACCTATTTCAAATGGTTCTTCTGAGGACCCAATATGCTAATGTATCTAATGTGCTTTGTAACTGTTGTTCTTCCTTCTCAAAAAGGACCAACGATATCAGGAGTGTGATGTCTTGACTTGCAAGTGAATTGGATTTGAGTGAGGTAGTCATCAACCTCACTCTCTCCTCCAGAGTTATACGAGTCCAATGGCAAGACATAGGTCAGGACAACTGGCAGTGGCCCAGGATGCAGCAGGAGACTTGGCCTTTTTAAGCTAAGGTCTTTCCCAGGTCTCAGTTTGTCTGAGGTGATGCCAATCAAGTAATTAAAGGCTAAGGAAGAACGGATGCAAAAGTTGGCCTAGTTTGCCTTCACAAAATAATCCATCTGGGAGAGGAAGACTCACAGAGTTTCTGGCCAGAACAGAAACAATTACTATTTACATTTACTCTAAGTCATCAAAACCCAATGATCAAGTGAGGTTTGGCCTGGGATCTATTATTGGCCAATCAGTGAGAGCCAGTGATTGGTATTTAAAGGCATAGTCAAGTAGCTCCATTTGAATACCAATCAAAGCCTTGTTTTTCAGAGCTACATTTCTAGAAATCATAAATGAAAACTATATGAGACAAAAGAATTTATTGTCCCAGCTTTTTGAAAAAAACAATGATAACAAATAAGTAGGGAAGAAAAAAAAATCTAGCCCCCAAACCCCAAGATGACTTGTGATATATAAACAATCAAAATGTATATTCCTTTGGACAGAGCACCCACTTGCAACGGGTGCCCATTGTGAACAGAAGAGCACCCATGTGAACAGAAGGAAAAGAGGAAGAGGAGGAGGTGAAGCTTTGTAATCATTGAGTCAACATAAATGAGAATTTTAATACATCTGAAACATTTGTAATTTCCTCCATATTAGTGCTCCTTCTACCTCTCCAACTTAGTAAATTAGTTACTTTGGCCATAAAAATATGCCCCATGGCTAATCTTTGGGTAGTAAGTTTCTTTAAACTTGCCTAGGCTGGTACTACAGGATGACAGTCATGTAGTCTATCATTAAGTCCATGCTTGAAACCTTTTCAGCTTGGTAGGAAAAGTACATGCTTCAGTGTCATAGCCTTCGGGAACCTACAGTCATCTCTACACAAAAGGAGACAGCTGAGGAGAACTTTAGTGGGTGGGATGGAATTCTATCAGTGAAGGGAATTCATAGTGAGAAAATTCCATCTACTAATGCAAGTTAGCACTTACTATACAGCTTACTGTCTGAGAGATTTGCATGGGCCATCAAGAGGTAAGCTACTTGCCTAACGTCATTGAGTCAGTATGTCTGTAGGGTTAGACTTGATCCTAGGCCTTTTGGACTCCAAGAACAACTCCATCCAATGCAACCATAACATGACACTTTCTTTAGTGAATGATAAATAATTTGCATAAATTATTATCATTTGTGTGACAATTGGTTAGGGTACTAAATCCAACTTTAGAAAAAGGGAAGAAAAATGTGGGTGTGGTTTTATTATAGGGATATAGAGCAAAAGGAAATCTGTGGGGACACCAATTTATTCTCTCCCATTTTCATGTCTAAGTTTCCACTCCTTCAGATTTCTCAGATATAAACCTCTGTTACTAACATATATAATTGTCAGGATCCCCATGCCAAGACCACCCTTCTCTTTTTATTCTTCTCTTTTTACTATTAGGAAACAGTCTGTTTTCCAGAGCTAAAGCCCAGCAAGCAAGCTGTACCCTAGCATAACAATCCTTTGTGCTCACTCTTTGGATGATCTCAGATACAGAAAAATCCCAGATTGGTTTCACACCAACACCAAGTGGTCTCTGAGCTCAGACAAGCACCTGAAGTACCCGTGTTCCATCATTAAGTCCTGCTATGAATCAAACTTATCTCATTGTTGCTGTTACCCTTCATTGTCGAGGCTACAACTCACTGCATAGCCACTAGTATATGTACTAAGATTTGCCCACTCTAAAGCAGATTTCCTCAGTATCAGAGGAGGCCCTGGAATATGTGTATAGTTTTCTTCCTCCAACAGAGTAAAGAATTATTTTTTGCTTATGACCACTTTTAGCCCTTTGGTTTGAATTTCTTTTTATTTTATTTTATTCTTCAGAGTTAATAGTGGTTGCATAACCTCTGTGACTCTTTGGTCATTTGTTTTCAGAGTTGACAGTTTCAATTTTCAGGGCACCATGGCAAAATAAAGATAGAAAGAATCCACCAATCATCTTCTGAAGGGAACCCGAAAAGGAAAACCATCCCAGGAATGTGATAGCCAAAGTTCAGGGCTTCTGTGTCAAAGAAAAACATGCAAAAAGGCATTCAAACACCAAAGGACTATAGTTAGGGTCACATAAGACTTGGCAACTTCTACTAAAAACTAGAGAAGATCTTAGAATATGATATTCCAAAAGGTAAAAGAGAAGTGATTTAGAACTTCTAAATACATATACAAGAGAATAGGAAAACATATTAAGGAGTGAGACCCTTATGATGTTAAGATCCATGGGCATATGCTGCCTATGTGAAGGTGCCAACATGCATTGATTAAAAAAAAAAAATTCCTCATTGGGAGCTCCCTACACCAATGGAATCACAGACCCTGTCCCTATCCTAATCCTTATTATAATTATTGTGTGTTTCATCCCCTCAACTATATAGTGAGTTCTTTGAGGGTAGGAACTATGCCACTTTTCAGCTTTGCATCTTTAATGCCTAGTGGAATTCTCTGCACAGAATAAGTGTTTAATAATTGCTGGTTGAATTGAAATTGAATTGAAGTGTGTCAAATATTATTCTAAAAGGTTGCAATCAGTTTTGTTTAAGCTATAGGAGGGATTAAGACTAGACATTGGAATATAAAGTTTTAGAAATACTTGAACATTTTAACATTTTCCCATGGGAAATTGCATCTTCTCTCTCTCTCTCTCTCTCTCTCTCTCTCTCTCTCTCTCTCTCTCTCTCTCTCTCTCTCTTTATCTTTCTCTCTTTCCCTGTCCCTTTGTCCTTCTCTCTGCCTTGTTCTTTCACTCCTGTTTTTAAGGTTATCCTAAGAAAATCAAAGAACCTCAAGTTGTTCCACTGAACTGCATTTTCCAAAGCTTTTGCTTAAGAAAACCATTGTGTTTAACTGAGAGATTACATGAAGGGAGTTTAACTTGATTCTCTATGTGATAGCAACTTTACCAAAATCCTCTACAGTGAACTCCTCCTTATCCTCCCACAATTCTCCATGGTTAAATGAGATGTGAAGGATAGCTATCATCCAGAGAAAGAGATGGATTTACTTTTGGCATATATTTTCATAATGGGTTGAAAAGCATCCTCTTAACTCCCCAGAATGTGCTAAATAACCATGGCAAGTCTCTGGGGATTTGCAAAATTGGTATTCCCAGTCTGTCTGTACTCTGCTGCAACTATCTTTCCCAGGTTGTGGTTAGAAGGAGAGCTGACACAAGGAGTGTGCCAGAAGGAAATAACAGCTTACATTTATTTGGTGCTTTAAGGTTTACTACAGCTATGTCTATGTCCCATTCCTATTTAACTCTTGAGGAAGCTTGCTCTTGAACATCAGTTTCAATAGCTTTCCCCACAGAGACTATCAATAATTTTACTGTTACCTTTTCAAGGTAATGAGATGTTGTAGTGACAACTTACACTGGTTTTATGATCATACATTTCCCTTCTTTCTAGAATTTTCAATTTCTCACTCTCCACTTAAGTTTCTTCCTCTACTTTTGCTTTCTTTTTTCCTAGATAAATTTTATTAATTTTTTTTTGTATCAATGTCTGTTCCCAAAGACATTTTCTACCATATAATACTCACCTGTAGTGAAGAAGTATAATTAATATAACAAATCAACATGTTGGCCATCTAACAGAATATACCTAATTCCACACCCACAATCTATCACCTCTATGCCAAGAAGAGGGAGGTAGATTTCACCATTATTCCTTTGGAGTCAGCATTGGTCAATGCGTTGATGAGTTCTGAGGTCTTTCAATGACATTTTTACTCCCTTCACTTTCAAACATGCACAGCATCTCCCCATCTTGAAAAAAAAAAGTTTGATTAACTCTATAGTGCCTCTTTCCTTCTTCATTGGCAAAAATCCCTGAATAAATAGTTTTACTTTTACTTCCTTCACTTCAGGACCATCCACTCACTTCTTAACTCTCTATAATCAGATTTTTCTCCTTTTTGCTCCTTTCTCCCTTCTCTCATTCTACCTGATACTATTTTCTGGTAAGTCACCAGTGATCCTGGCTATATTCAATAACTTTATCTTTGCCTTGATTCTCCTCACTGCCACCTGATAACTCCCTCCTTACCCACTGGATTCCATGCCACTAGATATTCCTGGCTTTTGTCTCAACTCTCTGATAGTTCTGCGTTTGTCTCTGTTGCTTGAACCATGCTGGCTCCTTGTTCTAAATCTTTATTCATACTGTTTTCCCGAGCAGATTAACGTTCCCTTTTCCCTCTACTATCTACTCTTTGAAGTTTAATTTAATTTCTTCCTCTTCCATGAAGTCTTCCCAGATTAACCCACACATCAGGATTTCTCTTTCTCAACTCTGAATTGCTACAATACTTGTGGCCAGTGTCACTTATAGAACACTTCGTCATATGCTTCCTTGAGGTGTTCCTAAAGCATTTGGTGTGTAGATGCCTTATCTTTCCATACACTCTAAATTCAACAAGGGAAGAGCTTCTGCCTTATACATCCCCCACTCAATAATATCTATTATACTTCTGGGCACATGGTAATCACTCAGTACACTTGTTTAATGAATTAATCAAATGAGAAGAGTGTTAAAGGAATTATACAAATAATTTAGTCTCAGACCTTATGAATAAAGAGATAGATATTCAAGGTTCCCCTCCCCACTCTGGTTTTCTTATGTTATTTGATGGTTGGGGCAGGGGTTGGGAAGAGATGTTTGTAGAGTGGAAAGGAGCTACTTAAACTATCTACATTGCTTATGCAGGCTATAGTATCTGGGAAATTGCACAAAACTGCGCTTTCCTCCTAGAAGTGCATTTGTCATCCTAAACAGTACATTCTTCTAGAACTTTCCCAAACTATATTCTGGTGTTCCATGCCACAAGAAAATGTTAATACTAGTACTATTTCTTCCTCTACACATAAAATATAAAACTATGTATATGCAAAAGTACTTATTATTTGTGACATTCAGATGTGGTTGAATATGGGAATAGATTTAATTTTTTCTACTTTGCTCCAAAATATCTGTAGGTTTTTTTTTTTTTTATCCCCAGGGTATGCAATATCCTCAGTCTTCTAGACTTTCATTTGTAGGTTCCATCAATGTATTTTAATCCTCAGAAGAGTTACAGGGCCAAATTAGTCTGGAAAATACTGCTCTAGGTCTAATGGGGGCAATCATATCTGAATATATCCTTAAGACAATCATCCAATCTGTCAGTAACAAGTAACTTTCTCCCAAGAGTCAAATATCAGTCAACTATGGCAAGACCTGCATGGGAAAGTTTGGCTTAGGTTTTAATGATTCACTGTATTATGTACCATACAAAGGTCTGGAAAAAGTTTTAATGATATTTAGGACATTGTGAATGAGTAAGGTGCACTGCTACACCCACAGGATATCACCTGACTTGAGCCTGGCTTGAGACTTATCTTATTCTATACTGGAATTGGACAAGAACCCCACTTTGATTCTCTGGATTCAGTACAGTAATTCAATTCAACCATTTATTAGTCTAGTCATTGTGCTAGTCCTTGAGGATACAAAAACAAGCTTACATTTTCCTGGGGAATGATTTGGGGGAATGAGTACCCTAAATCATTTTAAGAAAGGAGAGGCCTTCAAATCATACCAAATAGCTACATGGTGCCTCTCATAAGGCCAAACCTACTTGGAAAAAAGCCTGGGAATCAGATTTTAGTGAAACTCATTGCCAGAAGGGACACAGAAAGGACAGAAATGAATCCTAACTGGGTAACTGGGAACTTCATGAGGGCCCTGTATGTCTAGAGAGAAAAAATGAGGAGATACAAAAATCTAGGGAGATGGCTGAAGACAATATTATTCTTCATTTTTACATATCATAAGGCCATTTTTGTTCCTCTAAGGCCAATTCTGAAACCCAAACCCTGGAGCTACAGGTTAGAGAACTTTATAGAACTGTAATGCTGATCCCCTACTATACCAATTTTTTATTATCACTTAAATGTCAAATGGTGAGAGTCTAGGTCAGTGGTTCTCAACCTTCCTAATGCCATGACCCTTTAATACAGTTCCTCATGTTGTAGTGACCCCCAACCATAAAATTATTTTCGTTGCTACTTCCTAACTGTAATTTTGCTACTGTTATGAATTGTAATGTAAATATCTGATATGCAGGATGCATTTAAATTGAACACAACCCACAGGTTGAGAACCACTGTTATAGGTCTTTAGACTACTATTCTGCAGCTAACTTGAAGATCTGTAATAGGGTCATCCCTTTAAAGGAATGTTGGCTAGTTCTTTATTCTTTTTTGACAGTTTTCTAGAAATCACCTTGTACCATGAGAACTACTCTTTCCTGACATTTATAAGGAGACTTTATGTAAAATTCATTTCTTCTTTGAGGCATCAGTGGCTAGCTTCCTTCTTACCGCAGTACGGAAAGTTTATGTCTCGCCATCCCTCCATTCTCCCAGCATGTCATAATGCTTGGGACGGGTTGGCTTCTCCTTCTTGTCTTTTCTACCATAGATGTGTTGGTAGCCAGTTTTTGATCATTTGAATTGTTTAGAACCACCAGAGGGATTTGAGAGATTATGAGAAAAGTTGAGTGTTCTGTTAAATTTCAAAATGCTGGGGTGCGGTATTTTGCAGGAGGCACAGTGTCTAGAAGACCAAGGAAAGGAGTATGTCAGACCTTGGGACCTCTATGACCCATTACAGTGTTGATGAGCAAGGCTTCCTTTGAAATGTGTGTTTTTTACTCCTCAGTTATTTTTTAAAATAGATTTTTATTGATATTTTTTGTTATTATATCTCCTACAGTTTCTTCTCTATCTCTTCCTTCCCCTAATCCCAGAGAGTCATCTTTTATAAGAAAGTTTTTAAAGAAGGGGAAAAAGTAACAACAAGGGGAAAAGTTCAGCAAAACCATTCAGTACCTTAAAAATATATATATCTGACCTTTTATGTTCCACACAAATAAACCTGGCCCAATTCTACAAAGGATCAGGAGGAAGTGTCTTCTTATAGCTTACAGGTTCAGGGTTTCTGAATCCGGAGTCAATGAACTTGATTTTCTTTCTGTAATTTTGATAACTAATTTCAGTGTAATTAGATTCCTTTGCAATCTTATGAATTATATGTTATGAATCAAACACTTTCTTTGAGAAGGGATCTGGTCTGTAGTCTTTACCAGATAGCCAAAGGGGCCCAAGACACAAAAAGATTAAACATTTCATTCTACAGATGAGAACGATGAGGTTGAGGGAGGTGAAGTCACTTGGGAGACATAGTGAAACAAGCAATAAATTGCGCCTAGTTGATGACAATGCACTGGATGGTGTCATATAATGAGATATCCAGGCTTTCTGGGTGGGCCAGAGACAGGAAAAGTTCCCTAAAGTGTATACAGGCCCTTGCCTGGTTTCCCATGAAAGTGTACTATGACAATAGGACAAAATGGTGGAAATTAATGTCACATTTCTTGGTGGGAGGAGAAATGTGTAATTGCTGAGCACTAGGGTCAGTTCAAGGCAAAGTTGGCCGGCAGGTAAAATTTGTCTTTTGTTCTTAGTCTAACATTGAGGAATTGCTGTTGGGAATAGGGGCTAGGCTACTGTACTCACTCCTTCTCCTTAAGTGGTCACTCTAGAGGCTCTGGACCCATGGACATAGTCTAACCATGCTCAGTCCTGGGAAAGTTGACCTCTGATAAAGGGTGGTGGATCATTTGAATTGCTTTTCTCACACTCTTTGGACCTTAACTTCTGTGCCCCAAAGAAAAATTATTTAAAGCTAAGAGGTAGTCAATCAATATGGTGAACTTAATTGTCTTATTTTAAGAAATCTCTACTGGCCCTGCAACCTTCAGCACCTGTCACCCTCATTGGTTAGCAGCCCTCAACATTGAGCCAAGACCCTCTACCAGCAAAAAGATGATGACTTATTGAAGGCTCAAATAATGGTTAGCATTTTTTCAGCAAGAAAGCATTTTTAACTAAGGTATGTATATTGTTTTTTTAGACATTATACTATTGCACATTTGATAGACTACACTATAGTATAAATATAACTTTATATGTACTGAGAAATCAAAAAAAAATCATATTACTAGCTTTATTGTGATATTGGCTTTATTACATTGGTCTAGAACCAAACCTACACTACCTCCAAGATATTTCTGTACTTTGAACTGATACAGTATCCTCCCCCCCAAGCCCCACCAATGCCCCTCTATCACAAGGTAGGGGAATATCAAGAAACTACTCAGTGTGTTCTGTATCATATTGTAATATTACAAATCCTTTGACTGATGAGCCAAGACTGATGGCCAAGAAGTTCCTTGTCCCTAAAGTACCCAAACACTATCTCAGGATGTTCCTAGCATCCTCCAAAAGTCTAAAGGCTCATATTGAACATTTGTTGGAGCTGGCTGTAGTGCATGCGCCTGCCTATGTTGCAAGGTGAAGGCAGTGCCAAACCTCCCAGGTGCCTTCCATGAGATGGCCCCATAGGCAAATTCAGCCTCTGCTGTGATAGCACCTGCTCACTTTATTTTTTCAGAATGTCCTGCCCCTTTTAGCTGTTACTCAGTTTAAGATGTTAACTGATAATAATTTAAGGCAGGGTTTTAAAATTTTTGTGTCATGGACCCCTTTTGGCAGTCTAACGAAGTCTTTGGAGTCGTTCTCAGAGAAATATTTTTTAAATAATTGAAGGAAATGTTAAATTTCAGTTGGAAGTTAGTGAAAACAAAGACGTAATTTTTTTTTCCTGTCCTATTTTGTGGACCACTGCAATCTACCCACATATTCCTTGGCTGGAGTACGTGGAGGCAAGGTTAAGAAATGCTGACTTAAGAGCGGTCATCCTTTCGCACTGATGCTTGCATTTTTAGAAGACCCTAGAAAACTTGAAGTCTTATGCAAATCAAAAGGAATGTGTCTCTACTGGTGGAATTTCAGGCCAGAGTGACAAGTAATGGGGAAGAGATATTGTTGGGCAGAAAGGCCTACCAAATGTCCCAAAACACATAGATTGCCACCACCATTTCTGCCTCATCATAACACCAACCCCACTGCCATGCAGACCAGATTCTCATTTTCTAGATGCTTTCATCATTGTGACTGGTACCTGGTGCTCATTTTGTGGTGGTAACAAATCAAGGTAGGATTTGGGAGTAAACTGAATTTTTTGCTGCCAGCAGCAAGTGGGCATTCCATGGAGGAGTTGAAAATGAAATGTGGGCCAGGTGAGCCAGTGGAAACTGAGCCAATTTTATTCATCTGAGAGTCCAGTATATATAGCGAAAAACTACACAGTCATCATGAGCCACTTTCTTCAGACACTTTCCAGTGCCCTAGTTCTCATCTGCCTCATACATGACTGCCTTGTTCTCTGTCCTGGTTATCAGGGTACAAGTGCTGGGCAGAATATTCCAAACTTCCCTAGCATGGAAGGATGATAGGAAGAGGATAGAGAGCCCACATCCTAAGATAATAAGCTCCAGAGGGTGGGAACAAGCTCAAGGGAGACCTTGGCTTGGATCTGCAACCCTTTGGGGAACTTCTTAGAGCTGCCCCTCGATGTTGCCCCTACAATTTTTAATCAGTCTTTTCAGTAAGAAAAAGAGTTGAGTAGACCTGACTACAGTTTTTCATATTGGCACTAGGTGGCACAGTAGAAAGAACTCTAGATTTCAAGTCAGGAAGACCTTCATTCAGATCCAGCCTCAAAGACTTAATAGTAGCGTGATCCTTGTCAAATCACTTAAACTCACTCAGCCTCAGTTTTCTTATCTGTAAAATGGGGCTAATAATGGCACCTACTTTTCAGTGTATATGCGAAGAATATTGGTTTTGTTACTGAGCCAGTCCCTAATCTGGGAATGATGAAACAGAGACAAAGTGCTACTAATCAAGCAGAGGTTTCATTATGAGGAACAGATTTACAAATCAGGAATTCTCCTGATAAGAATTCCACCTTGATGTAATGAAGACAGAGATTATAAACATAAATCACAAGTGGGAAGGGGGAGTGGAAGGTGGATTACAAACAAACATTTTCCAGGGCCTGAGTAGTTTCCCATGACAAGCCCATGAGTCCACAATAGTCTGGAGTCCTGTAGGAACAATACTGTTTCAGGTCCTTGGGGATCATGATTTGGTGGGTCAGAGAACCAGAGTTCTGTGATGGGAACAGGTTCTACAATCTTTGAGACACTTCACTTAAGGTATACAGGTATAAGAATGCAGTGATTTTAAGAGTGTTGTCAAGGGTTTGATTGATCATTTCAAGCCGCATTGTAAGCTTCTGACACAAGCCAGAAGAGGTAATTCTGAAAAACCTAAATTATTACTATATTCATTACACATATCATATTGATTAATATGAAAATTCTAATTCCCTTCACAGTTTCTATTTGTGGATGAGAGAGGAGAGTAGAACAATAAAGATGACTTAGTGTAATGCCACGCACGAACAGCTTTCCAGAAGAATGCTACTGTGAACAGCTTTTAAGATTCTGATTACACAGTATGGTGAACACTATTTATTCCATAACAAATCAAAGCAAAACATTCACAGAAATCAAGGTACAGCATTCACAATATTACA
>CM053587.1:79954660-79989277 GCA_028646515.1 Pseudochirops corinnae
AGTCAGTACACAGTATCCAAGTAAAGTCTTCTTTCAGCTTGACTCAGGGTGGTCCCTCAGATTCCCTGGATCCCCTTCCATGGTCCCAGATCCTACCTGGATTCACCAAACTGTCACCTGGGTTCAAAGGCAGACAGCCCTCAGGTCCTTGTGCAGCTCTCTGTGCAGTTCCTGTTCCATATTGGAGCTCACAGTGTCCAGTCCATCACAAATCCTTCACAGTCTCTGTTCCTGGGAAGACAAGGCTTAACAAAGCCACAGACTTGGACAAAGTACCAGCGTCACGGTCACGCTTCCTCAGTCTTTGGCAGCTCTGGCTGGTCCTCAGAAATTCTCTGCAACTCTTCAGTGGCCCTCAGAAATCCTCAACAGCCTCAACATCTCCAGTTGGTTCTCAGCTTTAACTGGCTCTCAGAAATCCTCAGCAAATCCGGCTGGCCCTCAGACTCATCAAAAGTTTCAACTGGTTTCCAAAATCAAAATCACTCCATCCAGGTTTTCAAAATCAAAATCATTCTCCCAAACCTGGGAGGGGTTTTCCTCTGCAGCCTCCATGGAGCCTGCTCCAAAAAGAATCTCCACCTCCCTCTCTGGGGCCTTTCTTATATACACACAGTATTACCTTCCTGTTTCAGCTAACCCCTTCCTGTTACACTAGCAATAGGAGACAGGAGTTCATACCTTCTGTTTCCCCAACACAGGCTTGATCAATTACTAGGTGCTAAGTACCTGCTATCTTTGCCTACACAAAAGGATCTTCAAAAATTACTAGGTGCTAAGTACCTGCTATCTTTGCCTACACAAAAGGATCTTCAAATTCAAATTGCATTACCATTACACTTAGTAGATTGGAAAGAGTACAGGATTAAGTGACAGCCGTGTAACTGTGGCCAAAGCTTTGAACTTTACTGGTCCTCACATTCCTCATCTATAAAATGGATTTTTTTACTACTAAGTCCTACGATTACAGATTTGGAGATGGAAGGGACCTTTGACATCATCTAACCTGGCCCTTTTTTTTTGTAGTTAATGAAATTGAGTCCCAGAGGGGTTAAGTGACTTGCCAAAAATCATATGGCTAGTAAACTAGGATTTGAATCCAGGTCTGGTAAAGTCAACAGTTTTCAGGAAAGAGGTGATACCTCACCTGTGACTCCAAGAAGCTGTAGCTTGCAAAGTAGCCACACCCTATCAAAACCATCTCGGAAGACTGGCTAAACCAGGTTGACCCACAGGCCTCAAACCCATTGGTGAGTTAGGGGGATGTCTAGCCCAAGCATGTGAAGACTTCTCTGGGTCAAATGGTCAGATGAGAACAATTTGTTCCAATAGCCATGAAGGCAACTGAAGTAGGTTCTATGGAGAGCTTAGAGACCAGTCACACATAGAAGACAGCAAGGTCATCCACTGCATCCTGGCCCATCACCAGTTGTCCTGACTTTTGCCATTGGACTTTGATGACTCTGGAAGAGTGATGCTGATGACTTTATATAACTCTGCCTCACTTAAATCCAATTCACAGGCAAGTCAACACATTGCCCCATGATATTATTGGTCCTCTTCAAAAGGAAGAAAAAATAACAACAAAGGTACCTGACTGAAACTTTAAAGAAAGATAAGTATTCTGGGAAAATATAGATTTTAAAGCTTTAAAGACTATCTACTCCAGGGGTGGGGTTATTAAAGGGATTTGTTCTGTGAAGTTTGGATTCATTCAAAGGGACACACTTGAGAACCTAAAGGGCTACATGTGGCCTTGAGGCTGCAGGTACTCCACCCTGAATTCTAGTTCAACCCTCTCATTTTAAAGACAAGGAATTTAGGTCAAGAAAAGTTAAGTGAAAGTGAGTCAGATTTTCATGACTCCAAATCCAGCATGTTATCTACCCCACTACCAGTAGGGAATGGCTTTCCAGGCACCAGGCACCAAGCAGGTGCAGACAGGTAGAAGAGACAGTGGTAAGCACAGAGAACAGCCAGTAAGCCAGTTTGATGGGTCTTTTTCCTAATGTCATGGTCTTCTTCAAGAATGAAGGACAAACAATAAGATGCTTGAAAGATAAATCTGGGCCAGACGTCAGAGACCTTGAAATGCCAGGCTGAGGAACTTGCATTTTATCTTAGAAGCAGAAAGAAACCAGTAAAGGTCTTTGAAGAACAAGGGAGAACCCTGTTCTAACATATGCCTTAGGAAGATTATTTTCATGGTTATGTGGAGGATAGATTGGAGAAGGGAAAATATTAGAAGTAAGGATATGAATTAGGAGGCTCTTATTGATGAGGATGGAATGTGGGAGAGAGGTTTGTGTATTAAGGAATTCACTGAGACGTTCTCATAGCCAGCAGGAGCTTTATTGTTGCCAAAGCAAACGAGGCTAAGTAAGGCAACTGGTATCTGGGGGAGTTAGGCTCACATAGCAGAATTCTGGCAGAAAGCCATACAGCTTGTAGACGTTCTAGATGAGGATATAGTTTTATAGTTCTGTGGTTTTATGGTGGTTCAAGATAAGGAGGAATTTTATGGATAGGGTATCTCCGGTCAACAGAAGGTATTTGATAGAGTTCTGGAAGAGAAGAAAGTAAAGTTTTGTGTTGCCTGGGCCCTTGCTATCCATATCCATATTTGTCAAAATGCTGGTAATGATGGTCTCTTGGTCAGCCCTGGCCCAGAAGCACAGGTTCTTGGCTGTTAGGTTTGAAAGCAGGTGAGTATATGGCAGGAAGGTCTTTAAGGGAATGCTCAAAGGATAGATTCCATGTAGGAGAGATTCCATGTAAGGGGAATAGAGGGAGAGCTATGGGGAGGTATCCTGGAGATGATGGTAACACATCCAGCAATCACATACTCTGCTCCACAGAGTTCCCTATCTGAATTAAGGCATTAGACTTCCAGTCTGGAGGAAGCAGGCTTAGTCCCAGGCACCTGGTAGGAATCAGGAATAGGTAGGTTAGGAACAGGAGAAGTGGTTCAAGGCAGGGCCCAGAACTCAACAGAGCTGGAAAACACATAGGTAAGTTCATGATGGGAGGCTTCCATGCATTGTTGCCTTTGATCCCTTTTCTGACTGGTCATACCCTGCATCTTATCTCATATCTCACATCCTGCGTCCTGCTTCCTCCATCTTCCTCGAGCACTCCTGTCTGCCTCATCTCATCATTATGACAGCCTAGGCAAAAGGGCCTGAACAAGGTGAGGGTCACCTTGTGGATAAAGAGAAGGGAACAGATATAAAAAGAAACATGGAGATAGATTTAATAAGCCATGGTAGCTGATCAGATATGAGGATAGAGGGGGTGAGGAAAAGACAGAGTCAAAGACTGAGCTCATAAACCTGAGGAAATGGTGGTATCTTCAACACGCACACACGTAGATATATGGACACACATATACATACATACACACAGATACATATACATATATAATACATAAATATACATATATACATGCATATATACATATGTGTATGTGTATATATATATATATATATATATATATATATATATATATATATATATATATATACATATACACACTATATATGTGTGTATATTTTCTTAAATTGGAGAAGGGATGAGTTAGATCTGGGGGTAGGGGAGAGGAAAAAATCTCATCAGTTTTGACACATGTCACTTAACCTCTTAACCTGATGTCTGATGTGGTTGCCCCATCCCATAAGTTAATGGGATCCTGGGCTACATTGAGAGAAGTAAAAGAGCAGAGTCTTTCCCTCCCATCTGTCCTGGGGTCCCCACAATCATGGGAGTGAAAGGGGTACAGATTGTATTGATTTAAGTCTAGTAGGGGAGGGACTGTTGAGCAGACACATTTTATTGTAGTTATTTTGTGAGGGAGCATTTATTGTTAGGGTATATTTTCTGTCTCAGTCCTATCTTCCTCAGCAATAAGAGATATGCTTACTTAGTAATGACAACAACTGAAAAATAGCTTCAGGAATTTGGTCCCCTTGAGTCTGTCTTATCAGACCTCATCTGTAAGTTATATTCAATTCTGAAGGCCACGGTTTTGGACACTGATAAGTGGGGGCAGGTTCAAAGAAGAGTTATAGAAAAGGTGCCAGGGTTTGAGTCCTTCTCATATTGATAGAAGGAAAAACAGATATTGTGCTTGAAAAAGAGAAGACTTACGGAGGACAGGATAAGTACTCTAAGTATTTGAAAGGTTGTCTTGTGGAAAAAGAATTGGGTTTGTTCTATTTGGCCCTAGAGGATCAAACGAGGAGCCACATAAGGAAACTGCAAAGAGATCTTTTTTAAGCTTAATGTCAGAAAGCAAGCAAAGAAATAACAATAAGCCACCCAAAACTTCCTAATCATTCTAGCTGTCCCAAAGTGGAATGAACTGCCAGGGAAAGGTGGTGAGCTCCTCTTACCTGGGGGTCTTCAAGGTGAAGGCTGACTCCTTTCAGATATGGGTTAGGCCAGGGGTGGGGACTCTGAATCCTTGAGGCCACAGGTGGCCCTATAGGTCCTCAAGTGTGGCCCTTTGACTGAATCTAAACTTCACGAATCCTGCGGACCAAGTGGGCTACATGTGGCCTCAAGGATGCAGCTTCCTCACCCCTGGCCTAACCCATATCTGAAAGGAGTCACCATTATAGCACACATCCTTCACCTTGAAGACTTCCAGGTAAGAGGAACTAACCACTTGGTTAGGCTAAGTCAGTGTCTTAAACTTAACTTAGTTCCCATGAACTTTTTAGTTTTTATTTTTTTCTATATATTTTGATCATTGTATTTCAATGTAGCTGGTTTCCTTTGTAATACAATGTATTTTATTTTGTGGATTTAAATATCATCTGAGGAGTCCCTAGGCTTCCCCAGATTCTGCCAAAGGTGTCCAGAACACAAAAACAAGTTTATGAACCTTGGGAAAAGAGGTCAAGAGTGAGAACCTTTTAATCTCTACTGTTCCATGAGTCTGCAATTCTGTGTCGCAGCTCAGAAAGAAACAGCCTTCAGGATAGAGCTGTTTTTTGGATTGATTTCTTCCTTTTGTTACAGTGCTAAGAATAATAAAAATAACACTAATGATAACAACTAGCATTTATATAGAACTTTAAGTGCTTTACAAATATTATATAATTTTATCCTCACAAGCACTCTGAGAGGTAGGTGCATTAGTATCCTATTTTTATAGGTAAGGAAACTGAGGAAGACAGAAACTCAGTACCTTACCCAGAATCACACAACTGGTAAGTATGTGAGGTAATTTTTGAGCTCTGGCCCTCCTGTTCAGCATTCCATGCATTGTCTCCTAAGACTCTACTAAGCTCTGTTGGGGTTACTGCACCATAAATAATTCTTCCCAAAGAATCATTTTTTTTTTTTACCCAATTGGACAACTGTGGCTACCCTGTTCCCCAAGAAAAACCTTTGAGATGAGAAAGTTAATTAGCTAATTGGCATTTCAAAGGGCAAATGACAACTATCTTTGGAAATGCCAATTAACTGATTGAGGTGATAGATGATAATTTGCTTCTGGATGTCAAAGCCCGAGGGAGTCTGAGTATAGGATGGAGAAACTGACCTCTTAACAACTTCAGAGCCTATAGAACCTCTCTCCTTTGGTCTTGCTTTCTGTCTCTCTTTTTATGTCTCTCCTCTCCTCTCTTATTCCCCTTCTTGGTCATTTTCTTCCTGTTCTTCTTTACCTCTCCCCTCCATCTTTCCCTTGCCTCTATCTTCTCCTTCCTTTTAATGACTATAATCCAGAATTTAATTACATATTTTTAATATCTGTTCTATCTGTTGAATAAAAGTTTCCCACAATTAATTTTAAAATCAGGAGGTTTATGACTTTTGTCCTTTCTGTCTCAGTCTCTGTTTTTGTCTGTCTCTCCCCTGTTCCACACTCCTCCCTCTTCTCCAAAAGTAAGTATCTACATTTTAAACAAGTTTTTTGTGAACTGTTTTAATGTTTATTTTTCTCCTTTGGGACTGTGACCCTCACAAAGAAAGAAAGGAATGAAGGAAGGAAGGAAGGAAAGAACAAAGGAAGGAAGGAAGGAGGAGAGAAAGAGAAAGAAAGAAAGAAAGAAAGAAAGAAAGGAAGGAAGAAAAGAAAGAAAGAAAGAAAAAAGAAGAAAGAAAGAAAAAGATCTGCTTTGTGAAGTGAATGTTTCTACTATGTTGTATATCCTTCCCAACGTAATCAATCAGCAAACATTTATGAATGGCTCAGCCTACTGTGTTCTAAATACCACTTGGTGGTGAGGGATTCACAAAGGGTTAGACAACATGATCTCTACCCTCAAACAGATTAAGATTTAATTAGCAGAGAGGAATTAAACATGTCTAGGGTCCTATGATAACGGGATCACATATAACAACTGAAAATACTTAATATACAAAAATACATGAAAGTCCTCAGTGGTCATATAATACAATTTCCTCATTTTCCAGATCAGGTAACTGAGGCCCATAGATGTTGAATACTTTCCTCAAGGTCGTATAGAGATACCCAATCAAGGACCTTCGAACTGGGTCTTTGGATTCTAAGTTTGGAATCTTCTTCATTGTGCCCCAACTGACTTTCAATGATTAAAGTAACATTTCAAGATTGTTAGTTACAAATAATTTCCATTATGTACCTTAAAGTGCTTAACAGACTGCCTGACATGTAATGGGTGCTTAATAAATGCTAGCTGATTGACTGATTGACATAAGCATGTTTTAAAGTCAAACTAGACTAGTATATTGATAAAATTATTTTTTTTACTCTCTTAGAAGCCTCATCTCTAACAAATGTAACTTCCCTTTGGTGTTTTAAGGTGAAGCAGTAGGACCATTAGGGCTCTTCAAGAGTGGTTCCTAATGGTAACCAAGCCATGAATTCTAGACCGTGGCCATTTTCTAGCTTTTTGAGGAACAGTATAATAGATTTTACCCCTTGTATCAGCTGCAATGTCTCTGGCACTCATGCAAAAGTAGAATAATTTTAAAAAAAGCTCTTTCCTCGTTAAATATGCAACTAATATGACATTTAAAATGTCATTTTAAATGTAATAGCCAAGTTCCTGGAATCAATCATATAAAACTAACAGTGTTCTTTATAAAAGTCAAGGAAAAAAAGTCTTTTTCAATGTGAGGGAGAAGTCAAGCTTTCTCAGATTACTCTTCTGTCTAAAATAGATTGGATCTGGTGCTGGAGACTGGGAGATGGACCTGATGTTCTTCAGAGGTCTTTCTTTTACCTTATAGTAGATGGAGGACCAATTTTGTTGTCAAAGAGACTGTAATACTGTTTCTGATGCACATTAATTGAGTGACCATGGGCAAGCCTTTTTTGTGACAGAGGCAACTTTAAGCTAGAGTTGCATTTATCTTGGTAGAGGGAGTATCTACATTGAGAGTTGCCGGCACCAATGAAATCACAAAAGGGTCTACTCTCTGTCTCTGTGTCTGTCTTTGTCTCTGTGTCTTTGTGTCTTTTTTTTTTCTCTCTCTCCCTATATTGTCCAAGATGAAAGAACAGCACCATTCAGGAACCTAGTTCTACTACCGATTAGCACAGAAGCTTCAACTGGCTCCATTTCATACCTAGGCCAATTTGGCCCTCCTTAGGCCTTAGGCAGCTGCCCAGTCCCAGAGGTTCACCAAATTGGTGTTGAAATCTATTGATCTTAATCCTACTGTAGCTCAGACTCCAAAACTCAAGTGATCTACCAGCCTTAGCTACTTCAGCAGTAGGGAATATCCCACAGAGCACAAAATCCATCTAGAATCCTTTAACAATTGGTTTTGTTTTGTTCTGTGGGTTTAGGGATGCTACTAGCTAAAAGGAAACTATTCTTTAGGTTCATTTGGGCCTCAGAAAGGCTTGACTGCTTCTAGAATTCCATAAAATGATAATGGTTAGAGAATCTCTTCTCCACATATTCTTGGGGTTCCAGAATATTACTACTAACAATACTGCTGCAAGAGACAGGTTGGGGTATATAGTGGGTTAAATGAAATAATATACGAGGGCTTCAATCCATTTTCAATCTATGGTACTTTACAAAACAAAGTCTTGCCCCACTTTTCATGACCCCTTGGACCATATCATACCAATACTGACCATGGGGTTTTCTTGGCAAAGATACTAGAGTGGTTAGCTATTTTTTTCTAGTTAAAGTTTCATAGGACCATCTGAACCCATTCTCATTTCCATTTGGCCAGAGCATTTAGCTTCCTAATGTCCCCATTTGAATCCAGGTTTTCCTGCCTCTGTCCCATATTCTACCCATTATACCACACTGCCTCTCCAAACAAAGCACCCCAAAAATAAAACTTACTGTCCCAAGCCCATAGGTCGATTCGGTAGAAAATTAGGCCAATTCTTAACTAATTAGGAATAGAGACATTTTTAGAACTCCAAATGGAATTACTGCTAGATATAGGAGGGATTTTCAAACCCAAGTCTCTCCTGGTACCAAGTGCAGTGTATACAAAGAATGCTAAGCCTAGATCACGGGAACCCTGGATTTGGATTCTACTTCTGACACTAATTATGTGGCTTTGGGCAAGTTACTTGATCTCTCTACAATTAAGTTTCCTTATCTGTAAAATGGGGATAATTAACCTGTAATACCTTCCCCTAAAGGTCATATGAAACAATGAATCTAAAGTGTGTCACAAAACATTAAGTGACATAACAGTGCCAACTATTAAGATGATTGTTTCATACTCTCAAAGACAAAACTGCCAGGTTAAAAATAAATGGAAAAATGTTATTTTTTTATAATCATCATAATACAGAATAGGTAGTTCTTCAAAGGCTCTTATTTTCTGTGTAATATTTAAAGTGTTTCATTTTAAAAGAACTAAATCCACATATCATAAACAAGGCAATCTCACCTTGCCATAGACAGTGAGAGGCATATTGTTCTAGAGGCAGCTAGGACATGCAGTGGTTAGAGTGATCCTCTTATGAGGGGATGTAATATAAATCTTCACATATCTGGAGTGCTTCCATGTGTGAAAGTGATATTTATACAGGTAGCTAGGTAGCCCAGTGGATAGAGTGCTGGGCCTGGAATCAGGAAGATGTGAGTTCAAATCCAGCCTCAGACGCTTACTAGCTATGTGTTTCTGGGCGAGTCCCTTAACCTTGTCTGCCTCAGTTTCTCCATCTGTGAAATGTGCAAGAAAAGGAAATGATAAACCATTCCAATATTTTTTACCAAAAATAAACAAACCCAAAAGGGAGTCATGAAGAGTAGGGCATGACTGAAACAATCAACCACAAAATAGCACTTATCTCCCAGGATTGTTGCGAGGATAGAATTATATATTTATAAAACACAATGCAAACCTTAAAGTGGGACACGGATGTTAGCTATCTTTATTATGATGGCTGTTAATAATATGATATGGGCTGGAGAAAGAGGAGAAGATAGTATGCATGATAGGAAAAGAGTATTTTCCAATATGGTATTTAATGAAGGCAGTAGATAACACTGTTTATTTCTTATGTGATTTCATTCTTTCTTGGCACTCTACAACTCAGTTTCTCAGAACGCTGCTGTGAACCTATTTTGACCTCTTGGCTGCTAACATTGGGAACTACCCTGCTTCAATCAATTTTCCCTGTGCTCTTCAATAATGCCTATTTCCATCTGGACTTGGGACAGAATTGGAAAAAAGGCAGCCAGCATCAGTTCTCATTTCCAGTCCTCTTACATGGCAATATCCTCTGGAGCACCGAGACAATTCTTATGTCAGTTTCCAAGACTGAAGATGTTAATGAAGTGGGTAACAAAGTGCTCTGCCTCGGAATTCTTTCTCTCTTACAGATCTACCTTGACTTTCCTAAAGGGCAAAGGAACATCTGGGTTTCTGAGACAAAGGGACAAATTAAAAACAAGAGATTAATGACGCATTTAATTGAGAGTTATACTACATGAAGTTTAACACCACGAAGGAACATGAAATCAATAATATGAAATGAACAGTACGGGGTAGGGGGCTGCGGCGCCGGCGACATTTCAGATTTTATTGATTAACTTACTGAGAAGTCTGGCTCCAGCTGCAGAATTAGAATAGCAAGAAAAGAGCAAGGACTTTTACATGGGCAGTTAAGGGTTTGGGAGGACTTACCCTGTAAGCATTATGAGAGCCGGGAGAAATTAACACGCCTAGCACGTCTTTGTTACCTGGACTCTTTGCATTTGACATTTCTGAAGCAAGGGAAGGGAATGGCTTGAAAAGTTGAAAAGCCAATTCATCACCATGTCTGACATTTTTAGGCTGATGTTATCGCCTGTGATTTAAAATTCAGAATTTATAAATTGTAAAGTCAGATAATACACCTCAGCAAAACAAAGGGCCTGCTACATAATTTGCTCCCTCCCCTCCCCTCCCCTTCCTTCCCTTCCCTTCCCTCTCCTCCCGTCTCCTTCAGGTTTGGAGTTTGTTTCATTTCCCCCTAAACGAGCAGCTTTGCTCTAAATTTGCTTTGTTTTCTTCTATGACGTATACAACATATAGGATCTTTTCTATTTCTTTGATTTCTTTGGGATGCAGGGCTAGGAGGGGTATAGTTGTGTGAAAGGGTGTAATTCCAAATTGCATTCTAGAATGGTTATATCTACTCACGAGCCACCGACAGTGTATTTCTGTGTCTGTTTTCTCATACCTCCTGCAACATTTGTTGTTTTCCTCTTTTGTCACCTTTGCCAGTCTGATAGGTATTAGGTAGAACATCAAAATTGCTTTAATTCTTTTTTTCTCTAATTTTAAATGATTAAAACCGGTTTTTTTTCAAATGGTTATAAATAGACTGGGTTTCTTCTATTGAGAACTTCCTGTCCATATCCTTAGATCATTTATTAATTGGGAAATGGTTCTTTTTCTTAAAAATTTCAATGTGTTCCTTATATCTCTTAGAAATAAGTTCTGTATCAGAGAAACTTGCTACAAAAATGTTCCCCAGTTAATTCTTTCCTTTTTAATCTTAGTTTTATGGGTTTATTTGTATAAAACTTTTCAATTTTGTGTAACCAAAATAATCCATTTTACCTCTGTGGTGCTCTCTTTCCCTTGTTTGGCCTCGAACTTTTTTCTATCCATAGATCTAATAGACATGTTTTCCCATGTTTCTATGATAATAATATAAGCTTTTCCCATTTTACCAGGTTGCCTCAAAAATCCAAGTTAGGCAAAGAGGAGACAAAACTGCATCTATTTGCTAACAACGTGGTGGTTTACTTAGAAAACCATAGAGAATTTACATATATGTATATATATGTGTGTGTGTATATAAAAATTGTCAATGAAAAATTTCAGTAAAGTAGCAGGATACAAAATAAATTCAAAACAAATCAACCATATTTCTGAGTAGCAATGAAAAAAAAAATCCAGGAGGAAATAGTAGGAAGGGAAGTCCAATTCAAAATAATTATGAGATGCATAAAATATCTGGGATTAATTTATGGATTTAAGACGCCGTGTAAGAAAAGAATCTTTTAGACAGCCTTCTGTTCTACCAAATCAAATGTATTTTTAAAATAATCCACAAGAAAGAACAGTGGAAACTTGCATTCTTGTGAATCCTGACTGACTTTCAGTCCAATTGATTCAATTTGAAGATGACTCTTTGAAGATGACTCTCAGATTTCTTTATCCAATCCTAATCTTTCTCCTGACCTCACATCACCAGCTACCTGTTAAAAATCTTCAATTGGATGTCCCATAGACATCTTGTCCAAAGTAGAATTTGTTGTCTCCCCCCAATCCAAATAATTCTCTCCTTTGAACTTCCCTGTTATTTTTCCAATCACGCAGACTCACAATCTCAGTGACATCCTAAACTCCTTACTCAAACTCACCCAACATATCCAACCTATTGACAAGACTTGCCATTTCTAGCTTAGTTACATGTCTTATTCATACATACCCCCTCCCTCCTCTGGTGTTGCCATTCCCCTGGTGCGGGCCCTCACCACCTCACACCTTTCCTATCTTCTTACACTTTCCTTCCATCCTTGTACTCTTTCACTCAAGCCTTCTTGCTGCTTCTCACCTAGCTCTAGGACTTTACACTGGCTGTCCCCCATACCTGGAATTCTTTCTTGCCTCCTGGATTCTGTGGCTCTCTTCAATATTCAGCTCAGATCCTATTTTCTGTAAGAAGCCTTCATCCATCCCCTTCTCCACCTACCCCCCAGTGCTGGTGCTTGCTTCAGAGATTACCTTTTTAACCCTGTCCTTGTCTTGTGTTTGTACATAGTTGTCTGCACATCATCCCCCCATTACGCTGTAAGCTTCTTGAGGACAGGAACTGTTTTTGCTTTCGTTGTACTCTTAGAGATTAATGTAATGCTTGGCACATAGTAGGTGCTTAACAAATGTTTGCTATTGTTGATATGATGATGATGATGATGATCTGCCATCTTACTGGTTGCATGACTTCTAACTGAAGCTGTGATACTAATTTTCAATCAGCATCTTTTGAGCAAAAAGCAACAGTGGAGTCAGGAAGACCCAGATTTTGGTTCTGCTTCTGACACATGCTAGTTTGGTAATCTGGGCAAATCACTTAACCTATCAGGGTCCCAGGAAACTCTCCAAGAGTGTAAATTGCAAACGAGGTAACAGTCTGCTTTGGCATTCCTTCTACCAATAAATTCATGGATCTGGAGGAAACAAAAACAAAAAAAACAATTTCTTGAGTCCCTGCTATGTACAAAGTGTTTTGCTTGGTACTAGGCACTAAAGTGATTGATGATAATTTAATTTCCAAATATAAAGACCTTTTTTCCTCAGTCCTCTTTCATCCTTCTTGACCTCTCTGCAGCCTTTGACCATGCTGATCACCCCTTTCTCCTTGATATGCTCTTCTCTCTAAGTTTTCAGGACACTGCTCTCTCCTGGCTTTCTTCCTACCTATCTGACCATTCCTCATTCTCCTTTGCTGGATTTTCATCAGGCCCAGTGATGGAGAGTATTCACCAGGGTACTGCCCTGGGCCTTCTCTTCTCCATCTCTGCTATTTCACTTGGTGATCTCATCAGCTCTGATGGACTCAATTATGATCTCTGTGTTGCTGATTCTCAAATCAATTTATCCAGCTCTCTCCTAATCTTCAGGCTTACATCTCCAACTGCCTAGTGGATATTTTAAACTGGATGCCCTATAAACATCCTTTCTAAATAGAATTTTTCCAGTTATGTATAAAGAAAGATTTCAACATTAACTTTTATAAGATTTTGAGATCCAAACATTTTTGTCCCTCCATTCCTTTCTTCTCTCCCAACAAAGCAAGCAATCTGATATAGGCTCTACTGTACAATCATGTTAAACATAATTCCACATTAATAATATTGTGAAAGAGGAATCAGAACAAAATGGGAAAAAAAAACAATTAAAAAAAAGTGAAAATAGCGTGCTTTGATCTGCATTCGGACTCCATAGTTCTTTTTCTGAATGTGGGTAACATTTTCCATCATGAGTCTTTTGGAATTGTCATCTTGAGCTCAATATGTCAAACATTGAACTCATTATATTTCCCTTCAAGTCCTTTCTTCTTCCAAGTTTCCCTCTCATACTGAAGGTACCACCATTCTCTTAGGTAGGCTTGAAATCTAAGCATCATCCTTAGCTCCTCACTCTCTCTCATCAAAACTATTGACAAGTTCTGCTGATTTTACCCATGTAACATCCCTCTTTTATACTCCCTTCTCTCCTCTGATGCTGCCATCATACTAGTTCAGCCCTCATCGCCTCACAGCTAGAATCTTGCTTTAACCCTTTGGTTGCTCCCCCTTCCTCAAGTCTCTCCTCCTTTCAGGGCATTATTCACTCAGCCATAGAATTGCTCTTCCTAAGGGGAAGGTCTAACCATGTCAGTCCCCTATTCAGGAAGCTCCAGGAACTTCCTACTGCCTCAAATATAAATTCCTTTTTGGTGTTTAAAGCCCTTCATAAACTGCTCCTGCCCACGATTCCAGTCTTCTCACACCTTGCTTACCTCCATGTACTATGGAGTCCAGTGACACTGTCCTCCTTTCTGTTCTTCAAATAAGACAATCCATTTTCAGACTCCTTGCATTTTTCCTGGCTGTCCCTGCCACGTGCCTGGAGTGCTCTACTTCTCCATCTCTGCCTCCTGGCTTCCCTGGCTTCCTTCAAGTACCAGCTAAAATCCCGCTTGCCACAAGGAATCCCCCTTTATGCTACTGCCTTCCCTTTGTTGATTATCTCCAATTTGTCTCATAATCATAATAGTAATAGTAACGTTCTTTGGTCATTTCCAGCTCTTCGTGACCCTATTTGGAGTTTTCTTAGCAAAGATGCCAGAGTGGTTTGCCATTTCCTTCTCTACTTCATTTTACAGATGAGGAAAATGAAACAAGGTTAAGGGGCTTGCCCAGGGTCACACAGCTAGTAGGTGTCTGAGGCCAGATTTGAACTCAGAAAGATTTATCTTCCTGACTCCAGGCCCCGCACTCTATTCACTGTGCCAGCTAGTGTCCCCACTGATGGTAGCTAAGATTTCTATAGTACATACCATGTGCCAGGCCCTGTGCCAAGTGTTTTATAATTATTATCTCATTTGATCCGCACAACAATAGGTGTTATTATTATCCCCATTCTACAGGTGAGGAAACTGAGGCAAACAGAAGTTAAGTGACTAGCCCAAGTCACACAGCTAGGAGGTATCTGAGGTGGGTTTTGAACTCTGGTCCTCCTGACTGCAGGCCTGGGGCTCTATCCATTGTATATAGTTGTTTTGTTGGTTCTCCCATTAGCTTGTGAGCTCCTTGGGATAGGAGACTCTCTTTAGCCTTTCTTTGTATCTCCGGGATTTGGAACAGAACCTGGCCCATAATGGGTGCTTGTTGTAATAAATGCCTATTGACTGACTGACTGATGAGAAACATTTCCTTGTCAGTAATATGAAAGAGCTAAAAGAGATGGCTTTTCAGGTACTGTTGTTTAATAGCCTTGGGACACCTGTGTCTTATGCAATTGACATAATTTGGGCCAAAATATCCAGGGGCACTATATGTTCTGAAATCTACTTTGGGAGATTGCTAAAATAATAATAATAATAATAATAACAATATTTTTTTGTGTATGATGTAGCATGAGTAATGAGTTTTATATGTGTATCATCAGTTTCCCAGATCCCAGGGCCTTACCTAATAAAACCAGGAGGCATTCATTCTATGTAATATGCTACAATTACGCTGTTTTCATTAAGAGAATCCTGTGGTCCTGCTGGCCCAAGAAATCTGGGACTGGGTGTTCAACATCCTAGAAACCTCATTTTATGCTCCTGCTAACCCTTTTTTTTTTCCATTGAGAAAAACAGCATTCCCATCCTATAAAGGGCAGTAAGGATTTCCATACTGATGATCCAGGAGTGTTTCATAACATTAAAAAGAGTTGCTTCATTGAGAAGTCTAGTTAACACTGTTTGTGTATCTCCATGTTCTATTCACTTTCTTGCTGTTACTGTTGAGGAAAACAAGGCAAAAACAATTGCTTTATCTCTTACAGGGAATAAAAAGAAGAAAAAAAGTGATTTTTTATAAATGTCAAGCAGGAACCATTGCCACCAGGCATGCTGAGGACAAACTCATATTCTAACCTAATCCAGAAGCCCGTAGTTTATCTGCCTCCTGGCTAAGCCATGAATCTCATTGTTGCTCTCTGATTTAATTTAGAGGAGCAGAGGCTGCTGCAGTTTGAACTGATACGGAAAAATAGCTGGCTGCACTTGATGCTGTCTGACGTCAATGGCAGCATGACAAAGCAGTGACCAGGCAGCCTGGCCCCTTGGAGAAAAGAAGCGCAGCTGGGTATGTGTAGGTCTTTCCTATGGAAGATTTTATTCTTTGGCCAACAAACACTCTTTTCAGGTTTGAACACCAAATATAAGTGAGAGAGAGAGAGAGAGAGAGAGAGAGAGAGAGAGAGAGAGAGAAGCCTAAAGAATGGTTGGGAGGCCATAGAGCTGTGTCACAGAACAGCCAAATGTAGGGGTTGGGGGGCAAGATTAGCATTTCTATAGAGCCTACTACATGCCAAGCACTGCGCTAAGTGCTTTACAGTTATCTCATTTGATGCTCAGGACAACCCAGGGAGATGGGTGTTAGTATTATTTCCATTTTATAGTTGAGGAAACAGGCAAATAGCAGTCCAGTAACTTGCCTGAGGTCACACAGCTAGTGGCTAAGGCTGGATTTGACCTCAGGTCTGCCTGATTACAGACCCAATTCTCTATGCACTATGCCTTTGATGCCTCTGGAACAAGGAAAATGATGAAGATGAAGTCTATGCTCATCTATTCTGTGTTGTCTGGGAGATTTTGCAGGGGACCTGCCTACAGGGCAGCAAATCCATGATGGATGGCTGCTCTAGTTCTTGCTGTCTAGACTCAAACTCAGTGGACTTTCAAGTTAATTGGTCTAGGAATGACATAATCACCAATCCTTGAACATGAACAGTAACCAATAAAGTACTGGTATTCCCTCCCAGTTTGCCTCTTCAGGGGAGGGAAGACTGCTGAATCTGGAGTCAGAGATCCTGGTTCAAATTCCAAGCTACTATTGAGTACCAGGGTGGCTTTGGACATGGCACTCAGACTACTTGAGTCTCACTTTCTATATACCCCATGAGGGGATTGGACCAGATGACCTCTGGGGTCTCTTTGAGCTTTAGACCTCAGATGCCAAAAACATAGCCAACATTTATATGGCATCTTAATGTTATTAAATAATTTGCATATATATTAATATGACATATAATAATATTATGTATGCCATGATATTATAATAATATTAGATATTATATAATATTTGCTCACCCAAGCCTCACAACCCTGTGAAATAAGAGCTATGTTTATCATTCCCATCTTACAGATGAAGGCACTGAGGCTGAGAGAAGTTAGCAGACTTACCCATTGTCACATAATTAATAAGAGTCTGAAACAGAATTTGAGTCCAAGCCCACCACTGACTCAGTTATGTCTCCTAGTTCAAGAACTGCTGTATGCGGCCAGACAGAAGGTCATGGCCATTCAACCTGCTCTTCCAGCCCAGAATGCCTGTCCCTGCCCTATTCTCCCACTGAACCCATCACAGACCTGCCTATCCTTCAGGCACACCTGAAGTCTCATCTGCTCTATGAAGTCTTACCTAAATCCTCTGGCTCCAACCTCGTCTTTCTCCTTTCTAACCCCTTATTTCCTTGAACCCACATTATGAGCACTTAGTCATAAGCTGCCTTATATTTTCTAACTTATTCATGTACAGAAGCCTTGTGTTCCCAGTTAGAGAGTAAGTTCTTTATAGGCAGGGGCCATGTCCTTCATTTCTTTTGTATTTTCTGCAACATGTAGGGAAGGAGGAGAAAGGAAGAGAGGAGAAGGAAGAGGATAGAAGGGAAGGACAGGAGAAGGGAAGGAAGAAAATGGAAGAGAAGAGGGGGGGAAAGGAGGGTGAATGGGAAGGAGAGGGAAGTTACCTAAGAGGATGGGCTAATTACAGCAGTCTAGCCAGAAAGGGTCACAGTAGCAGGGACTGTAAGAATGGAGGGCACCATCATAGTGGAAGAGAAGGCTCTGCTATGACAATGCATTAGTCACGTGCCTGGGCTCATGGGTCTATTGCAAAATTGAGTAGAACGATGGGGCTCTAAATCTGGCCCCTCACCTCTATAAGAGCTCTGCAGTAACCATAGATGTGGATTATGTGTGTAAGCAAATGTGTGCACTCATCTCAACTGGTTAAGAGAAGCCAAGGGAGCAAACCACACATTGTTCTTTTAAATTTCATTGTCCTTCATCTGTCTGCAAAGCTGTACAAATAAAAAATCAGGCAGAGGTGGATGGGATGTTCTAATGAGGGGCTCCCAAGGAAGACAAGTGGAGGTCTTGTGATTCTGAACTCGTCTTGGGTAATTGTCTGGGTTGGCGAAGATGAAGAGTGCCTGGCATTTCTCTTTGTTCAAGCATTTTGATAAAAAATCTGTTGTCTCCCGTTGCAGCTAATCATTGTCAGGCACCATTTAGTACCTTTCAGTTAAAAGAGTAGAAAAATGAACTCTGCACTCCGAGTGGGAAGGGGAGAGATGACACAGTAATGCCACCCGTTGTCTGTCATGTTTCAGCGTACTTCGACCATGCATTTGGCTTCAGTGTATTTTCAGTAGTCCATTCAGTATCAGGATATTTCATGTCTATCAGCCCTTGGTAATAACTGCATGGTCCTCTCTAATTTTTCCTTTCTACTCTTTACTATGCCTCTTTTTAGAGTTATAATCAAACTTTTTTTTTAACCTGGGGAAAAAAAAATGACCCACTATTGAAGTGGGGACAAATGCGCAGAGGACTAAAGAGGATATAAACATTTTCCCTTAATGATTAATAAACTCCCCCTAGTCACATTCTTCTTACCCTCAGTGATTCTGATCCTGGGAATCATTGAAACCTGATTGTCCATTCACCATTGCCTGATTCTTTGTTCCCATTTCCCTCATTTCCTCCCCACCGATGTCCTACCTTAAAGCAACCCATGCCCTCTGGAATGCCTGTTCCATATGTGTTTTCGTCTTCCATCTTTTCCTTTCCCACTTCTTCCATTTTCTTTCTCTTACATTGATATCTGACCCCCTTATGATGACACAGCTTCCTTGGCTTCTCTTTCCAGCACTGACTTCACTTTCATTCTTTCCCCCAACTCACTGTCAAAGTAGAGCATTCTTTACTCCCTTTTGCCACTTCCAGGTTCTCCCCCTACCACTATTACTCAATGACATCTCTTCTGAGATTTCCTCAATCTATATCTACCATTGACTCAAAATTCTAGTAGCTGTTGTCTATACTTCTAGGACATGCTTCTTCCTTTCTTAATATGCTAACTAGTTGATTCACAATCTTTCATTCTTCCCCAACTCCTGCCTACATAATAGGGGATTTCAACATATAGACTGATAGTCCTTCAAACACCCTATCCTTCCAGTTCCTCAGCTGACTCATTCCCATAACCTATTTCCTGCCCCATTTTAGCAACACACAAAGATGGTCATGTTCTTAATCTTGCCATGACTCACAAATCCCTCACCTCCATGCTTATAAATTCTGAAAGTCCCTTATCTGATCAAATCTATTGGCATTCCATCTCTCTGTCTGCCTTCCAATACCAAACTCTGTTCTTTAGCTACATGGTGACTGCTAATCCTTTTACCCCTCAGTTCTCTCAGGCCACCACTCCTGAACTAGTTAGACTCTCTTTCCTCATCTTGACCCTTTAATGAACCAGTTCAACTCTCTACCATCCTCTTCTCTTGAGTCCCTTGCCCTATTCTCATGTCATTGATCCTGCCCTGCTAAGAAACAGCTTTGGATCACTCCCACCATCTGCTACCTTCACTCCTACACATATGCTGCCGCATAAAGGTGAAGAAAATCATACAGCTGGGTCAACCTCAGCTGGACCCTCACTGTTGTTTGACAACTCACTTACCACAGTGGCTCTTTCAAACATTTTTATTCTTCCTCAAACTTCCCATTCCTCCACTCCTAACAAGCTGGGAAAGATCATTTACTCCAACCTTCTCATTTGAGAGTTCAGGAAACTGAAGTCTAGAGGGGTGATGTCACTTGCCCAAGGTCACCTAAGCATAGCCAAGTCTTCTGACTATAGCTACCACATTCTCTCTCCTACATTACCCTTTCCATTTGTAAAGAAGAGCTGCCTCCAAACCAAGGTGTTTTGTTTAATTCTTGGCTCCAGGAAGGTTGTCCATTTGTGTCGTGGAAATTTTGCTCTCTGGGTCTATCCCTTCTTAAATTATTTATTTTGCTTGTCAAATTCATGACAAGATTGGACTATGGAAGGGGCAAATAGACTTTGCCCAGAGGCCTATAGAGGTAACTCATTTCCATTTTTTGTCCTTTTCCAAATAAGGGTAGCAGTGTTCTGTACTCCTTGGATGTTCTGCTTGGTGGTTTTGGCTTGTTGAGGGTAGGGATGAGGGAGGAGGGGGAAGTACTGAACACTTATGTAGCACTTACTATTTGCCAAATATGTGCTAAGTGCATTGCAAATATATCATTTGATCCTCACAACAACCCTACAAGTTTCCATTTTACAGTTCAAGAAACTGAGACAAATAGTGGTTTAGTGTCCATTATCACACAGCTAGTAAGTATCTGAAACTGGATTTGAACTTGGGTCTTCCTGGCTCTAAGCCCAGTATTTTACTTACTACACTACCTAGCTGTCTACATCTGACTAATTGATAGGGGTGAGTCTGATCAAACTTACTCCTAAGAGCAACTTCATCCTCATAGTCCTCAACTCCTATATTCCTCACTCACTATAGCCAATCATTCACTACGTTCTATTGACTCAGCTTCCAAAATATTTCTGGCATCAGTCCCTTCCCTTTCACTTACATGGCTGTGACCCTAGTTCAGAACCTCATCATCTTAAACGTGGCCTACTTCAACAGCCCGATAATTGGATTTTAGTCTTTCTGTCCTACAAAACATGCTCTCCACAGCCACCAAAATAATCTTCCAAAAGCCCAAGTTTGCTCATGAAGAAGGTTGGAGTGAATAATCCTGAAGAAGCTCTAGTCACCTAGGGTTTTTTAACCTCAGGTCCTTGAACTTGTTTTAAAAATATTTTTATAATTATTTATTTCAATATAGTTGTTTGCCTATTGAATACTATGTATTTTATTTCATGTAGGACAGGAGTTCTCAGTCTAGGGTCCACGAACTTTCTGAAAAAATATTTTTGGTAACTGTATTTCAACATAATTGGTTTTCTTTGTAATCTTATTTATGCATTTGATTTTATTTAATCATATATGCATGTTTTATGCATTTAGGAATAATATTCTGAGCAGGGTTCCATAGGCTTCAACAGACTGACCTTTGTCAATGACACACACAAAAAGGTTAATAATGTCTGATAGGAGGTATTTTCTACAAGTATAGCCTTCCACTAAATAATTATTGGATAACTGCCTTATGATCAGAGACTTTATTTAATACATTAACTTAGAAATGTAATTCAAAACATAGGGGTTAGTTTAGGGATTCCTACTTAGGAATTTCCTATTCCAATTCCAATTAGGAATTTCTGTCAAATCCCTCTTAGGTTCCACCTCCTGTTACCATTAATAGTAAGTAAATTGGTGTCTCATTATAATACAATAAGTACTGATAAGAATTTGACTTTTGGAATCATCTTGGACCCTAATTCATCTTCTAAAATTCTAAATTCTATTCTAAATTCATCTTCCACTAGGTCACCCAAGTGATTTTCCTAAGGTGAAGACCTGACCTTGTTATCTCCCTACTGAAACTCCATGGTTCCTTATTACAGATAGGATTAAATACAAACTGCTCTGTTTGCCATGATCACAATCTGACTTCTTCCTACCTTTCCAGTCTGCTTATATATTACTCTGCTCTGCACTCTATAATCTAGCTGTCCACTAACCAATGCTTTTCCAGTGACCCACCATACCTGGAATGCTCTCCCAAGACACCTCAGCTTGCCTCCTAAAATCCTCAGCTTTCTTCAAAATTCACTCAATTCAAGCAGCAATTTGAAGCCTGGGGACTTTCCTGTTCTCTCTCTTCTCCCACCCTCACTGGGCTTTCTGACACCTTTCCTTCCAAGGTTACCTCGTGTTTAATGTGTGCATAGGTTTTCCATGAGAATTTAAGCACTTTGAAGGAAGGAACATTTTAGTTCTTTACTTGGTCTGACTGAAATATGTGCTTAATACAAGTTTCTTAATTGATTGATTGCTCATTTAGTTGGTGAATACCTAGAGGGGTCTCACTCTAACTTATCCCTAGGTATACCTTCAAGCCTTAGAATGCCACTACAAGTAAAGTAAGACTAGAAATGTGGACTGAGAAGGGGAGCAGGGAACACAAAACTGCCTGGGGCAAGAAACTCAAGAAGGTAAGGGTAAAAGAAACCCTGAAATACTGCCCCCAGAGAGGGAAACCCTGGATAACTCAAACCCCTCTGTTGTTTCCTATAGACTGCCTTGTATGTATCTGCTTTCGTGTTGTCTTTCCCATTAGACTGTAAGCTCCTTAAGGGTAAGGACTGCTTTTGCCTGTTTTGTGTCCCAAGTATTTAGCACAGTGCTTGTACACAATAGGGGCTTAATAAAAATTTATTGATTTGAATTTAGTATGAGTATTGCTTTATGATATCCATATTACCAGTCTTTGAAAAAAATATTAGTTGGGGCAGCTAGGTGGCACAGTGCATAGAGCACCAGTCCTGGAGTCAGAAGGAGCTGAGTTAAAAAAAAATCGGAGCTCAGACACTTACTTAACACACTTACTAGCTGTATGACCTTGGGCAAGTCACTTAACCCGATTGCTTGCCTTTCCCCCTCCAGGAAAAAAAAAAAGAAAAAATATCAGTCTCCAATACTGGTAAAAAGTTGACTACTTTCAACTCAAACTTTGGCAATGAAATCAATTACTCAAATATCATTTATTGGTCCAATTATTATAGATAAAATCAAAACATGATAATGTGCTGTGTTTTTAAAAGAAGATTACATTTTCTGATGTTCATATTTGTGTCCTGTTTAGAAACTCTTTCTATGATGAAGAGTAAGGAATGGAATTAATACAGAACAAGGAAGAAACAGACTGGTACCAGGGCTTTATTAGACATTTCACTAAATACAAAGGAACTTTTTTTTTACATTAAATACACATTCTTGTCATAAAAATTCACATTTGCTATATAGAACTGTAGGCTTTTTTATTCTCTACACAACATTTATTAAAGTACCAACAGCCAGATCCTAAAAAGAGAAGGCACAGATCTGTTTCTCTCTGCTGAGTTTCTAGTGCTTGGGAAACAGAAAGCCACCAGCACTACATACTCGCCCATCTTTCTTTAGAAATGTACTAAATTAACTCAAACATTAATAAGAAATCCATGTGAAAAGAGGATGATTGGTAATAGAATCTGAAGTTTTGGTTTGCAGTCTCCTTATAGAAATATCCCATAAAAGTATATAGAAACCAAGAACATTCAGAACCCTTCTCCTTTTCTTCCATGTAATCACAAGAACTTTCTGTATGAAATGGCAGGATTGTAAAAAACTGCTGTTCTGAAGCAGGCTAGGATATGGTTTTATTCCTCAGTCATGTGAATCATTACAAAAACTGATCTGGAGCTTGACCTTGACCATTAGTCAGTGATGGTCCTAGACAAAAGTGTGAAGTTGGCTCGGGAAATACTAGCTCTTCAGGTGAAAGCCCCAAGCTCAAGGTCCCAGTGCTTTGCCCTGGTTTCCTGAGAGCTCCCAATCACCTGCACAGCACCCATCTTCCAAATATTCCCAGCCTCCTCTCCTCCTACGCAAAAAGTAAATGCCTTGGACCTCTTTGGGGGCTGCTAGGTAATCTAATAGACTAAACTGACAAACTAATTCCAGCTAGAGTGTTAATGGGATAATTGTTGACTGAATTGCCTCTCCCAGGCAATATATTTGCATTTTTAACAAAGTCTTTCAATGTTTTGCCTTAAAGGAGTGACTAAGGATTCTCATATTCATAATAAGCAGACTGGTGAGGAAGATATATAGCAATGACTGACCCTAGAGCACTCTCAAATTATGCTAGGTGGACAGTGGGCTACCCTGACAATAAAAAATCGCAGATTGCTAGAGGGACTTTAGTCATTTGACAGATGAGGAAACTAATGTCCAGACAAGTGAAGGTGCCTCCTCAAGGCCAGCTAGTTAATGGCCAAGACCCAATCTCCTCACTTTTAGCCCAGGTTACATTTCATCTGACCCTACTGGTCCTACTTAATAAAATTGGGTGCAACCCACTTCATCACTGGAGTTGATAGGAAAGCAGGGTGCTACACTCTATTAATTTGTACTGCAATACATGGAAAGGAATTGTGACTCTTGGAGAGAAAATCATCAAGGTGAGGGAGGGAAGAAATGGGTGAGTGGAACAAGACTAAGGATTTCCTCTCAGTGCCTGGAAGAGAGCCATTCTGGACTGGAATGAATGAAGTTCCAGAAGCCAGGCCTGCCTCACACATCTCAATCAATAAATTGGGTGTTCAGGGAAGTATAGGAAAAACATAATTCCTGTCTTAGGGATCTTAAAAAAAAATTCATTATTCTACTCATTCTTAGCTCTATCACAAGTCATGAGGCATTTTTGTAATTTTGCAAAAACAGAGAAGGAAAGGAACTGTGTTATGATCACATGACAGGGTTGTAATTGAGAAATGGTTGTAAATGTAAGCCTGAAGGCCTCTCATGGTTAACCAAACCAAGGATGAGTCTTTTTTTACTTAGATTCATAGATCTAGAGTTGGGAGAAATCCCAGAGGCCATCTAGTTCAATGCCTTTCCTTTTATAGATGAGGAAACTGAGACCCAGAGTAATGGAGTATACTGGGTCAAGGCCTCCCAGGTAGTAAGCTCCAGAGGATGAATTTAAAATGCAGGTTCTCTGAGGACCCAGGTCCTCTGTTCCTTTGTACTGCAAAGCCTCGCTTAAAACCCTATTATTACAAGGAAGACAGACCCCATCTTTGGAACAATTTTAGAGACAAGCTGGATTGCCATACCAGTTGAAACCAATATGTATTGTTCTTTTAATGGGATGAGCTTCACCAGCAATTTAGAAGCTTTGAAATCAATGTAATTTGAGGCTGTGAAGCTCTGAAACAGTTCAATAATTTAACTGCGAGAAATCTGATATGTAAAGAGAAATGAGACAATCTATAACAACAACAGAATTTGAAACCAGGCTTTGATGAAAATGGTAGTGACTTAAGGCTGGTAACACTGTGCCCTTTTCCTTTAGGATAAGTTGCTTTTTAAAAATAGAACATACACCCCCCACACATACAGTTTCATGCACACACACATATATGGCATCAATACCCACAAGACATAGATAAAATTAAAATTACACAATTTTTGACAGATTTGTAATCAACACATTTTATACACTCTACAGACTATAGTAACATTTGTCATTGGGAAAACATACATTTCAGAACAATATTTAAAACTGCCTGTGACCAAGTAGTCACTACTGAGATATGGCAAATTCAGCATCTACACCATTAACTTTTGCATCACTGAGGAGTTTTAAAAGATTAAAATGCAATTGACTTTTTTTTTAAGAGAGAAAAGGACAAAAGAAGACCTTGCTGAAGATATCCTGAGGGATAATGTTCATCATTTCCTTGTTAGAATTCATGGCTGGAGAATTCTATGAACCCTGAACCTATGGGGAGGTTAGAGACCTGAAGGGTGAAGAAAGCAGATAGGAGCTACTTTGGTCTTTAGACAAGGAAAATGGAAAATTCTTGAGAAGGAGAATTTTTCCTGAGACTTCCACCTCTCCTGACAGGAATTAGAAGTGGGGAAAACAAAACTGAAACACTACCATTTAAAAACATATCTTAGAACTTCAAAAGTACTGTAAAAAGTTAAAGTTTGGGGTCATTCTAACTCCAGTCCATTTTATTGCATCAGTGTCTGTAATTGCTGAGATATGCTATACTATTGCCACTGGCCACTTAGGCATATCTTCTCCTGGTGATGGTCTATTTCTCAACTGGTTTTCAATGGTTTTTTCCTTTTAAATATTTGACTATAATTATAAGGTTCTGCCAAACCCCTTTAGAGAAACTATCAAGGAATTGGGAGTGAATGATTATAGAGTGAATATGTACTTCAGAGAGAAAACAAAAAACTTGATTAAAAAAAACCTCCAACGAACAGAAAATACCTTTCCCTATTAATTCTTTCATTTTAGAAATGAAATGACCTGTGAGAAAATATTAAAGTCGACACCTAAAATTGTCCTTAAAGATCATTTAAAGATTCTTGCTCCTTCTTTGCCAGTGAGATAACAACAAAAGACAGATATGCTTTTTTTATAACTTATAATGGATATAGGCTGGTAAAAGAAACTGGAGAACTGATAATATTTGATAATAACTTCTCTCCTTTCTTCCTTCTTTCTTTTTTTCCTTCCTTTCCTCCCTCCCTTCTTCCCATCCTCACTTCCCATCCTTTAAAAGGACTCATGAACGAGGTATTTTGGAGAACAAAACTAAACACAAAATCCATCAAGATGTGCCTATTTAAATCATTTTGGGGGCCAGCTCTGTAGTCCTTGTACACACTACTCCCAAGGAAGCCAAAGGGAGTGTATCAGTTACTTTCTTCAACCTAGGCTCATGACCAACTTACTACATATTTCATATAGTTGCAGAGACAGGACAGAATACAGAGAAGCCATGTCCTTTGGACTGATCTCCTACCTAAATTTTCTTTTTTCTGAACAGCGAGGATTTCAGTCCAGGGAACATTACTTCTGGCAGTACCATCCCTTGCTATGGCATTAAAGCTGCCACTTGTACCTGCTTCACACATCCTTTACTAGCCAGTAAGGCATGTGCCTCTCACCATCATTTTCTCTGCACTTAGGAATTAAGGCAAGTCCAATTCTCCACATTGCCTGTTCCATATGTCGCCATGGAAACGAATAACATAGGATTGAAAACAGCTTTCATTTAACAAGAATTTGTTGTATATCATTAACAGTAATTTTTTAAAAAATGCTCCTCCCCCATGAAGAAATCACATGATTAGGCTTCAGAGAACTTGTAGTCGGCTTGCTTGCTGGTTTTCCAGCACCCAAATAACAAACAAGAAGAAGCCAGAGCCAGGCAAACATTACAATGAAGCTAAGAAGTTCAAGAAGATACAACAAAGTTGTCACAATAGATGATTACTTTTTCTTGAACACATTAAAACACTTTTTTCTTATGTATTTATAAATGTAATCCTTGTGTCATTGCATGTGTGCTCGTTTGAAAAACCTCCAGAGAACTTGATAACAAGAGGTCAGTTATAGTGAAAAGCTGCTCAAAAAGAGATTTTAAGAAATACCAATTCATGAGGTCAATAATGTATTGATTTTTTTCTTTTGCTAGTGAATATAAGTAGTATAAGAAAAAAAGATCACTGAGTTATTGAACTTGTGAATTTGTATATATGCTTGTATATATCCAATTTAAATATATTTCAACTATACATGTATATATATTCCAATTGTATATATGTTTACATATACATATTTTTTTTCCAGTTTTAAATATTTCAGAGGGAAAGAGACAATAAAAACCATAGTCTGAAGGGTTGGGGGAAGGACATAATTTGCCTTCCTGAAATATTTGGGAAAGCAGACTTTAAGAGTTGACTAAGTACATCAAGTACAATCAGATCCTTCACTTTTAAAAAGTTTCTACCATGGGAGAGGCTAGGTGGCGCAGTGAATAGAGCACTGGCCCTGGAGTCAGGAGGACTTGAATTCAAATCCAGCCTCAGACACTTAACACAAACACTAGCTGTGTGACCTTGGGCAAGTCACTTAACTCCAATTGCCTTCCAAAAAGCAAAAGAAAAAAGAAAAAAAAGTTGCTACCACATATTTTAAACTCTAAAATATTTTAAAGAAAGTTTAGTCAATTGGACTTACTTAATAGTTCACATTAAGGTTTTTATCTGAAAATCAAAGAGGTGTGTGTGTGTGTGTGTGTGTGTGTGTGTGTGTGTGTGTGTATACAATTGTTTTGGTTCGCTGTGTATGGCCAAAAATACATGGAGCTGATTTGTATACAGAAACATCACTCTGTACATATGCAGACCTAGCCATCTTATCATATACGCTATCCTACCTATACACCATTTTTTGATTCCTTTTTTAAAGTGGTGTAGTGGAAAGCGCTGACTGGCCTTGAGTCAGGGGAGCTGATTCTGCTCCTGACTCTGAGACCTGCTAGCTGGGTGACTATGATCAAATCTTTTAACTGTAATCTAAGGTTAATATCCACACTCCTAGTAACCTCACCAGTGTGATATAAATAAATTACCATTGTTACTAAGAAGAAAATAAACACAATTTTTCTGGTCACCAGGTTTCCCAGTTGTATAATCTTGATTACGGATTCGTTTTCTGGGTCAGTTTTTAGTCCCTAGAAGTAGGTGAATGTGTTTTTATAATATATTACCTGTGCTTGTAAAAAGTTCATCAAAATTCAGACAAACTTTGAAAGCTTGGTCCTTACTAAATGCAATAAATAATTCAATTGCACTTTACTAATACCAGGCTTAGGGGCAGGCCTGGGAGTCAAGAGGACCTGAGTTTAAATCTGACCTCAGACACTTATTAGTTGTGTGACCTTGGGTAAGTCACTTAACCTTGTTTGTCTCAGTTTTCTCATCTGCAAAATGAACTGGAGAAGGAAATAAAAAGCCACTCCATTATCTTTGCCAAGAAAACACAAAATGGGGTCATGAAAAGTCCAAAACAATTGAAAAGACTCAACAATACCCAGATTTTTTTTCTGAAGGAATTAAGAGAGTTTTGTTAACTTTATCTTCAAAGCAGCCTGCAGAGGCACTTGGAGAAAAGGTTGCTCCCTTTTTAGACTGGGTTAGAATTTGGGGAAAAAGTATCCTAATAGGTTAAATGATTTGCCCAAGGTCATACTTAAAAGTTTCTGGTGCAGCAATGCTGAACCATCCTTGGCTGGTCCTGCACTGTCTAGACCAGTGGTTTTTACTTTCTAAGACTGTGGAAGCTTTCTGTGTTCTTTCACCTGCCCCTGGTAAAAGATGGGGAAAGAGTAGTGGGTCAGATACCAATAAATGACTGCCAGAATGATACTTTATTTCAATGAACCCCCAGGAATGACTTATGGGTCCTTCCTCCTGTGTGCCAGGGAACAGTTTGGAAAGCACTTCTCTAGACTGTAGGCCATCCCTCTGTCTCTATGAGATTTCCAATTTGAAAAACTAGAACTCAACTCATGGGGCCCCAGGAACTATGTCCTACAGACGCCAATTTGAAAATACAGATTTACTTAGGACTGATTGCTGTCCAATTTGTTTCTTCTTCTAGAAAAAGTCTATGGGCAATAGGCAAGTTTATCTTCTTTCATTTACATCTCATTGCAGTTGTTGAGATTAATCCACTAACTTGGGTTTTTATTTCACTGATTCTTTCTTGGTTTTTTTTTAAATCAGATATTCATTCATTAAATCAGATATTCAAGACAAATAGCAGAGAAATATCTAGAAGGTGGGGTCTTCAAAGAGTTCTGGTAAGAAGGATGTCCTGATTCCTAGTCACTTGTGGTGACCTATCATTTCTAGGCAATGGCAAGACAGGCATTATTTTTTAAAAGGGATTCCTTACACATGCATCAACATCTCCCTCTCCCTTTACTACTATTATTTTTTGCTGTGCAATTGGCATTCAGGTTTTTGTCAGAAGAAGTCTGACGCTATATTTATAGCTGCCTTAAATAGAAATACTCCATATCCTGTTCCTTACACACACACACATACACACACACACACAAACACACACACACACACATCAATAATTATGGTGTCTGGGTTTGCTAATACTGGAAATATTTTAATGCATATTTTCTATTGGGTCAAAACTGGGCAGGGGGGGCCTGTGACTGACCAGCCATCTGACTACAAAATCAGGCAGGCCTTTCACATTTTATTAAGTCTCCAAAAGCCAATAAGTTACATCTACCTGAATCAATCTCATGTCAGGTCTACAATTGTTGCATGCCCTATGCTGCCTTTGATAGATGGGCAAGGTATGGTGGGTGGAGCATGAATCTTAATCCTGAAAGTAGAAAATGCAATTAAACAGACACTCATAAATATAAGCCACAGCGATTAATTGTGATAAACATTGAACAGGTCTTTTCTATCCCTAACACTAGATACAAGAATAGACTTAGTTTTTCAAATGGGAACATGAAATATTTATAGAGGTGCAGATCATAATAAGAGTCACTGAAAAAAAATGTTTTCCCCCCTTTTCCCACCCACGCTAAGCCCTAAACACTTCCAAGATTCAGTGGCATAGGAAGATCAATATGTTCTAAGTTAATACACCTAATACAATTGGTCTTCTCTATTTTATGCATGGCCATTTCAAACAGTACTATCAAGTGGTGTCTGCTTCCTCTTCCTCAAGGATGTAGTTGAGTTTGATGACCGTGCTGATAAAATCCCCAAGTTCTACAAAATCAGCAGTGACAATGTTGATGCCGCTTTCTCCAGGTTTCTGAGTCCGGACCCAATGCATCATGGCTGGAAGAGCTCTAATGAAGAAACAAGAAAAGAAGTTACATAGGGATGAAGAAAAAGAAGAAGAAAAAGAAGAGAAAGAGAGACAGAGAGAGAGGACATATTTCACAGCATTACAATTCCCAGTCTGGATTCATGACCGATAAAGTAGGTTTCTGTGTACATACATCTCAATTATGGCCAATGTCCCTTCAATGGTAGGCTATGGCCAAGTCTATATATTTTACAAGGGAAGAAACAGGCCCTGGGGAGCAGATGAAATTTCAAAGGCAAAGTCCCTAGGTTTTGGAGCATATAGAATTAAAAGCCATTTTGGAATTAGGGAATGCTGCTGACCAGTAACTCCTGTCACATAGGCAGCTAAGACAACAATTGTTTCTCCATTCCAAGTATAACAGAAAGGTTTGCACTGGTAACAGTCCCACCTAACATAATGTAACAATCCCGCCATGACATAAAAACACCTAGGCTGGAGGACTATGAAGACAACTAGGTGGCATAATGGATAGAATGCTGGAATTGAAGTGTTGTGATAAAATCTGCAATAAGGAGAAACTGAGGCACAAAGTTCCAAGTATAGTTAATTTATTAGCAATGCTTACAATTGCTAATAGAAGAAATCCATGGATCCACCATAGCCAGGGATACCTTGGGCATCTAGAATAGCCTTTTTTATATAGTGAAAATATAATAGGTTACAGGAGGTACCAAAAATAATTCTGTGATGAAAATTAAACTAAGACTGTAATTGGTCTAGAGTAGAGGTAAAGGGTGGGCTTACATTTAGCTTTACTCACAAGAGAGGATCTCTAGGACCTATGACAATGGGGAAAACACAGAGATGAACAGCATCCTCTGGAAATTTCTGTGTCAGGCACCTCCCTACACCCAAGTGGTTCAGTGCTAGACAAAACATCTTATGACCAGGTTGACATCCTCCCTTTCCCCCTTCCTCTATTCTGGGGTGAGACAGACTTGAGTCCAAGCTATAACCCAGAAGAATAGGGAAGTTAAAGTCTTGCAAACTCTATTATTAAGGCTTGTGTAATAAACTCTGATCCATAAGTACTGATTCCAGCGATTAGATATAATTCTCAATTAATAAATAAAAGAAAATAAAATAGGGTATCACTTTTCAATTTCACAGGAATCAGGAAGACCTGAATTCAAATCCTGATTCAGAAACTTGCTAACTGTGCATGAATCTAGACAGGTCCCTTAACCTCTCTGTGCCTCAGTTTCCTTTTCTGTAAAGTGAGAGAGTTGTATTTGATAGAATCTATGGCTCCCATCCAGCTCTAAATCTAAGACCCATTGGACTTTCACAGACTTGGTGAGCCTTTCACCTTTAACAGGTTGCACTAGTCAGAATTTAAATGGAAGGGAGATAAAAAGAGGTCAGTATTCTATACACAGGAACCAAAGTCAGTATTATCTGTATGTAGCCATTCCCTTTGTTTGACAATTGTATCCTTACAAGCTAAGTAAACCTCAGTCATTTATACACTTCCAATACCAGGTTGTACAGTGACTTCCAGTAGCCCTCCTAAGATACTCTTTCCTTTGAGGGGAAATGAATAGACTTCGACTGCGACCTGGACAGCAACAGGCTAAGGGATTGTCATAGGAAAGGGTGAGCTAGTACTAGGTGCCCAACCTCCAAAGAAAGCTCCTTATCTAAGAGCATCTCTGGTGATCACTTCTCTTGTGGTGGTACACATGGAAACATCTTCCAAAGAGAATCCCTAAAGAAGGCTGTCAGGCTCGTTTTCTGGCTCTGCAGGATCTAACAAACACCCCTTTCTCTAAAACCACACAGCAGTAAGGAAGGGCCAGTCAAATTCTCCATGCCTGCAGAAATCCACAGAGATTTCTCTCTGTATGCCAGTTTACGCTACTTCAACCTCTAATATCCTTACCAGAGACCAGGTTAATGCTTCCATTTCATACATAGTATATACAAAGGCAAGAGACAATATTTGATAACAGCTCTCTGAAGCCTCCCAGTAAACTTTTAAGAGGTTTTCCAGCAACAGCATCTCCCTTCCTTGTTCTTATTTTTCACCCTTGGATTAACCCATTTTAGTGAGTCTTTGTTTTCTCTATATTCCATTGGTCTGTTTTAAAAGCTCAACTTTACCCCAGACCATACCAGGTTGCTCACATTGCTAATGAGCTCATGTCATAGCCTCCGTCTAATTGCATAAATCTTCTCCCTTTGTGTTCTAGAGGGCATTAACATCTATCCTCACACCGCCCCCCCACACACAAGCCCCTTTCCTCTTTACACTCCCTGGAGTGGCCAAGCCTTGACATGATTTTAGCTCACTTGCCAGTGGGGAGGTCAGAAATATCCTTGCTACATTGGAAGGATTTCTCAGTACATGTGTTGTATGTAGTAGAATCTCATCTTCCATAACATACAACTGGACATTTTTTATTTTCTCAAGCTATTGGTTAAAAGTTTCACCAATGTTCATCTGAGTCTCTCCAAAAATGCTATACATTCTTCAAGTGCAGGGAAGATCATAGGACTTAGAGCAAGAAGGTGGCATGGAGATCATCCAGTCTATCCCCACTTATTTTACATATGAGGAAAATGATGCCCCTTGAAAGACGAAGTACCTACTTCATAGGGCTATTGTGGGTATGAACAAGATAATATACCTTGAAAACCTTAAATCTTTATATAAATTTTAGCTCTTATTATATTGTCTGAGATAACACAGGAAATAAGCACTTCCTATCGATTTGGTTAAGGTCAAATCATCAAATATTATTAAGCATTTACTGTATGCTAGACATTACACTAAGCACTGAGGATAAAAAAATATATGCAAAAAGATAGTCCCTGTCCTCAGGGAGTTTACATTCTAATGGAGGAAGACAACACATATAAAAGAGCTTAGAAGGGAGAGGAGCCTGGTGGTAAAGTCCAGGAAGTGAAATGTGGCTAGGTTGGGCCTTCTTCAAAATGGAGTTTTTGGAAAGAACCCACCAATGGAAGAGGGGGTGAAAGGGCTGCTGAGGTCTTATAATGTTTTGGGGTGACTTTGTCTGTGTTTGGGCACCTGGGTATGTGATATCAGCCTGTAGAAAGTCACCTTTCCCCCCAGCTGTAAGTCATTAACTCTGTCCCTTCCCCTGCCCCCAGCCTGTAAGTATATTCCCTGAAGATCGTTCACCTTATCAAAGGGGGACCTTTCAGGGCACACAGGCTGGGTGCTCCTCCCAAACTCCACCTCTGTATGACTTTTGTTACTATATAATCAGTACCCCCAATCCCCACACTTCGCAGGAGAATTCCCCTTGATTCCCTCCTGTCCACTTGACAAGTGTAATACAGTCTCTTAAAACTGCCAAGACTGCTCATGCCTGGTAATTCTTTCAGACTGATAAGAGCCCTCAAAGGATTTCCATAGAAATCCACCCTTTCTAACCCTCATCAGGGGGTTCAAACTCCTGTCTTTTGATGTGAAATTTGGAATTCTTTCTACTATACCAACTTGTTAATTAATACTATATAATTCCTTTTTAAATTTTCCTCTACCTTTTCCTCATTCCCAATACTAAATGCATGTCAAATTATAGTAACTCAAGTAAACATTGATTGTATTGTAACTACTAATTGAATGTCCTGTTAAAAAAAAAAAAAAAGATTGGACTATGTTTCTCAGGAATCTAAGAGAAATATCTTCTTGGGGCCCCTTTGTCCCTTTCCTTAAGTCACAACTCCTTCCATTTGAGTGGCAAATTAGGTTTGTCTAGTGATTCAAGATATACAAGTGTGTGTGTGTGTGTGTGTGTGTGTGTGTGTGTGTGTGTGTGTGTGTGTATGTGTTGGGGGTTAGGAATAGTTTGAGGGAGAAATTTTCAACTTCCCAAGGAGTCTTCTTATCACTCCATTCTGAGTAAATATTCGATAACCTGAGAAATAGGCAAAAGCAAACGATCAGCTTGGTTTGCACCATTTCCACACAGTAATATTTATTACCAAATAAATATAGAGAAGATTAACAAATACTTATTTTCATCTTCTGCAGATAAGAATTAAATGCAATTGGAGAGACTCCTTATAAATGCAGGATCACTTTCTATTTTAAAATACAACACATTTCTTGAGATCAAGAAACTAGCAATGAAAAAGTAAGACTTCCCCCTTCCTCAATTTTAGATGAGAATTTGAGGCAGGGCGTATCATAAGGAAAAGAGGGCAGATACAATGTATGACTGCGGGCATGCAGTTTGGGGGGCTGTAAAAGTGGGTGAACATGAGAAGGGCTGAGACTATGCCACTTATGTGTATGTGTATATATGTATGTATATACACATACACAGACTACTTTGGCTTTTTGAGGGAGAGGGAGGAAGGGAGAAAGAAAGACATGGGGTAGAGGAGAGAAAAAGAGAGAGACAGGGAGAGAGGGGGGGCAGAGG
>CM053587.1:79989777-80082802 GCA_028646515.1 Pseudochirops corinnae
AAGAGAGAGAGAAAGAGAGAGGTAGGGCAGAGAGAGAGAGAGAGAGACAGAAACAGAGAGAGAGAGAGACAGAGACAGAGACAGAGAGAGAGAGACAGAGGGGAGAGAAGGAGAGAGAGAGACAGAGACAGAGAGAGAGAGACAGAGACAGAGAGAGACAGAGACAGAGAGAGACAGAGAGAGAGAGGGAGAGAGAAAGCTCGTTTATTTTTTGACCAGATGACTACTGTTTTGTTTAACAGAGCTATTGATGGCTTTCACCACCATATCCTTTCCTCAAGTTTGGAAAGCATTTAAGCTCCTTCTCTATGAAGGGAACTTATCAAGGCAGGTATGCATGACTTGGCTCCTCTTCTTTAGAATAGAATGTAAACTCCTTAAAGGTAAGGACTGTTTTGTTTTTGTTTTTATATCTCTAGGGCTTGGCACATGGTAGGTATTTAATAATTGAATCTAACATAGACAACATTAATATGAATAGAGATACTGAAGGATAAATTCATCGTTTGATAAAGCAAAGAGTTGCTTTAGTAGGTAGCAAATTTCCCATCACTGGAGGTCTTCAAATAGAGTGTATAAAATCACATATTGGGAGATGTTGTAAATATGATTCATATTTTAAGTAGAGGGTGGACTCATTTACATTTCTGGGATTCTGAGTGATCTCCAGTAGGGAGGGAAAGTTCATCATCCATGTGAAAATTTATAGTGACCCTACACTAGAGTACATTATGAAATCAAGATCCTATTCCCCACTGTAGTCTATAATACAAGTGAGTCTTGTTATATCCACCACTGGAATATAAGTATTTAACATTAGGGACTATTTCATTGCTATTTCCTCACTATTGCTGAGCACACAGTAAGCACTTAACATTTGTTGATTTATTAACTAAGCAACTTCCGCTGTCATTAATTTTCTTCATGGTCTTAAGGAGTTGAAGGAAGATGGCTTTGTCTGTTGTACTAGCTGTGGAACAATCTCTATGGCATAATGAGGGAAGTGAATTATTTTTGCAGTAATTACATGCTGGCTGCCCTTCATTGAGAAAATGCATGTTACATAGCACCACACAGAGAACATAGGTGTGCTCTGAGTTACTCTGGAAGTAGTAATGGATTACTGCTGACCCATTCACACTCCTTTGCCCCTTACCCCTATCCCTTGACCTGATAGAATAAGACAGAGGAGGTATTTGACCACAGTCCTTGGATTACAGTAAGTAACCACAGAAAAGAAAAAAAAAAATTAAAAGCTACCTGGGAGTGAAAAGTAGGCCTTGGCCTCACCTAGGCATCAATCTCTTCCAGTCACAGTCTACTACATAGAGCTTACAGAATTAAGATCAAGGAAAAGAAGTGGCAGAAAGAATGATGGACTTGCAATCACAGGACCTTACATTAATCTCTGGCTTTGAATTTACTACCGACATGACCTTGGACAAATCATTTATCCTCTCTAGGCTTCAATTCCCTCACCTGTAAAATGAGGTGTTGACTGGGATGACCTCTGAGTTCCCTTCCAGCTCAAAATCTATGATTCTTTGATTACTTTCATCCGGCACCTGGAGATTCGTTACAGATCCCATCTTTCCTGTCTCTGGGTAACAATCATTTCAGTCTTGCCCTTTTAGTTCTCTGTAGTTCTATCATCTTAGATTCCCAAGATATGGCATGCTATGCAGTTTTTATGGACATACCTGACCCATCTGAACAGCCGAGACCATGTCTACTTGCATTAAATAGAGATTATTTGAAGAAAATAGAAATATAGAATTCTTAGTCTATACATTTTCAAGCCAGAAAGAGATCAAAGAGGAATCAGTCATTTAAACAGTTCACAAAAGGGACAGCCAAAACAAAAATGGATTCTTAGGGAGAAAGAACTAGATATATTTATAATACACTGTCCAATTCCTTTGAAGAACTATGTAGTTTGGATGCCACAAATTCAGGCTTTTATTACTTTTCACCTATCTTCAGAAAGCCCTTCCTGAGGGTATTCCCTTTTATTCATCTTATAAATTCCCAACAGATTAATTTTCCTGATTTACAGACCTAATAATATGTCTTCTCTACAAAACAAAACAAAGCAAAAAATAAACACCAGCAGTGGTACTCCAGTGGGTGTGGATGAAATGTCAAACACCTTAGAGTGATATTCAGGACCTAGAAAATGGGGACATGATCAGCAGTTTCTTAATGCTATAGGGAAGTCCAGGGGTCTGGGATGAGGATTGAAAAAAGAAAACTGGATTTGGAACTGGATGATGCTGATGACCTTTGAGAGAGGTGTTATGATAGAATAGTTAGTGGAAATGGAAACCAGATTAAAGGAAGAGGCAAGAAAATGGAGACACTGAGTATGGGTCACTTTTTTAGGAAATTCAGCAGGAAAGGAAAGGAAAAAAAAAATTGTGGTTGACTGTAGAAGAGAAGTTGAAAGAAGGATTGGGAAACCAAAGCATTTTTTTATGGTAGTGTTATGGGAATCTGAAGATCTTCCTTGCCCCTAGGCCCTTTGCTAAAGTGGCTATGTGATTCTGAGAACCTTCCCCTATTTGAAAGTATACTCTGTGCCCTAATAGGCTGGATGTGGTCATGTGGAGCCTATGGCAGGAGGCTTGTTTTTCGGGAATGCCCCCCACCTTGTTGCTTTGTGATTGGGCAGTGGGTCAAGAGGGCTGTGTCATTCTCTGATCTAGGAGAAGGCTATATATATGCCCTGATGTGAGGTTTTGCTTTGGGGCTCACTTTGAGAAGAGTTATGTGATTTGGCCAGATGAGACTCTGGGAAGCTGTTGAGCCCTCCCCGGCTTTGAAAAACCCAGATGTTGGTGCTTCCCTCTCTGGTAACTGAATAGGTATGGATGTAATGGTCAGACTCTGGAAGCCTGTCTGATGATCTGTTTCTTTGTTTGCTTGTAACTTGTATATGTAACTTGTGTTTGCATTCTCTGAAGTTCAAGGTGCTTACTTTTCCCCCTGAACTAGGTAAATGATATTTGTTTGATTGATTAAAGTAAGATTGTTAACCCATTTTGAGTTGCTTTCCTTTAGAAAAGCAGATCTAAGAACCTGTGCTAGCAGCTATCCTGGGTATGCTAGGGGGCTTGCTGATATAGGTAAATACCAAAGAACCAATACAGAGAATCAGATTGAAGATGCACAAGAAGAGATGAAGGCATCAGCAGAAGTAGAGCAGAAAAATCACTCCATTTAGAGCCAAAGAACCTGGATTCAAATTCCACTTCTTCCTGTTACTATATGTGTGATCATGGGCAAGTCACTTAATTTCCTGGGCCTTAGTTTCCTCATTTGTAAAATGAGAGACTTGGACTTTATGACCTTGAAGGTATTTTTCAGCTCTTGATTTATGATCTTACAAAAGGATGGTGTCTAGATAAACTGTAAAAAGAAAAAAAAATTGGGGGACTTCCAGAGCCAAGATGGCAGAGTAAATGATAAATCATTGTAACTCTCCTATATTCACCTCCAAACAACCACAAAATAGCACCCTCAAACAAATCCTGGAATAGCAGAACCAGCAAAAAGACAAGTTGAAACAATCTTTTAGCTGAAGGAACTTGGAAGATTGGCAAGAAAGGTCTGTGTCACTCGAGTAAAAAGGGAGGCATTTCAGGACAGGAAGTATCAGCAAGTCACCCCTAAGCAAACAAGCAAGAGATCCCCAGTGGGGTGAAGCAGGCAAACACCAACTTCAGGACCCCACAAATGCCTTAGCATAGCTAGGGGAACTGGCAGACCTTAAGTCCAATAACCACCACATGCTTCAGTGTAGCCTGGGGGAAAAGCAGAAACACCACACCAGGCCTCAGCACATGCCAGACACCACTGTTAGGACCCCAGCTCAGCACCAGGTAAGCACCTCCAGCAGCACCAGTCACCCCTCACTCTACCCCCTCAGCACAAAACCAGACATGAGGGTCCCCTGGGGGCATCAGGACAACATTAACACAGCATCAGGTAAACAGCCAGGGTCTGCAATCACTGGCTAAAGAAGCCTGAGACAATGCCCCTTCCACCCTGGGAGCAGTTGAAATTTAAAAGAAAGAAAAAAGGCAAAAAAAAGATGAGCAAAAAACAACAAAAAAAAGAATCTGACCATAGAAAGATATTGTGGTAATAGGGAAGACCAAGACACAAACTCAGAAGATGTCAACAATGTCAAAATATCTACAAGCAAAACCCCAAAGGAAAATGGGAACTGGTCTCAAGTCCAGAAAGATCTCATGAAAGAGCTCAAAAAGAGATGTAAAAATCATATAAGAGAGATAGAAGAAAAATTGGGAAAAGAAATGAGAGGTATGCAAGAGAATTATTAAAAGAGTCAACAGGGGCGGCTAGGTGGCATAGTGAATAGAGCACCGGCCCTGGAGTCAGGAGGACCTGAGTTCAAATCCTGCCTCAGACACTTAACACAAAACCTAGCTGTGTGACCTTGGGCAAGTCACTTAACCCCAATTGCCCTCCAAAAATAAAAAAGCAAAAAAAAAAGAGTCAACAACTTGGAAAACTGATTAAAAAATAGAATTGGCCAAATGGAAAAGAAAACATAAAAATTCACTGAAAGAAAACAACTCCTTAAAGAGTACAATTGGACAAATGGAAAAGAAAGTACAAAACAACACCTTAACAGTTAGAATTGGGCAAGTGGAAGCTAATAACTCTATGAGACATCAAGAATCAACCAAACAAATTCAAAAGAATGAAACAATGGAAGAAAATGTAAAATACTTCACAGGAAAAAACAACTGACATGGAAAATAGATCCAGGAAAGACAATATTAGAATCACTGAAATATCTGAAAGCCATAATTAAAAGGAGGATCTAGACAGCTTGTTTCAAGATATCATCAAGGAAAACTGCCCTGATGTCCTGGAACCAGGGGCCAAAATAGGCATTGAAAGAATCCACTGATCACCTCAGCAAAGAGATCCCAAAATAAAAACTCCAAGGAACATTATAGCCAAATTTCAGAATTATCAGGTCAAGGAAAAAACCCTACAAGTGGCCAGAAAAAACAATTCAAATATCAGAAATCACAATCAGGATTACAATTGGAAGCTGCAATATTAAAGGATCAGAGATTACAGAACATGATATTCAGGAAGGCAAATGGACTAGGACTACAACCAAGAGTAACTTACCTGGCAAAATTGAATATAGTACATCAAGGGAAAAGTGTTCATTCAATGAAACAGAGAGATTTCAAGTTTTCATAAGAAGACCAGAACTAAATCAAAATTTTATCTCCAAAATCAAGACCCAAGAAAAGCATAAACAGGTAAAAAGGAAAGAGAAAGCACAAGGATTTAATAGAGTTAAACTATTTGCATCCCTACACAGGAAGATGATACTTATAATTCTTTAAAATTGTATCAATAGTACAACTAGAAGGAATACACATAGATAGAAGGCAGGAGTATAAGGTGAATTTGAGGGAATGACATAAAAAAATCAAGGGGTGAGAAAGAGGAGTACAATGGGAATGAAAGGAAGCAAGAGGTAGAATGGGGTAAATTGTGTCAAATGAAGAGGTGTGAAAGATCTATTACAGTAGAGGGGAAGATGGGAAGGTGGGAGATGAGCATTGCTTGAACCTTACTCTCTTCTGTATTGAATCAAAATGGGAATAATATATACAATCAGTTAAATTTAATAGTAATCTATCTTACCTGACAGGGAAGTAAGAGAGGAGTAGATCAAGTAAAGGTTGGGGTGTGAGTCCTAAGGACTGATAGAAGGGATTGCAGATCATGGGAGATGGTAGACAGAAGTGAAACACTGGTGAGAAGGGAAAGGTTAAAAGCAGAGAGAGGACAAATTGAAGGAAGAAAAGAATGGAGGGAAATACGTAGGTAGTAGTAATAACTGTTAATGCAAATGGGAAGAACTCTCCCATAAAAGGGAAGAGGGCAGCAGAGTGGATCAATAGGTACAAAAGACAACATATTCCATGGACATAGTAACCTAATGTTTGATAAACCCAAAGACCCCCACTTTTGGGATAAGAATTCACTATTTGACAAAAACTGCTGAGAAAAGTAGAAAACAATAGGGCATAAACTAGGAATAGACCAACATCTCACACAATGTGCCAAGATAAGGTCAAAATAGGTGCATGATTTAGACATAAGGGGTGATACCATAAACAAATTATAAGAATATAGGAATAGTCTACCTGTCAGATCCATGGAGAGGAAAGAATTCATGACCAAACAAGAGAGAAAGAGAGCATTACAAAATGTAAAATAGATAATTTTGATAATATGAAATTTAAAAAGTTTTGCACAAACAAAACCAATATAACCAAGATCAGAAGGAAAGCAGGAAGCTGGGAAAATATCTTTATAGCAAATTTCTCTGAAAAAGATCTCATTTCTCAACTATATATGGAACTCAGTCAAATTTATAAAAATACAAGATATTCCCCAATTGATAAATGGTCAAAGGTTATGAACAGATAGTTTTCAGATAAAGAAATCAAAACTATCTATAGGCATATGAAGAGGTGCTCTAAATCACCTTTGATTAGAGAAATGCAAATTAAAATAACTCTGAGGTACCACCTCATGCCTATCAAATTGTTTAATATGACAAAAAAGGAAAATTATTAATGTTGGAGGGGGTGTGGGAAAATTGGGTCATTGGTATACTGTTGGTGGAGTTAAAAACTGATCCAGTCATTCTGGAGAGCAATTTACAGACCAAAGGGCTATAAAACTGTGCATACCCTTTGATCCAGCAATACCACTGCTAGGTATATATCCCAAAGAGATCATAAAAAAGGGAAAAGGACCTACATGTGTAAAGATATTTATAGCAACCCTTTTTGTGGTGGCAAAATATTGGAAACTGAGGGGATGTCCAGCAATTGGGCAATGGCTGAGCAAGCTGTGATATATGAATGGAATGGAATAAGAAATGATGAACAGGCAGATTTCAGAAAAACTTGGAAAGACCTGTACAAACTTAGAGAAAATAAAATGAACAGAGCCAAGAAAACATTGTATACAACATTATCAGCAACATTGTGTGATACTCCACTATGAATGACTCTGCTCTTGTCAGCAACACAATGATCCAAGACAAGTAGGACTAAAGAACATCCAGATAAAAAACTGATAGACTCTGAGTGTAGATTGAAGCATATTTTTGTGCTTTCTGGTGTTTTTAATTTTTCCTTCTGAAAACAACTACAGCTAGTTGTAGTTTCTTTCACAACTACAACTAGTAAGGAAATATTTTTACGTGATAGCACATGTATACACTACATCAAACTGCCTACTATTTTCAGAAGAGGGGAGGGGAGGGAGGGAGAAAAATTTGGAACTCAAAAACTTGTAAAAATGAATCTAAAAATTTTCTTGACAGGTAATTGGGGAAAAAATACAATACTATTAAAAAAAAGAAAAAATGGGAAGAAGAATAGGTTAAATGGCATGTAATCACATATGTAGTTAGGAAGAGTAGCTTTAGGAAATGGAGTGATTCCTCTTTCCTGAGACTAGAGGTAAAGAAGAAAGAATGAGCGACATTACCAAAAATATTTTTTATGCTTTGTTCAGATGGTATTATACAAATGTAAAGTGATGGTACTTTGTGTTATGTGACCTGTTATTGCTATTCTTCATTCTAGTTAGATACAGACCCCTCCTTCCAATTTGATTTCAAACAAAATCGAATGAGAAAGCCAAGTCAGATCCCTGTGACTCTGAGAATGATGCAAGATATGAATACTTACCAAATACGATTAGATGATGCAAATGCTCCCTATAATTATTTGGAACTGATATGGTAAGTCCCTGTATTTGCTCATGTTTAACAAGTAAATAGTGTGCTGAAGCTCCTGTGCTTAGGAAAACAGAACCTCCCTCTGACCATTTTCATTTCATGGAAGCCAATCAAGCTTTAATTCTTGGTTTCTTTCATTATCCCCATTTAAAGATGAGTATTTTAATTCCACTTAGTCCTACTCAAATTTCAGTATAACCACTCCTCCCCTCCCCAACCTTGGTAAATAACAAACACTTTTCTCCTTTTCCTGGAAATTGTTTTGATCTGTGCTAATGATTCTGTGAAGATACAATCCCTTGGGTTGCATTGCCTGAAATTCCCCCTTCCTCAGAGAGAGCTTAGTTTTACATCTGAGAGGTTTCGTGCTGGATTCAGGGTATTATTTTCTAATGTTCCATATGCCTTCATCCAATTTTCAATCCATCTCAAGAGACCAAGTTCCTAAGTGGGGCCCTGGAGCTTGAACACATGCTGAGACATAATAGAGAGGTATTAATCAATTCCCTTGGGAGATTGTGTAGGAGCACTTTCTTCATGACCACTTACAGGGTGGTCCCAGTTCAACCAGGGGGTAGGTCTGTGTGTGAGCTCATATAATAATGGAATACCATCATTGAAAAACATTATTGTCTTCCTCCAGCTTTTTAAGTGCTGATATTCTATCAGTGCTGTTGTATGTTGTGCAGTAGGTGACTGGAGAGCTGTAGTTGAAAAATGATCCAAAAGCCAATAGAAGCTTGTGTTGGGAGTGAACAGGCTGCAACACACTATGAACAAGAAGATACAAAGGAGAAGCAGAGAAAAGAACCATCAAAGAAATTCTCAGGTGAAAAATATATTAGGTTTGTCATGTGGCAAAAGCAAAAGATGCCATTGGTTCCCTCCTGATGTCAAGAACAGGTGAGGAAGGTTCTCTGTATGTTAGGTAGCAAATTATGATAGAATGTAGACCAGAGTTGCACAGAATGGGCAGGCATGAAGAATGGCTATCATCTACAGTTATTTGAGGGAATGGTCACATCAAACAGACCATGGTTCTATTTGAGAATTTGAGAATGTACTCACTTCTTGAGAGAGTTGATGAGCTCAAGATGCAGAATAAGAGGTACATTTTCGGATATGGCCACTGTGGGAACTTGTCTTGCTTAGTTATACATATTTATTATAAGAGCTTCATTTTTCTTTTTTTCAGTGGGGGTGGGTGAGTGGGTAGGAAGGAGGGCAAGAGGTGAGAGGGATAAGAGCAAAAAAAGAAAAGAAAGAAAAGGGAGATATTGAATAATATATTATATATAAATATATGTATGTGTATGTATATATGGGTGTATATATATATTTTTTATATTCAGAGAACATAAGTAAGGACAGAGAGAAGCACAGATAAGCAGACAAGTTTTGAAAGCTACAGAGTGAATTTATTATGTACTTAAAAAGAAAAGCAAGCTACACATAATTGAGATGTTCAGTTTCATATACAATACTTTTTTTTCCTATCCTGCTTTGTATATGGAAATTTCTGTTTTATTTTGTGTCTGGTAAGTACAGAATAAAAATAAATTAATTTTTAAAAGACACAAAAAAGAATCTGACATTACCTTCTTGGCCAAATGTGTTTTCAGTTCTACCAATTCTTTCAGTCCTGTGTTTTTGGTACGTCATTAACCTCTATGTTATATGCAAGACTGGCCTTATCAGCATGAAGATAAACTGAGTCCTCAAAACCAATCAATTTAATGAACTAGTCAGGTTGGTCCAAATCCCCAGTTTGGTTGATATTTTTAGACAATTTAACTGGTATAACCATAGAGTCAGTTGCAAATATAGAAACATCCTTTGTTCAAGTTGTACTAATTTTGAAGGAGAGATTAATCAATATATATTTTCAGTAGAGTGAAGCATTAGGCCTCATTTAATCCTATTCTTGTGTTTATTTATCTAGTTCCCTTTGGCAAAACTTATTAAGTGCCTACTGTGTATAAGCCTTTCTTCTTGCGCTGATGGTGAGTGTGAGGCCTGCCAGGATGTGAACTTTGGTCTGCAATCATCACTCACGAACTCCGATTTGTACTTCGGATTTGAGAACATTTCTCCATAATCTTCCTTGATCTTTCCATTCCTTGCTCTGCTGGGGATTCTATTTGTCAGGAAAACTTGCAAGGCTGTATCTTTTCAAATTTTGAATTTTTCTGGTAGGCAAATATGGTATGGTATAATTGATAGAACACTGGATTCAGATTCAAAAGATTTGGATTGAAACTCCATCTCTGCTGTTTTACTACCTCTGTCTAGCAAGCTTCTCATTTATTAAATGTGAGATTTAGACTAGATGGTGCTTTTCAAACTTTTAAATATTTAAATTATTTTTAAATTAAATTAAATTTAAAATATTTAAAATGAAATATTTTCAAACTTTAAATATTTAAAAAATATTGAATCCCCAAGAAGTTTTTGTTCATGTAGATTATATCTATTGCTATTTACCACATTAGGAATTTTAGTATTATTATGAAACTAGTCTTGACTTTGTGGACCTCCTAAAAGGGTTTCAGGACCCCTCACTTTAGCACTATGGGACTTGATCATTTCTAAGGTCTGGTCTAGTGCTAAATCCAAGCAGCTAGGTGGCATGATGGATAGAGCACCAGGCCTGGAGTCAGGAAGATGAGTCTTCCTAAGTTTAAGTCCAACACTTATTACCTGTGTGACCCTGGGCAAGTCACTTAACCCTGTTGGCCTCAGTTCCTCTTTTGTGAAATGAGCTGGAGAAGGCAATGGCAAACCACTCCAGCATCTATCTCTGCCAAGAAAACCCCAAGTGGGGTCACAGAGTAGGACACAACCAAAATGACAGAATAATAACAAAGCTCTAAATCTATGATCCTATGATTTGGGTATAACCCTCTTGTTGTTCTTTAACTCAGTAGTTTGAAGTTGTTTTTTTTTTTTTTTATGTCTAAAGTCAAGCTATTCATTATACTTCAATGAATCCCATCTGTCAATTTTCAGATGAGTCAGCACATTTTCAAGCGGACTGGTTTTACTATATGAGTCATAACGAATTCTATAAGTACAGCTAATAATGCCTGAAGCAGTTGGGCTTTCATAGGTGGATAGTCCCTCTACCAACACAGATTCTACCCATTTCTTGCCTCATCTGTGGTATCTTTGAATTACTATGGTTAAAATTGTCTGGTGGCCTAGCCTTCTGGAAACATCTCCCCAAATTTAGCTGGCTTGATCCTTAGATGACAGACAAAGTTCATTGCTGAGCCTATATTCAAAACCTTTCCAGTTCTGCAGGTACAATCAGAGTTTTTGCTCAGCTATGAATGATGAAGGACTTTAGAGGAGAGACTAAGATTAGGAACAATTATACAATTCCAAGGCCTTCTCTGGATTACTTATTAACCTGGGCATTAGTGTTAAACTCACATTCAAGAAAGTATGTTTCACCTCCACTGGAAAATCATGTTGCAGGTTGAGCTGAGTAAAATACTTGCCCCAATATTGTCTTGAGTAGCTCTAAACAGCTGTGGATGAGGAGAGAATTGTTCCTCAGGGTTACTTAACATTTGAATGAGTTTGATTTTCTCTATATTATTCCTCTTATTGAATGAGATGTAATTTTCACATCAGTGTATTAATTTTTACAAAACTCTTTGAGGCTCTTAGGGGGCAAGAATACTATGCTCAGGCTCTTTTATTACCAGTCCCTTCCTAAGATTCTTTGTCAATCTACACAATTCAGATACAGATCACTAGTTTTCTTTTCCCTCAACAATTGAATCTCCTAGAACCGTTTTCTTTTTAAATTTAAACACGGCCTGATAATCTTTTTAAAAAGTAAGAAGAAGAAAATGGAAAGAAAAGCTTGTCCAGGATTTGCAAACAGTACGAATGCTGCAGTGAGACAGACAGCTGCTTCTACAGGCTGCAAATAGGCTATGATTTTCAGAATCATGTAGGTAATGAAAACATCACAGTATCCAGGGTTTCCACTGAAAGGCTGCTACTGATCTAGGTCAAAGTCTCTTCTCATACAGAAAACAGCAGGATTCAACAGTCCTAAATAAGTCCTGATTGATGCCTAATGCAAGAAATGGTTTTACATTTTGCCGATTTCCTTTTTTCTTCAAGTAATGGGTCTGAGAAAACTTAGTTTTTCAGGATAAATGTAAAATTAGATCTTAATCACCAATTCTGAAGATTTTGGACTTGGTTTCTACTGAAAAATAAGACCGTACATCTCCCAAGGTTTAGATTACTTGTTACTTGGAGGAACAAACTAATACAACTGTTTGGGTAAAGCATAATAAGTAATTACAGACACAAAATAGATCATCTAATGCCTGTTTTCCCCCCTTCCAGCCGAGTATGGAGAAATCCCATCTTCTATTGCTTTCTGATAGTCTCCAATTAAATTCAGGAAGCATTTATTAGGGGTCTGACATCATACTAGGCACTGAGCATACAAAGGTTAGAATAAAATAATTCTTGCTTTCAAGGAACATACATACTACTGGGGGGGAACCAATATATTTGTGTATAGGTAAATTGTGTGTGTATATGTGTGTGTGTATTATGTATATGGGGGGAGGGAGAGACAGAGAGACAGAGACAGAGGGAAGGACAGAAGAAGGAAGGGAGGGAGAGAGAGAGACAGAGAGACAAGGAGTGACAGAAAGGAAGGAGGGAGAAGGAGACAGAGAGACAAAGAGAGGGAGGGAGGGAGAGAGAGAGAGAGAGAGAGAGGGAGAGACACTCACCTTCATGAGTTCAAATCCAGCCTCAGACACTTACTAGCTGTGTGACCCTGGGCAAGTGACCTAACCCTGTTTGCCTATATATGTACATGTATACATGTATGTGTATCTATAGGTGCATGTATATGTATATATGTGGGCATATGCAAATATTTGTATGTATACAAAACAAAGCAATCACATACAAGAGAACAGAGATGATGAGTAACAAGAGGAAAGAGCTCTTGGAGGACGTGTCCCTTAGGCTGAACCTTATAGGATGCTAGAGGTAACAAGAAGCAAAGGAGTAAAGGTAAAGCATTCCAGCCATCAGGACCAGCTTGTACAGAGGCATGGGGCTGGCAATGGCATATTGTGCATAAAGACCAGCAAGTGAGCAGAACTTGAAGTTTGTGAGTGGAAGCAATACCTAAACACCTTTGGAAGAGGTTAGAGCCATTTTGTGACAAGCTTTAAATGCCCAAGAGAGGAGTTAGTATTTTATCCTCAAGGTAAGAGAGAGTCAATGAAACTTTTGGGGGGATGGGAGTGGGAGGGGTCTGACATGTTCATGTGCATACCTAAGCCGTGGTAAGAGTAGAAAGAATACTGGTCAGTCAGGAGACCAAGGTTCTGATCCCAGCCTTATCATTTACTTGTTTTGTGACTTCAGGTAAAATTCCCTCAGTATTATGAAATTGAAATGTAAAATATTATTACCGTGACTTATATGTCCTCAGTTTCCCTGCCTATAAAATGGGAGCAATAGTACTTTTCCTTATCTGGCTTTCTTGGTAGTTATATAGTCGATCTTCATTATTTATAGATTCCATATTTGTAAATTCACTTAAATTTATGTGTAACCTTCAAATCAATACTTGTGGAGCTTCTGCAGTTATTTGTAGACGTGCACAGAATATAGAAAAATTTGAATGGCCAATGTGCATGTTCTCAGCTTAGGGTGAACAAGGCAATGATTTTCTGCTTTCTTGTTTCAGTTCTCATACAGTAAACAAGTGTTCATTTCCTGGTTTATTTAGTGTCATATTTTTCTCATTCTTGTGCTTTTTTGTTGGTGTTTTTCTGTGTAAAATAAACCCCAAGCATAGTATTAAAGTACTATCTGGTGTTCCTATGCATAAGAAGGCTGCTATGTATCCAACAGAGCAAACATAGTCAATAGCTAAACTTCGTTAAGTCATGAGCCATGGTGCTGTTGGCCAAGAGTTCAATGTTAATGAATAAACAGAGTGTCCAGGAAAAGGGAGATGTAACTGCATTCTATGCATGAGGCTCTTGCTCAAAGTCCTAAAGGAAATGCTAGCACCAGAGGCTTACAGGAAGCTCACTTTATATTCCCCCAGGAACAATTCACTAATTCAGCGTTTGCAGCAACTTTATAAAACCTAACTACCACAAATGACAAAAAACAATTGTATAGTGAATATGAAAAATCATACCAATAAAGGCACGTAGGAAAGTACAAAATACTATACAAATGGAGGGTGTTAAAAAATATTCAGCTGTGATAACAGTTAATATATGTTCTTAAGGGGTTCTAAAAGTCTTTTTGGAGAATACTTTGAAGAGGCCTACGGTAGTGCCAGTTTTTCTAGAGAATGCTGCATTGAACCTATTACTGGTCACATCCCAATGGGGCACCTTGGCCCCAGAGTCACATTAAAAAATCAGAATTCTTCTAGGAACCAGCCCTCATACAAAAGGCACTGAATTAAAAGTCAGAAGACACAGGCTTTCAGGCCTAGTCTGTCCCTAACTAGGTATGTGACCTTGGGCATGTCAGTTAGCCTTTTGAGGCTTCCATTTACTTCCTCATACATGAAATAAAGGCATCAAACTAAAGGATGGCCAGCTGGAATATTCCACCGTTCCCCTCCTAGACCAAATGGTAGCTGGATTTATAGAGGCTTGTCTAGAGGAGGTGTCTAGTTCTCTCTCCCCCTCCCAAAGTATGTGTAATAGCGAAAATAAGTAAATAAAATAAGAAAACAATCATCTATTTACCAGATGATTTTAACAAGGGCTCTGTTTGCTGATGCTGAAGGAAAAGAATATAAAAAAAAGTTAAAAAAATCCATTTTCAATTAAAGGAAGGACAATGCATGTTACAAAACAAATGGCACTGAGATTTCACTGAAGCCATAATATCCTCGGGCCCTATGCTGGTGCTGAGTGAATGTTTCTGTCTGAGTCAGAAGTCCTGCCAGGGTGACAGAAGTGAGGCAGCAGCATCACTCTAACGGGACGTCCCCTGTGGGGAGGGATCTCTTCCCTTCTGCTGCCTCCTTAGGGAGGAAAGGCCAGCAGTATTGGGCATTCTGAGTAAAGGAACCTTCTGTCAACATTTCTTGTTCAATCATTTCAGTTTTGTCTAACTTTTTGTGACCCCCATTTAGGATTTTCTTGGCAAAGATACTGGAGTGGTTTGTCATTTCCTTCTCCAACTCATTTTACAGATGAGGAAACTGAGGCGAACAGGGTTTAAGTGACTTGACCTGGGTCGTGCAGCTAGTAAGTATCTGAGGCCACATTTGAACTCAGGTTCTCCTGACTCCAGGCCTGGTGCTCTATTCACTGTACCACCTACCTGCCCATTTTGGGGCCATAATAAGATTTAAATGGCTATGAGACCCATGCTGCATTCTCTTTCAGCACAAAATAATATAAAAATGTAAGGTGTTTAAAAATATTTTTTTTTGCTTTTTTTTTGGGAAGGGGGAAGGCAGGGCAATTGGGGTTAAATGACTTGCCCAAGATCACATGGCTAGTAAGTGTTAAGTGTTTGAGGCTGGATTTGAACTCAGGTCCTCCTAACTCCAAGGCCAGTGCTCTATTCACTGGGCCACCTAACCGCCCTTGTTTAAAAATATTTTAGAGGCATCTGTTAGGTACCATGGATAGAACAACTAACCCTGGAGTCTGGAGGACCTGAGTTCGATCCAGCCTCAGATAACTCCTAGCTGTGTTACCCTAGGCAAGTCACTTAACCCCAATTGCCTCAGGGGGAAAAAGGGTTGGGAAAGGGAAATTGAGAGATGTGTGGTAGGTACAATCAGACTGAAACATGTAATCTGTGAAGAATTCCAAAGAACAAGGCTAAGAGTTATCAACAAGGAATTGAATGTGGTGAAATTGAGGGATGACAGGCACAAAGGCAAAGTAGCTCACTGGTACCTTTGTGATTTGGGAGAAGGTAAAAGAAGGCTTGAATGTGTTGGGTGGACCCTGTAAGGCAAACTTTTGGAAGGACTTAGACTAGAGTCACATGGGATGGTCAAGCATAGATAAGTTATCATCTGCATAACTGGAGGGAACTTCCAAACTGATGTGATCTCAGAGCCATTTGAGTATTTCCTTATTTAGACTCATCAATTCTTTTTACAAAGCTCACTCTCCTGCCAATCACCTCCAGCAGCAAACCAATCTGGTGGAAGCATAGCTACCTAGGAAGAGGAAAAAAGGTCCACCTAATTTGGTTGTCAGGATGTGACAAAATAGTCTATTTTATAGCACAAAAATTTAGAGAGTTTTAATGCCTGGATAATCACAGTTGTTGTTTAGTTGTTTCAGTCATATCTGACTCTTCATGACCCCATTTAGGGTTTTCTTGGTAGAGATGATTTACCATTTCTTTTTCCAGCTCATTTTACAGATAAGGAAGCTGAAGCAAACAGGGTTAAGTGACTTGCCCAGGGTCACACATCTGGTAAGTGTCTGAGGCTAAATTTGAACTGAGGAAGGTGAGTCTTCCTGATTCCAGGCCTGGCACTCTGTCCACTCTAGCTGCCTCAGACAATCATGGACTCTACTAATTTTCTTCGTTGTGATGTTTTTGTTGCTTTTTCACTTCTAAATGTAGTCCTGAGGCACATAAACATTTTTGATGGTTTCTCTGTGTAGTTTGTTTGAGAATGGTCACAACTTCTCCACATTCCTCATCTCCTGGGGAAAAAGCAAAACTGCTCTTCATACATTATGCTGAGATGCCAAACTTTGGTTTCTTTATTTATAAACAATGACAGCATAGTCTTATCTCAACCTTCTGCTGAGATTTTCCCTCTGCATAAATTTAGGCTATGAATAATATACAGGAATCTCATAAAACCTAGCCAAAACTCCGAAGAAAACCACATCGTTACCACCTTCATCAGGGATATCTCTTAGATGGTAGATTACCAGATCCAGGAAGCACCTTCAAAACAGTCTAGTTCCATCCTTTCATTTTACAGATGAGAAAATTAAGGTTCAGAGATGGAGTGATTTGGCCAACATCATGCAACAAAATAATGCAGAGTCTGAACTCAAACTCAGCTCTCCTCATTCGCAGCTAATGAATGTTTGTTCCTACTCCACAGTGCTTACAGCATCATCAAAGGTCAAACGCTTTTATATGTATCATTTTCGTTTCATACATGGTGATTTAATGTTTCCCTTTCTCTAGCAAGCCCTTCCTTTCACTGTTTCTCTCTTTTCAGAGGAGATAGGGGAATTGAGCTAAAACCCAAGGATTCTTTATTGAGATCTGCGAACTTTTAATAAAAATTTTGATAAATTTCAATGTAATTGATTTCCTTTGTTATCTTGTGTATTTTATGTTATGCATTTTTAAAAACGTTATTCCAAGAAGGGGTACGTAGGCTTTGCCAGACTGCCAAATAAGGTCAAGAGCATTAGATCCACAATGCAGTTCTGGGGAAATCTGTTTCCAAGGTGGCCTTCTAGTTTTTCTGTACTCCTGTTTCTTTGTACTGTTTGTGCCTCTAAGAAAAACCTCATGCTTCTGCCCGAGGAAAGGTCATACCAATGGGCTAAGTAGTGGTGACTATTTGTTACAGAGTCAAATATGGTTAGGGCAGCTGTGTAGTACAGTGGATAGAGCACTGCACTTGGAACCAGAAAGACTCATCTTTATCAGTTCAAATTGGGCCTCAGATACTTACTAGTGACCCTGGCCAAGTCACTTAGCCTTATTTGCCTCTGTTTCTCATCTGTAAAATGAGCTGGAGAAGGAAACAGCAAGCCACTCCAGTATTCCTGCCAAGAAAACCTCCCAAAATAGGTTCACAAAGAGTCAAGACATGATTGAGAAGTGACTTAAAAAAGATCATGGTTACATTCTTGACAACACCTTGGGGAGCTCTTTCTGGGGTATATCTGTGTCAGTGGTGATGAGACCTCCTCATTTAGTAGTTCCAGCACTAAGATTTAACATTAAGAAGTTCCCCAGGAAAGTGTATGATCCTGCCTGCATGGATGGCCATTCATTACTACCAAGGAGGATCTTATCCACATTCTTCATTTCGAATTGTAGAATTCAAATCACTTAACCTAGAGCAGCGGTTCTCACCCTGTGGGTTATGTTCAATTTGTAACAATGAAAATACATCCTGCATATCATATATTTACATTGTGATTCATAACAGTAGCAAAATTACAGTTATGAAGTAGCAACGAAAATAATTTTATGGTTGGGGGTCACCACAACATGAGGAACTGTATTAAAGGCTCTCAGCATTAGGAAGGTTGAGAACCACTGACCTAGAGGATTCTTAGTTTCCCTGTCTATAAAATGTGGAAAAGAACAGGATTACCTACTTCAAAGTGTTGGTGTAAGAATCAAAGAAGACAACACACATAAAACATTTTGCAAACCTTAAAGCAATACATACATAGATACATAAACATAATATGATAGACAGCACTATGAATGCTAGCTATTACTTTCTGTAAAAATTATAATAATAATACTTTCACTACTCATACCATAGATTTTTTGGGTAGGGAATAGGAATAAGTGCTTGGTAAATGACATACCCATAGGTAAACATAAACTATTATTGTGGTTAGCCTAACAACAAGGGGGTTGGATTACAGCATCTCTAAAGATCCCTCTGGTGTAAAAGTTTTTATTTCTATGTTTCTAAATCACAAGATCTTCACTTGGGTTCTAGATGCCTTGAAGGTTTTCCATGGATAGACTTCAGGGAATGAAGTGAACTAGGATGAGGGAAAAAAAAAACAAAAACCTACATCTTTATTGTCTATTACCTGTAACTGAAATTGAGTATTTCCTTCCCTTATGATTTTAAAAACAACAACACAAACATTATTATGAAAATGAGTTAATAAGCTGCACCAAATTGCTGAAGGGTTATGTGATATTTTAAAAGGTTAAGAATTCCTTTTTCTAGATAGAGGTAAAGCCATTCATCTGCTCTTAGCATGTTAGAGAATGAACCAGGACATCATGAGGGACTACTAAGATTACTAAGCAATGCTGTGGGCAAGACTGAGGCATACTAGCACAGATTTGCCATTGGTCAGGTCAACAGTGGGACAGCAAGGTGGCAAAGTGGATAGAGTGCTGGGCCTGGAGAAAGGAAGATTCATCTTCCTGAATTCAAATCTGGTGTTATTTACTAGTTGTGACCCTGGGAAGGTCACTTAACCTTGTTGCCTCAGTTTCCTCATCTGTAAAATGAGCTAGAGAAGGAAATAGCAAACCACTTCAGTATCTTTGTCAAGAAAATCCAAAATGGGGTCAGAGTCAGATAAGATTAAAGATGACTGAATAATAACAAGTCTATGAGAACTTCCTGGGAGTAAGAGTAGAGGGGATTGTGGGGATGATCCAGAATGGGAAAGTGTTATGAAAGGCTAAGTGGTCAGGGAGCTCAAGCAGGTGACACCATCCAGGGCATTGTCATGGTCATCAAGTAAAGTTATGAGTAAAGTAGTTCAGGTAAGAGAGTTGGGGGTGGGAGAGATGGAGCTCAATGTAACCACAAGGAGGCTAATGGCTTAATTGGAAAGGATAGAGTTGAGGATAGGAAGAGTTTCTTAAAGGTCTAGGTGAGGAAGAAGGGAGATGCGGGTGGGGAGGGAGATGAAAAGTAAAGACATTGTTTTCTGAGAAGGAGAACAAAGATGATGAGGTGTTGGGGAAAACCAATGAGCAGAAAGGTCACTACAGATGAATTCATTCATGAGTTCATTGGCAACAAGGTATGTTGCATACAACACTGGTCTTGGAGTTAAGAAGATTTAGGCCCATATCTTGTCTTATTCACTTCTTTGATGTGCAACCCTGGGAAAGATACAACCTCTCTGTATTTTACTTCCTCATCAGTAAAAATGAGGGGGTTGGACTAGAATAACGTTCCTTCCAGTTCTAAATCTATGACTCCATATTCATTCATTAAGAACCTACTTACTGTACTAAGAGGGGTTACAAAGATACTTGACATGGTCCCTGCTCTCATATGTTTTACAATCTAAATGTAGGAAGCAGACATCTCATCTTCTTAATCAATATATTGCAAGAGATGCAGTTAGTCACACCTGCATTTGAGCAAATTGTACATTTTTTGTGTGGAGAATAGTCTCCTGTGCTCTCCCAGCAGGTTCTTTATAAGATAATTGGGTGGCACAATTTCATTCAGGAAATGAGGCTACCAGCAATCACGACTGTCTGCCGTTTCTCAATGTTTTTGTCTATGACTGAATTTCATACATGGCTGCACACTGTGCCCCTGGAAATGGATACTATGATATTTTGAAATGACTTAATTAAATAGTAATATATTGAAAAATCGAATACACTGTGTAGGCGGCAAAGTAAATTAGTTTCACCAACTACTTGAAGATTGTAAAATAACTTTAATCCCACGCTGTCTCAATTCCCCTGCCCTAAATCAGGAGGGCAGAGTAGCATTCTGCTTTCAAATAAAACTGAATTTGAATTTTAAAGGTCCTTCACTGCTGCATCTTACAAATTGAACTTTTTGACTATTCTTGTCTAGTGGCTAAGGACTGGAAATCAAAGGGATGCCCATCAATTGGGGAATGGCTAGATAAGCTGTGGCATATGATTGTAATGAAATATTATTGTGCTATAAGAAATGACAAGCAGGATGATTTCAGAAAAACTTGGAAAGATTTTTTTGAACTGAAGCATAATGAAGTGAACAGAACCAGTAGAACGCTGTGACACAATAACAGCAATATTGTTTGATGAACTGTGAATGACTTAGCTCTTCTCAGCAACGCAATGATCCAAAGACAATCCCAAAGGGCTAATGATGAAGCACACTGTCTGCCGCCAAAGAAATAACTCATATTGATTCAATACAGACTGAAGCATGCTACTTTTCACTTTCTTTCATTTTTTTTCTTTTATTCAAATCTTGTTGTACAAAAAGACTAATATGGAAGTGCTTTACATAATTGCGCATGTATAACCTATATCTGATTGCTTACCATCTCAGGGAAGAGGCAGGGGAAGAGAGAGGGATTGATTTCAGAACTCAAAACTTTAAATAAAAATGTTTTGAAAAAATGAAAAAATAAGGCTAGATGGCGCAGTGAATAGAGTGCCGGCCTGGAGTCAAGAGGACCTGAGTTCAAATATGGCCTCAGACACTTAACACTTACTAGCCATGTGACCTTGGGCAAGTCACTTAACCCCAATTGCCCTGCTTTCCCCCCTCCAAAAAGAAAAAATAAACAAATCTATATTTTGAATTATCTGGAAGCACCGTGCTATTGACTATTGGGTCCTAGTTTCTCCTGCTTGATTTTTTCATCAGTTTCATTGGCAGTGCTCTCAGTGGTGTTTACCAAGTCTCATCTGGAATATTAGGGCTTTACTGCATGATTCTCCTGTGGCATCCTTCAGGAGGACATCTTCAAGTGAAAGCAGATGAAAGCGTATTTTATCCAAAAGGAGAAATTTACAAAAAAAAGTTTTGAATACCTTCTTACAATGTTTTCATTGGTTTTCCCAATGTTTCTATAGAGGAACTACCCACATTGGAAGTCACAAATGGAAATATTTTGAAAATATAAAGAAAACTTTGGTTGTCTTAAGCAGCTCAAGCTATAATGCTTTCTACTCAGACTTCATTCTTAGAACTTATTTTTAGAGACTTTATTTTTTATATTTATTTTATAACTTTATCATTTATAGAGAACCTATTTTTAGAGACTTTAATGTTTTTGTAGAAAATACAAGCCTTGATTTACTGAGATACTATAAACGCCAAATGTCCTAGGGACACATTCAACGATAGGCCTCACTCAGGTCAGTTCCCTGGTAGTTTAAGTTCAGTACTGGAACAAAGCAAAACACTCAGAGATGACTTAACAGCTAACACAAAGAGATTTAATTAGCCACAGTAGGAGGAGGATATTCAATAAGGAGATGTATTGAGAACATCTCAAGTTGTTTCAGGCGAACTAAGCTCCCTTATCAGAGTTTCTCATCATGGTCTACCACCCAAGCATCAGAGATCCTGAAGCTGCTTGAGGTTGCTTTGTATGTACTCAGGTGACCAGGAAATGAAGGAAAGCTAGGTACAGTGGATAGAGTACTGGGCCCAGAGTCAGGAAGACTCAGCTCCCTAAGTTCAAATCTGGCCTCAGACACCTATTAACTATGTGACCCTAGGTAAGTCACTTAACCTTGTCGGCCACAGTTTCCTCATCTGTAAAAGGAACTTGAGAAGGAAATGGCAAACCACTCTGGTTTCTTTATTAAGAAAAACCCTCAATGGGGTCACGCAAAGTTGGACTGACTGAAACGGTTGAACAATAAAAGACCAGGAAGTGATAGTAATATCTTTAGTCCCCTCAACCAACCAAGACTCAAGGATGGGCTCCATACTATTTAAGGAAAACTTAGCCTAATTTGCATGGGGGTAGGAGTTAGGATATTGCTTCTATTATAGGAAAGATAAAATACTTGCCAATTGCAAATTTAGTCCTAATGTTTCAGGTTGCAGATAGTAATTGAGGTAAATGGCTCTGAGCCTTAGGCCTGTGTATCCACATGCCCATGATTCTATCACAACTTGTGAATTCATTGAAGAAAATGAGCAAGGTCTCAGAAAGAGAATTGAATTAAAAGTCAGGAAATCGGGTCCTTGTCCTGGTTCTGGCAATTATTTTGTTGTGTGATCTTGGGCAGACCATTAATCCTTATGTTTCCTAATCCATATGATGAAGATAATACTTGTCCAAGGCTACTTCATAGGACTGTTGTGAGAATCATTTGAGAAAATAGATTTAAGGGCACTTTGAAAAATCAAAATGATTATAAAACAACAAAATAGTCTATCAAACCAGTTATTTGGCCTCATACTTTCTGATTTTTTTTTTCATTTTTTCAAAAGTTTATACTGACATGGTCTATATAGGTACATCATTTCAAGGTATGTAGGTTCTTTGGCCAGCCCCCTCATTGGGGCATCATTTTCCAAGCTCTCTATCTTTCTATATGAGCAACTAAGTGGGAAAATGGATAGATTACCAGGCCTGGAGACAGGAAGACCTGAATTCAAATCCAGCTTCAGACACTTAGGAGCTGTGTGACTCTGGGCAAGTCACTTAACTCTGTTTGCCTCAGTTTCCTTATTTGCACAATGAACTGGAGAAGGAAATGGAAAACCACTCCAGTATCTTTGACAAGATCACCCCAAATGGGGTCACTAAGAGTTAGACACAAATGAACAATAATTGTCCTTCTATCCATATCTTTAAAGGGAAACTGAAGAATATAGTCAAGAATTTTTAGGTTTGTAATGTGTTCTCATGGCAGAAAGAGGAAAATGTATCTCCTTTCTCTTCCTAAAATTTAAACCTTTTTGCCTTTTTTCCTTGTTTCAAAAGGAATGATCTAAAACAAAGAAACTTGAATCTGCCAATCATTAGGAGCTCCTGGGTCACTCACATTGTCCTGTATATTGCTCAGGAGCCATGTACTCCTGAAAGGGCAGAAGGGTCAGGAGATCTGACTTTGAATTCCTAACCCTAACTAGCTATGTAATTTTGGACAAGACTTTTGACCTCTCTGAGCCTCAGCTTCTCTATCTGTTAAAATAGGATGATTATACTTATATTACTTCACCGGGTTGCTGTGAGAAAAGGACTTTTTAAATCTCAAAGTGCTATATAAATGCTAACTTTTAGCGGGACCTTGCCATCGTTCTGTTGTAGGGAGTGGGCTTCAGCCCAAATGCTTTTCGTTTTGTTTTGTTTTGTCTTCTGATTTTTGCACCAATTCCGCTTTCAGCAATGTGGATAACTAAGGGTTTACTCTACACCTGAGTTCTTGGCAAATGCCAGCCTTGGTTCTGAGAGAGAATTTGAGTAAATGAGAAAAGTACTACAATTCTTCGAAGTTAGTTAACATATGACCAATAGCTGCCAAAATATCCTTCATCTGGCTGCCAAAATATCTTCATGTGGTTGCCAAAATAATCATCCTCCACACTGCTGCCAAGATAATATTCCTAAGACACAGACCTGACCAAATCTGATTCCTCTGCTCAAAAACCTTACCTCGAGGAAAAAGTGCTGACTCCTCAACCTGGCGTTTAAGACAACTCCCTAATATCCCTTTCCAGCATTATTTCACATTATGGCCCATAATGTCCTCTATCTTCTAGCCAAACTCTATACTGAACCTGACATTCCATATCCCTCTTATATCTCCCCTCCACTCCCCTCTGCCCAAGCTGTCCCACATTCCTGGAATACATTCTTTCTCATCAAAGCTCTTCAAGATCCCAGTTTCCCACTGGTTCACTTTCCCAGATCCTCCTGGTTCACAGTGTTCAGTTCCTCCTCAGAAATTCCTCGAGTGGTCTGGACAAATCCCTTGTCTGGGGCCACAATTTCTTACTTTGTGTGAAACTGTGTGGAAGTTAAACTGTCTTATGGCTAGGATTATTTTTTGTTTTAGTTTTAATGACCTCATGCCTGACATAACGCCTTATACACGCTAAACACTTAATAAATTGTTTTTTGAGTTAGATTGATCTGTGGAGTAGTTGTCTGAGAAGCCTTGATGAAAGCAGTGAACTCCTATGAGATGTTTTCTAAATCACTTATCCTGACTTGCCAACAATTTCCCACATCTGAATGGCCACATCTGTAGAGTACAACAGTCTACAGATACTAGGGACAATGCCATATCTCAAAACGTCATTAAGTAGACAGACTTACTGCCCCCTCTATAGCTCATTCCCTCCATCCAATGTAAATATTAAGGGTATTTGTTCTGTGAAGTTTGGATTCAGTCAAAGAGCCTTACTTGAGGACCTAGAGGGCCACATGTGACCTCGAGGCCACAGGTTCCACACCCCTGGTTAGTGCTCAGCTTAGCATCAGGCAGATAGTATGTGCCTTATCAAGAATTTGCTGATTTCTTGTTTAATAGATTTTGCCAGCTAACAGATGCCCTTATTTACAAAACCAAAAATCTGATCTGCAAAAATGACTTATTAGCATCAGGTTAGAGGTTCTCAAACCAAAGTCAACTTGGATTCTGGGGAATACACAACATAGCACACTAGGGACCACTGAGAAGTAACAGAAATTGGTTGGTTAACTGAATTCTAAGTATCCTGTATGACAACACTTCTGCAAGGATCTCAACAGCACTGAATCATAAAATTTAAGATTTTAAAGGGACCTCAGACCCATCTGGCCCAACCCATATACACAAAGAACTGCAAATATAACATACCTACCAAATCAGGGCAGCTAGGTGGCTCAGTGGATTACTGGACCTGGAGTTAGGAAGACTCCTCTTCCTGAGTTCAAATTCAGCCTCAGATACTTCCTAGCTGTGTGACCTTGGGCAAGTCACTTAACCCTGTTTGCCTCAGTTTCCTCATCTATAAAATGATCTGGAGAAGGAAATGGCAAATCACTCCCAGTGTCTTTGCCAAGAAAACCCCAAATGTGGTCACAAACAGTCAGAAATAACTGAAGAAGACTCGAAAACAACCAAATGGTCATCTGGTTTCTGCTTAACGACCTCCAAGTAAATCTGCAGAAAGCCCATTCCACTTCTGGACAGCCTTAATTGTCAGGATGTTCTTCCACCCATTGCTCCTGAATCTGGTCTATGGGATCTAATCTAATCCCTCCCCCTCATGATATCCCTTTAAGCACTTGAAGAGAGCTATCAGATAGCCCTGGGTCTTCTCTTCTTCATGTTAAAGCATCCAGTTCCTTCAATTGGTCCTCATATGCCACAGACTCTAGGCCTTTCACTTTTCTGGTTGCTGTCTTTGGGACATTTTGTTGGTAAGTAGCATTCTTCTTAAGCCCGGGACTAAACACGATACTCCAGATAAGTTTTGGAAAAGGCAGAGCAAAGTGAGACCATCCCTTATCTATTCCTGTAAGTTATGCACCAATTAATGCAGCATAAGATCACATGAGTTCTTTTGGTTGATACATAATGCTAGTCAAATTGAGTTTGTGGCCCACTAACCACCCTCTCTCGCCTAATCTTCTTCATAGGTGACTAGTCTAGACTATATGTTGCATTGAGTAGGCTAGCTACTTTTCCATTGAAGAAAACAATTAAAAACTGGCATCAGAAATGAGAATTCAAGTCCCAAATACAGGAATTAAGGAAATAAAGAAATAATAGAAAAACAGAATCTTTTTGGTACAGAAACGGAATGTATATCAAGCCAAGGCAATAATTCCCATAAATCTTTGTTAAATGCCCTTACGTGTTAGGTGAGAAGCTAGTTGGCACAGTGGAAAGAGTACCAGACCTGGAATCAGGAAGATTCATCTTCCCAAATTCAAATCTGCCCCGAGACACTAACTTAGCTGCGTGACCCAGGGAAAGTCACTTCACCCTGTTTGCCTCAGTTTCCTTATCTATAAATGAGCTGGAGAAGGAAATGGCAAACCACTTCAGTGTCTCTGCCAAGCAAACCCTGAATGGAGTCATGAAAAGCCAGACATGACTGAAAAATGACAGAACAACATGTGTTAGGCATTGTGCTCAGTGCTGGAGACAGAAAAAATAAAAACCACTATCCCCAAGGGACTTATATCCTACTGGAGATGTGGATGGATGGAAGAACAATATACACGTAACAAAATAACATGTACAAGATACATATAAAACGCTTTAGAGGGGAAGAGCCTGGAAAGATGGATAAGACTGAAACTAAATGGTATTTGAATATTTCAGTCAGCTCCAATCTCCATATGACATATAGTAGGACATTTGCCTTATATGCCAAAACTTGTCTGTAGTCTAGAGATTCAACCATTTTGACTGCAATGACTGGTTAATTCAGTCATGCAATTACACAATATGGTAGAATATACCCTACATCTGTTAATCACGTATCGTGTTCAGATCATTCCATTGAAATTAGAGATGATACAGTTCAGGAGAGGAGGAAATTGAATTGAAAGGCAAACTAATTGGCTGGGAAGTCCACATTTTTTTTTTTTTTAAAAAGGTATGGCCTCCTGTGATTTTCAAAATCATTTAATCCAAATAAACATGTTTTTCCCAAATAAGAGTCCTGCTCTCTGGGGTCCTTGGGCTGATAACTCCTTGGTATCTTTGAGAGTAAGATGTTTGTTTGTTTTGTCTTTGCCTTTCCTGTGGCCTTACGTAGCATCACGTACAAAGGCTGCTGGTTGTTGGGTTGATTGATGCTTGAATATTGGGTACTTCAGTTCAAAATACCTAGTTATCCTGACCCGAAAATTGATAGTTTGACCTTCTTATAGTTTTTCCTGGTCCCTCAGGTTCTGTCTGATAACCCCTGCTATTTCAGTTCTTTCTTGCTTTCCCCTAAACTCCTTTATATAAAATGCTTGAGGAACATATTGAGGCTAAATATTGTTTAGTTAGAACATTGCAACTAATGAGGTTATTTCTAAAACTGGAGGATCTGATTATTACCTAAGCCTTTCCCTTTCTGACTGCTTCTTACAAGTTTTTTTTTTTTAACCCCTTGACTACCAAACCATATCTCACTGGCTCCTTTTTCTCTTCTTTCTACGGAATTCTGTTCTCCTTTTCATCTTTCTTAACGTTCTTTTCCTGGCAAATTTCATTCATTTATATATAACTTCAGGTAATATTTTTATGCAGATGATACTTAAATCTATATTACCAAGCCTAGTCTCTTCCCTGAACTTCCAGTCCCATATTCCTACTTCTTTTTAGGTACTTCACCCCACATACTCTAATGGCACCTCAGACTGAATGTTAAATATCAAGGGTATCATCTCCCTCTTCTTCTCTCCACACCAGCTATGAAGGTCTAGTTATTCCTTAATTCCTTATTTCTGTAAAATTTCCTCCAGTCACTCACACAAGAAACCTTGGAATGACTTTCTGTCCTACCCTCCCTACTCTCCCTCCTAATCATTTGGGAAATTTTGTTTCCTTTTCCACAGTGCCTCCTGGCAGTTGTCACTGCTCTAATTCAGGTCCTAATTACCTCTAACCTATTCCTCCTCACTGCTTCCCCATTCAGTGCATCCTAGACATATACTTGTCATGATTCATTTTCCTAAAGCTTACCTTTGCTTGAGCAATAGGCTTCACTGGCTTTTTACTGCATGCTAAATGAAAACCTAATTCCTTAACCTTCTAGGACCCCCATGATAAAAGCTCAATACACTCTTCTAGCCTAATTCCTCACTATTGTCCAACCAGGATTCTTAGTTCCAGCCAAGTTGGATGACTCATCATTCCCTAAACATAAACTGTGACTCCCTACTGTTGCACATGCTGTTCTCACCACCTAAAATACTCTCTGTATGTCTCTGTCTGCCAAAATCCTTTCCATCCTCCATGGCCATACTCAGATATCACCTTCATAAAGCCCTCCTTGATATTCCAACTCTCTGTGACCTTCCTCTTCCTCTTAGCCCCCTTCCCCAGAGCATAAGTCCTTGTACCTCCCCCTGTACTACAATGTACCGGAGCTGCATGTGTATGTACTTTTTCTTCTACATTTATGGCATAAAATGTCCCTTTCATCTCTGTCTTCTCAAGGTAGGGACTCAGCATGGACAAGGGACTGGAAGTGGAGAAATGGATAAACAAGTCCAAAATCTGACTCCAACAATACTTCCTAGCTTTGTGACCATGGTCAAGCCACTCAAGCTTTCTGTGCCTCGCCTGTAAAATGAAGACAATGGACTTGAAGATACCTTTTCTCCCCTACTAAATTTATGATCCTACAATCTGTAATTCAAAAATGTCCTTAATACTGTAAGGCACATACACAGAAAACCATACTATAAATTGTCACATGTTCAACACATCAGAAAGTTTTGAGAAAGGACAATGGGGGATCTGCAAGAGAAAGTCCTTATGAAGGGGGGAGGCTGGATCAGGAAATGCCTCTTGGAGGAGGTAGCTTTGAAGCAGAGCTTTAAAACACGGATGAGAATTCAATTAGTCAAACAGGAAAGCAGGTACTGTCATATCTAATGATCACATCTAATTCTGGGCAGAATGCTTCCTATTAAAATCATTTTTATAAAAAATCATAACAGTGTCTGGGTTGAGAATATTTTTTTTTTGGCCACAAGATAATTTGATATTCTTACATCTGGAGCAACTAAAAAATGATGTTAGGTTATTATAAATTCCAGTATTTTTTTTTCCTTTTTGATTTTAATGAAAATACTTTTCAGTGTAACAGCCACCACACTCCTGTTAAAATACTTTCAAAAAAGCCCATTAGTGTATTGGCTGTACACAAGACAAACATTTCCATAAGCTGTTATTGACTTGCTTAAACTGAATTGGATGATTCACTTATTTAGAGATAAAAATTCTTTCTAATACCTCAGACATTTCCCCTAATCCCAGCTCAGTTCAACAGTTATTTTGCTGTTTAAAATTGAGTATTCCCTATAGGTTCTATAACCATAGACCTGACTCTATTCACAATATAACAATACCTTGAATAGTGGAAAAACCCCAACGGTCTTCCTAAATTGGTGCTGGGAATTGACGGGCACATTACAGAGAAATGACTTAAGATGGGCCTCTAAAATATGAATAATAAATTGATCATAAAAGGGAAACATTAAGCCAGTGCTTGGTTTCATGTGGATGGATGCAAAATAGGATGAGGGAGAAGAAAAAAAAAAAGCTAAGAAGTACTTGATATCTTAGGGAAAAGTCTAAGTTTCAATTGAGTGAGACAGAAATATTTTGATTTAAGGAAATGAGTGTTCAAATTAGCACCTATTAAAGATCTATGGTTTACATGCAAATGAAAGTGGAGGAAAAGATAGAATTTGTTATATTTTAAAACTTTTTCTATTGAATTATAAACAATGAAAATCATGTTTTAGCAAAATGGTATGATTCTATAAGTATATATACACGATATATAGATTTTCATCATCAAAGTTTTATTTTCAACACAACTTTTTCTAAATGATCCCCTAGATTTGGGAGTATTAATTTATTGCTTAGTCTGAAAAATTATTTTGTTTAAGAAAATCTGAATGAAGCTGCCATATGATACTGCAAAACTAAGTTATTGGAGATTGAGTGTAAATTCATAAGAAGTTTAAAAAATCTTTTCAATTTTTCTTCTAAATACCTTCAGCAAAAAACTTTTCAGGATCTTTCTTAAATAGAGGTTCCTTCGAAAATTTTAATTCTCGAGAATTAAAATGCCACCTTTCAAATTGTATTGACCCAGTTAGCATTATTAGCATAAATTTTAGCCATGACAATTTTATATGGAATAAAAACTTTCATTAGCTATTAGGGGGATAATTTTCCATATTAATGAAGTTAATTTAATTTAATTATTTTAATTGATTAATGATATTTCCTTTATGTCTTCTATGTCTTCCTATTAAATCTCATTTATGCTAATTAAATAAAATGTTGTTGAAAATTTCATTCATTTCATTTCTTGAAAATATGCATAGTTAATGAGATTTCCTATGTGTCCAGAATTTAGGGACACCCTTGTATTTAACAAAATAAATAAAAATGCAATAAAACATAGATAGTGTTAATATGTGGCTTTCTAAAGTTAATATGTAACCCATGGAGATCCTCATGTATGGTTTAGTGGCCCCTAATTCAATTTCAGTTTGATACCAGTAGAATAGATTGTACTTCAGAAAAATGCCTCAACTTAGTCTCCTTTCCCCCCAGAACCATACAAGTCAATGTCATGGTGATTTTTAATCTTACAGCCTGATGGTCTAGCATGTGGTAAAGTTTTTTATAATCCTGGTGTTGGTGGAACTATATTAGTCTTTCCAGAGGTTATTGGGGGGTGAATTAGACCTCAGTCATATTTTGCTTTGAGCTCCTCAGCCAAGGGTTAAGTAGAGTCATCAAGCCTGGGTAGAGACTTTGCAGCAGGTTCTCCCACAGGGGTGGCTGGCATTCAGGAACTGAATGTATTTTCAAAAGCATCATTTAGCATTTCCATGGGACTTGTTACAAAGTGCTTCCCACTCTGAAAGCTAAGTTAGTAGCATTACCCCCATTTCCTGAATGAGACAGAAGATAGAATATGCTGGATGCTCTCAGTCAACAAATAGCAGGTTTTTGTGGGTGCCATTACAGGCTAAGAGCATCTCCAAATATATACTGGTGTACCATTTTAAAATATAAAAAAAGCAAATATTGAGGCAAAAGAGAAGAGGATGTGAAGAAGTAATTAAATTCATCTGAGAGTTTCTGTCGTGGCTCTGATGCTCCATTTCCGGTCTTCTAATGCATGCTGTTAGCAACAGAAGGATGGAAACTGGATGGAAAACCAGAAAGTGTTATCCAGAAACCCTAAGGAATGTCGAGAGCTTATGCTGCGATCTTGCTGGTTAATTAGCAAGATAATATGGTGACAGTACATAATCTAGAAGGAAGACTGGATTTAGGATTAGAAATCAGGGTTCAAATCCTGATTCTGACATTTACTAGCTATGTTCAATTCCTCATGTATAAAGTGAGGGGATTGGATTATATGACCTCCAAATTCCTTTCAAGCTCTAAATCTATAATCCAATGAACCTACTTGCATCATCTATTTTACGCAGTTATGAAGAAAACACAGTAAACATTGAGGCACTATATAAGACTACATATATAATAAGTAGTCTTTGCACCAATGAGAGAGGGTAGAAGACTAGATTAAAAAGCTAGCCTCAGAGTCAGAAAGATCTGGTTCAACATACACTTTGGACACCAACTGTCTATCTAACCCTGGACAAGGTACTTAAACTCTCCATGCTCTAGGAAATTCTCTGACATTTACTTGCAGGAAGGTTCTGACCTGGATTGGTAGAGGGATTTCCATGTGTCAGTAAAATCAGAGATCTCCTCCTTATCCCTGATGATGATAGCCAGATGCTCTTCCAACTTTAGAATCAAATCTTTTTCTCTGCTCTGACCCCTTTCAAAACTCAATTAGGACCCATGGACACCCATGATTTTTAGATCTGGGATAAAGCATCCATGGTAGTGGAGAAAAGTGCTAGACTTGTTTTTTAATTCTAGCTCTGGTACTAATTATGAACAAGCCAATTAACTCTCAGTTTCTTCATCGATAAAATAGAAAACAACCTCTCAGAATTGTCATAAAAAAGGGAGTTATTATCAGCACATATGAATTATCAACAAGAGATCAATAGGAATCATGACAATGAATGAGTTTTGTTTGCTGCTGAGAGAAACAGTTATTTCTCTACTATATTAATAACCAATTAATGAATCGAGACTAAGATTTTTTTCCCCATTTCTGTTTCCTCATTCAGAAATCAGGTCCTGTAGGTTATTCAGCCAGTCTTTGAAGTACAGGGCTGATAATGAGATGAAATCTTGGGTGAAACCAGGAAAACATAGATCTGATCAAAACATAAAGAATTTCTAGTTTAGGTAAATTGGTGGATTCCAGTTCATTGTGTTTTAGTCAGACAGGTCTGAGTGGTAGCAGATGACCTGTTTTGTCTAGCTTACCCTAGACACGGGGTAGTTTGGTATAGATATGTCTCTTTGTCCAAAATCAAGTGATCAGAGTCATGTTTCCCAGATCCATATTAGAATAAGCCCATTTCTCATTATAATATTCATTCTCTCATTACTTGTTAAAGTTCCCTCAGGAACACCCATTCTTCCAAGGGCATATAAGGATTCAGTGGGATCCATAAGGGGTCTTTGGTTTAGGAGAGACAGTCAAATGACCCTTTTATTAATTATCTACTAGCCATAATTAATAAAATGATTATTAATTACCCAGAAACTATGTTTCTTGAACTTTTCACACATCACACTGCTCACTGATTCTGCCCAAATGTCATTAAAGTGAGAGCTCAATAGGGGAAAAGCCATAATTCTGAACTTTTAGACAATTAGAACAGTCAGCATGTTCAGAGGTGGGAATGTCTGGCTGCTGTAGATGTTGACTATCCAGAGATAAAATCTACACTTGCTGGGCAATGACACCACCTTCTCTGAGTTTACTGTATCGTGTCTTGTTGTTGTTGTTGAGTTGTTTCAATCACTTCTGACTTTTTATGATCCCATTTGGGATGTTCTTGGCAGAGATACTGAATTGGTTTGACATTTCCTTCTCTAGTTCATTTGACAGATGAGGAAACTGAGGCAAACAGGGTTAAGTGATTTGCCCAGGGTCACATTGCTAGTAAGTGGCTGAGGCCAGATTTGAACTCAGGCAGATGAATCTTCCTGACTTGATAAAGTACTTGCCCAGTGCTTATCTATTGAATATTGTTCTAGGCACTGACAATGATAAGCTATGCTGAATAATAGTCACTTAACCAGATGTTTCTGTTTTTATCCAGTGGATCCAAACTAAGTCACATCATGGAGAAATATTTCACATTCATAAACAAGGGTATTTTATAAGTTTTTGCTTATAATCACATGAATAATTCATTTTTCCACTCAAAAAAACATTTAAGTGCCTACTATATTCAACACTGTGCTAGGAAGAACACAGAGATAAACAAGACATAGTCCCTATTTTCAAATGGTTTACAATGTAATAAACATATGCAAACGGATACCACCTTTGGACCACACTATTATAATCTCTTTCTTATGTATCTCATTCCTAATAGTCTTTCCCTGATCCAATCCATCTTCCACACTGATCCCAAACTGATATGCCTGAAGTAGAGATCTGACCATATCACACCTCTACTTAAAAAACCCTCTGTGCCTCCCTAGGATAAAGTACCAACTCCATATTCTGGTCTTTCAGGTCTTCCACATTGTGGTTCCCCTCCCCCACTGTCCCCACCTATCTTTCCAGCCTTCAGTTTTACTCTCCTTCAATCATTCTCCATTCCTGCCAAACTACCCTGCAATTGTTTTCCATACACACTAGTCTAGCTTCTGTCTCCATGCCTTTGCATACTCTCCCTGGCTATAATGTACTCCCTTCTCATCTCTGTTTTATATAAGCAGTAGGTACAAAAATTTAGAGATATCTCCACTCCAAATGTTCATGTGGATTATTTGAGCCTGATCTTTGGTAGAACCTTCCAAGTTCCTATTGGTCTGGTCAGCCATGGTCAGACACACTGTACCTTCACTCCAAAATAGTGATGTCATTTTGGTTCTCTTCAAGAAGGAAGGACAACAACCAACCAGTTTCCTTCAAAGCGTAGCTCAGGTGCCCCCTCTAACATGGGGCTTCTTCTGATCCCCTCCAATTGTTACTGTTCTCTGTCTCTGTCTCTCTGTCTGTCTCTAACTCTCTTTCTGTCTGTCTTTCTCTCTCAAAATTATTTTGCATGACTTTGTACACCCTGAATATTTATTTCTCTGTGCATATATTTTATTAGGACAGGAAGAATTTAAATTTTTTGAGGGTAGTGACAATTTGTTTTTTGTCTTTATATTTCCCTCACTAGCTAACCCAAAGTCTTGCACTTCTTGGAACTGAATAAATGATAGTTGAATTGAAAAGATAAACAAATGGGTGCAGGGGTCTTAAACTAGAATTTCATGCATATAAAGCTATTCAGATGGGAAAATTACATCTTCTATGCAGATAATCTGTAACTTAAAGAGTCTTACTAGGGCAAGTAAGTGGATCACCAGTCCTGGAGTCAGGAGGACCAGCTGGGTGACCCTGGGCAAATCACCTAACCCTAACTGCTCCCCCCCACCTCCCCAACCCTCTCCCCCTTCCCAAAACAGTCTCACTTACACAGCTGCCTGGGGCACTGAAAGATTATGTGATTAGTCTATGGTCCAACACTGCGGCTGAAAGAGATAGAACTTGAAACCAGATCTTTTTGACTCCACAACTTGTCCGCGATATCACACTGCCTGATGAGATATGGAGAGTGTATGAGCCAGTGAAGGAAAAAATGTATTTGAAGTTAGAAAACTTGAGTTTGTATCCAAATTCTGCTATTTGTATGACCTTGGGCAAACCATCTATCCTCTCTAGGCCTGCCCCAGTTTGCTTCTATATAATATAAGGAGGCTCTAATATGTGATTTCTAGGGTTCCTTCCAGCTTTTGATCTAATTATCTATTCAGTTGTATGACACTGGGTGAAAAGATGATCATATTCAACTGAGGCATGAGGGTATAAGTTCAATTTATCTTCATGGAGACAGTGGCATTTGAACTGGTCCTTGATGGAGGGATAGTATGTTAACAGGGAGTGATAAGAGGAGAGGTCCTTACAGAATAGTGTGGGTAAAGGTATGGAGATATCAAGTAACATGAAAGAAAAAGACGAGTGATGATAGTTCAGTTTGCCTGGAGCTTAAGGGACCTGGAAGAGTTGGAGAGTGAGGTAATGGGGGCATGAGCATCCATCTGTCAATGCTCAAAAATGGATGGAAATATTATTTCCCCCCTCACAAAAAGATTCCCAGCATCTTTCTAATATCTCTTTTGCTTGCATGAATGGCCTACTTCCATTAAGAAGGGGGAGTTGGGGAGGGATGTGAATAGACATGTTGCCAGGCTAACGTCCGTCAATCATCAGCAAATGACTATATTGTGCTAAGTTTGATAATTCTGTCCTCGATACTCATTTGTTTATTTAACCCAGGACAGCTAGCTTCTTCAGAAGCTGTTAGCACGTGGAATACAACAGATATATTTGCTTTAGGAACAAAGATTGATGTTTCTTTAGTGGATTTTTTTCCCCCATTTGGCCAATTGGGTTTTTTAAAACCCATTTGGGTTTTTTTTCATTGTTTTCTTCAGTCATTTGTTGTCCTTCCTTGTTGAAGATGTTGACTCTCTCCTGCATTACTCTCATTTGTTTTCCCAGTTTCTCTTCTCTCTCTCTTAATTGATTTTTAAAATCCTTTTTGAGTTCTTTTTGGGCTTGAGGCCAATTCATATTCCCCTTTGAAGCTTCACATGTAGGCATTTTAACATTGTTGGCCTCTTCTGAGTTTGTGCTTTTAGCTTCTCTATTGCCATAGTAGCTTTCTATGGACAGGGCTCTTTTGTGGTGTTTTTTTTTTGCTCATTTTTAGCCTATTTCATGACATTAAGGTTGAGCTCTGCTCCTGGGTACAGGGAGCACTATCCCAAGCTTCTTGTGCTAGGGACTAAGGGCCTGGTCATTGGCTTTCTGCAGTGGGACTTCTGGTGCTGGCAGCTTACCCACTGTGCTGGGGTGGCCCAGTTTAGTCACTCCTGTTGAGCCCAAGGTTCCAGGGCTGGAGGCCTTACAGATGGCCTGCTGTGCCACCAGCCTGCTGAGCCAGGACTGCAGGACCTCAGCTGAAGATCTGCGCTATAGCTAAGAGCCCCCACTCGCTTACTCAGACACTGTCTGTGCTAGGCTATGCTCCCCTTTTACCAAAGTGAGACAGACTTTTCCTGAGATCCTTCTGAGTTAATCTTAAACTGGAAAAAATTGTTTCACTCTGACTTTTTGTAGGTTTTGTCACTCCAGAGTCTGTTTAGAGGCTTGATTTAATGTTGTTTCTGAGGGAAACTGGGGAGAGCTCAGGCAACTTCCTCACTTTCCTCACCATCTTGACTCTGCCCAAAGATTGATTTTTCATCCTTCCAAATTCTTCAAATAGCATTCCTATCTATGATCAGCTAGCTCCAAATAAGAACAGAAGCTATCTGCTAAATGACCCCTCGATTTCTTTCCTCCAGGAAAAATAAATATTTTAGGTAAAAGAAATGCCAGAAAGATACCATAGAGAACTTCCTCTAAATATGCCTCCTAGTCTCTGCATAAAAACAGGCTTTTCATTGCCTGTCTCAAGCACAGAATTGTAGTTCTTGCTTTTTAAGATGAATGAGGAGACAGAAGATGGCGAACAAGTTGATCACTCCTTATCATCATGACATCATCTGTGAGGAAATAGGTCAAGGTCATTTCTATAGTTAGAAGCCTCATACTGAGAAGGCTACAAATGTCTTCTGGCTAGGAAAGGCACTGTTCCTTTTTTTTTCTCTTCTATCATTAGTAACTCAGTCCATTCCTTCTCTTTCTCTCTCTCTCTCTCTCTCTCTCTCTCTCTCTCTCTTTCTCTTTCTCTCTCTCTTGTCTCCTAGCACATGGAAGAGGCTTGAAAACTTCTAGTTGAATTCTCGGGACCAGAGAGTTTATAGGAGGAGTATACAGGAGCCACTTCATACCTGCTCTGGGAAAAATTATTCAGTTTTCTCGATGTGAGTAGTTATACCTCAGAAACGGGCAAATGTTACAAATCAGGATTTGGTTTACTATTTTATTACTTGTCCATAGTACAAAAAGCAATGGGGAAAATATTAATAATGCAGATTAAACTTTTGAATGTGTCCTAGATGCATTTTTTTCCCCTCTGAAGAGATGACTGGTAAACATTTTCCAGTACACCATTAGATTAAAACCCAAAGCTGGAGAAGAAATGGCAAGCCACTACAGTATCTTCACCAAGAAAACCCCAGATGGGGTCACAAAGAGTCAGACATAGCTGAAAGGACCGAACAGCAACAAGAAACAACTCACTCTCTCTAGGCCTTTGTTTCCCTATAAATAAAAATAAAGGGGCCAGATGAAATAACATCTGAGATATTTTCCAGCTCTAAAACTTTATAGTTTAAATAACAGTGATATTGGAATGGTACAATGAAGAAAGTTCTGCACCTGGGCTTTGATTCCCAATTTTGATATAAGCTAGAGACACAACTGAAGAAATCAGTTAATTCTGTGCTGCAGTTCTTTTATCTATAAATATGAATAAAATATTTCAGCACCTGCCTCATAAGGTTGTTATTGAGAACTTGCAGATCTTAAGGTTTTGGATCAGTGTAAGTTATTATTATTATAAATCATTCACTCCAATTGCATTAACAACAACAATAATAATATGGGTATATCCTGCATAAATTTGCACAGTCGTACAGAGGAAAAATAACATGATTTAGAATCAGTGTTCTTGGGTCAAAATCCTAATTCCTCAGTGTACTGGTTGTATTCTGTAACTTCTTAGAAGCTTGGTTTCCTCTTTGGTTGATGCCTGCACCAAAGGGGCACAGACCAAACGTGAGAGTATGGGAATGATGAGACACGAGCCAGGCGGGAAGCTGTCTAGGCGGTCTGTCTCTTCATTTGAGGGTAAGGGTTTATATACTAATAGCAAAAGTGATTACAGCGGGGGCCTATGGAAATCCTGACCCAGACTCTATCCATGACTGGACTGGCTCAGTACTGGCCCTCTACATCCGATAAAAAGGTGATAAAAATATTCATTATGTTTACTTCACCAGGTTCTGAGGATAGCACCACAGTGGGATGTAAAGGTAAATTATTATCATTGTTACCTGTCTGACCTTGGGAAAGTCATTTAATTTCCTTCAGCCTCACAGGATTTATGAATTGGAAGGGACCTCAGAAGCCATCTAGTTCAACTCATATGGAACAAAGAAAACTCCCCTGCAATATTGCTGGAAGTAGTTTCTAATCTCTCTTGAAGATCTTTGGTGAAAGGGAACACACTGCATTATCAAGCACCCCTTATACATTTCAAGCAGCTTTTACTGTTAGGAAACATTTCCAGTTAATTCTGTCTCTGCAGCTGCTATCCATTGTTCCTAGTTCTTCCCTCTGGGCCAAGGAGAACAATCCTCATTCCTCCTTTCCATGATCTAATCAAGTCTAATCCTTATCCATGATGGATCTGCAATTTCTTGAAGACAGCTATCATACCACACCAATGAACCTCTACTGGAAGCTTTTCATTTGAAGGCTGAATAATCAACTTAACCTTTCATGGCTTCCATAGTAGGTGCTTAATAAATGTTTATTGATTATTATTATTATTTTCTGTATAGTGGCATTATATATTATATTATATACATATGCATACATATGTACATTAGCCAGATGAGGACATAAACCAATAAATAGTGGTTGCCATTCTTGAATTACACAGTTTACAGTCGTGACAAATGAACCCCTCAGTTTGAAGCAAAAAGTGAAGATAATGGAACAGACCAATCATTTCCATTTTTGCCTGTTTTTTTTTTCCTCTATGAAGTGGAATGAAATAAAGGTAGAAATTCTACTATACAATATATAATACCCCTATATAATTTATGCAATATAGATTATTTTTTACTATTATTGTTTTTTCTTTAAAATAGGAAGCATTATCTTGTTCTGTCTTTTCTGTTTTGTAAAGTCGATATTTATAAGTTCAAGTACAGAACTTTATACATTTATTCTTATCAAATTCCATCACTTTCAATTTGAACCATCTTTATGGCATACTAGTAAAGTCACAAGTCTCCCTGAACTGGAAAGTTGTCCCCATATTTTCTTGAGTACATACTTAAAAAAAATTAATTTATTTCAAACTTAAATACACAATGAGAAAAGAAGCAATATATTACAAACTTAAATATTAGCACTTAAATATAAAATAAGGAAAAAAAAGCATTGCCATGTGCACAGCAGAACTTGAGAGGATTAAAAATATACAGTAATAAATTTCCATTTCAAGAAAGCCTGTGTAATAAATACTACTCATTGAGTTGAGAGCTGTCCATCTTTTCTTTGCTTCCTTGTAAATTTCTTTTTGTTTTCTGCTGTGCATTTTTTACTTTGTTCTTTTTTTCCCCTTCCTTCTCCCCTACCCCCCAGCACATATACAATGATGAGTAGTATATTCTTGTGGTTACTGTAACTTTAGCATCAGTACCACTGCCTTTACCTTTGTTCTTTGTGGACTAAAACATGTTAAGATTTTTTTTCCTTGGGGTGGCTAGGTGGTGCAGTGAATAGCGTATGGGCCTTGGAGTCAGGAGGACCTGAGTTCAAATCCGTCTCAGACACTTAACACTTACTAGCCATGTGACCTTGGGCAAGTCACTTAACCCTAATTGCCCTGCCTTCCCCCCTCCAAAAAGCAAAACAAAAGATTTTTTCCTAAGGTTTTTGTTTTTGTTTTTGCAATTCAACAACTTTACTCAACTTTTCATTCCTTCTGTTTCCTTGACTTGAAAAGTGGGAGGGATATAACATCTACTTTAAAATAAACTTGGGAAGAGAGAGAGAAAATAAGTTTAGCACCCTAGAAAAATTGTTATAATTAAAGTTCAGAATGAGTTAATATCGACATTAGGTACACAACTGTAATATTAACTAAGATGCTTGGTTAAAGACTAAAACGCAGAGATGGGAATTCCATTCTACAGATTAGTCAGATGAGGACATTAATAAATAGCGATTACCATTCTTGCATTACATAGGTTATAATCACAACAAATGAACTCCTCAATTTAAAGTAAAAAGTGAAGATAAAGATGGAACAGACCAATCATTTCAATTTTTGCCTTTTTTTTTCTGTGTGAAGTGGGATGAAATAAAGGTAGAAATCCCACTATACAAGTCAACTTTCTCTATTCAGAATTTTCACTTACGAAGTCGGAAATTTTAAGATCTAGGTAGCTTTTGAGCTATCCAAGCAAAACAACAAACACACATCTGAACATTTTCTTGAGAGATGAAAAACACTTTGTTCAGAGAGTGTTTTAAAAGCGAAATGGATTTCTTAGCAGATCTTTCCAAGAGTTCTCTTTGGGGCTAAGAAAAGGCGAAAGAACTTTTAAATCATTTTCTATAAAAAAATAAGTGCAGAAAAGATTCAATTGCAGAAGTCTGGAGCTATCATTTCTCTTGTGATGTTAGGGGTTAGATAGAACATCAGATATGATTCAGTCCTACCGATGAGATGCTTCATCATCCTATAAAATTCACCTCTGGTCAGTGTCATAGCTCCCCTGATAATCTCTCTGAAAGTCTGTGACTGAAAGAGCAAGAACCACCAATAAGTGATACCCTCCCTGCCAGCTAGAGAAATGAAGTTATCTCAAGTCACTGAGGCTCTCAGTTGAGTCAAGATAGGGATTTTGAGAGCACACATTTCTCCCTGAGGCTCATCCTTGCCAGCCTGAATTAACTGCACAATTACCCCAATTATTCAAAGAGATCAAAGGACCCAGAAGTGATTTAATGAACCATCTACAGCCTTACTATAACAGCCCTGTGTACACAGACACGCTTGACCTAATCCCAAGACAAGCATATGCTTGCCTGGGACAAAAGCAGCCAGGTTGGAAGAAGCATTTAAAGAATGAAAATGCAATTAATTGCAACTTGTCTTCCTTGGTAGAGCACTTTACAGACATCATCTAACCCAGCCTGTCAACATCCCCATGAAGGACAAGTATTTGGAAATATTTGCTAATTATACCCATTAATTCCTCCCTTGTAAAGAGCAACGTGACTTGAGAAGAATGCTTTTTGTCAGAAGTATGTGTATATGAATACATATACAGACATACACACACACATATATGTGTGTATATATATATGTGCGTTGGCTTTTAGGAATGAAATAGTTGTTATTAATTAACAACTGGCATTCTCATGAATCAAGGTGACAAATTCTTAATTCTTCAGCTGATAGTTCTCTACTCAAGAACTATCAGTAGATATCCTGCCCAAAATTCATTCTTCAAATTAATTGTTTTCTTGCTTACTCATTAGTTCAGTGATTACTCAATTATGACAACAATGATCAATATAATGGAGCCTTTTTATAATTCTGGTACTGGAGGACAGGAATAACAGTGTTGTGGGCTTGCCAAATCTCTTAGGTTCTTTTGTTGTTGTTGTTGTTGTTGTTGTTGTTATCAGGGGGAGGGGAGGGAAGAAAATTTTGTTGAAGTAACAAGTCTAGGGTCCTAGATGTAGGACTAGAAGAGACATGAAAGATCATCTTGTTGCAACTGCAACTGCAACATTTTGCAGATGAGGAAACCGAGACTTAGAGAAGGTAATTGACTTTCCCAAGGTCACACAGGAAGGTAAAGTGGTAGAGCCAAAATTCAAGCTCAGGTCTTGGGACATCTAGTTTGATACTGAGTTGAATTTTTCCAAAGGTTCTGAGTGACTCCTTGGTAGTTAACTAGGTACAAAGGGAAGGCTTACTAAGTCTTTTAATTAAATAGTCTTCCTATTTAAAAAAAAATGTTCTTAATACAGCTATTCTCAAATGAATACTAAAGAGTTAATGCTCCTACATTCATTAATTCATCAAACATCGAGGATTTTCAAGTGCCTACTTTATGTAAACGAAAAATAAAGATAAGTCCCAGGGAGTAGTTTAGGGGTTGGGGATCAGGACCTAAAACTCTATTATTCCATTCATTCTAGGGAGTCAAGTCACAGGATCATCATGAGGCTACAATGATGCCAACGTAGCATACCCAAAATAGGGGGAAAAGCAGTCAGCCATCTGAGCTACATTATTTCTACATGACTTCAATAATATTTTTTAAAAAAGATGATGGCATCTGAATGTATTTCATGAACTTATTATGTTTCCTTACTAAATGCATTGTGTCATTGATACCTCAACCAAACTTTAATGCTAACACATCCATAGAGGGATTATTTGTGTTCTCCTGGATGAAAGTTAAGAACATGAGAGGGATGTTGCTTGACTCAAGAGGTGGTAAACATTGTGTTCTATCCATTGGTATGTCAGTAAATCAGTTAATGCTTCAACAAGAGGCAGTAAGTTAGAGTGAAAAGAGGCTCCGGACTCTGAGGACTGGTTCAAACTCCATCTCTGATGCTTGATGCTTTTGTGACTTGGGACAAGTCATTTAAACTCCCTAGGTCTCAGTGTCCTCATCTGTAAAATGAAGGGTTTGGATTAAATAGTCTTTGAGGTTCCTTCTCACTCTCACATCCATAAAATACTGTGAAAAGATGGTACCATGTTCCACACTAGAACCCTGAAGGCTGAAATCCCTTAACAATACATTAAATTTCCTTGTTAAGTTGTAGAAAAGTGATGCATACCTCTGTCTCCTGGGTACAATAGAAATATCAGGGTTTCTCCTTACACTTTCCTCATGTTTAGTCCCTGATGAGGGTGGCCCAACCTTATGATAATGCCCATTTTGCTTTGGTAGGTTTTTACCATGTGATCTTGAAATACACAAACTCCTTATTCCGTTAGCAGTAGAATGTTTAAGTGACCCAGTAGCACCTGAAGATAAATTTGCCATTTTGTATGTCTAACTAACTGAACATTTAAAGGAATTTGAAAGCTTGTGCCCTTTAGGAATATGTGAAATAAAATCACCACCTTTGCCAAATGACCAAGAAAATGATTTGGGGAGAGGAAGGACAAAGAAAATGCCAGTGTCCAGATCAACCATGCTTAATGCACATAGTTACTTCCCAGCAAACATAAAAAGAATGCTTACCTTTTCTTTCTTTGAAGCTAATCCGATAGGCAAAGGAAATGAAAATCATTTCTTATGTATAACCAAAGAATATTCCTTTGGTATGTAAACTGAGCATGACACAATGTCAAATTTAAAAGCATGTTGTTTCCCTTCAAGTTTTTTGTGCCCATTGAATCCAAGAAATACAATATGCATTCACCAGAACAATATTATCAAAGGCAACCCTCTGATCCAGACCTCACCAATTTCCTAGCATTCCCAGGTTTATGGAGGAGAGAGAATGCTTTTAAATAATGGATTGTTTCTCCCTCTCTTCTACCCATGTGGGCAATTACAATGATTTTTCCTTTTCCCAGTTTTCAGCTGAGAAATTTGAGATAATCTACGTTACTAGCTAGGAAAGTCCCCCTGGCTACCATTATCAAAGTCAAGCAGACAGAATGTTGTGCTTTTGTGAGTGATGTCTCTGGAAACCTCAAGTCGCTTCCTCAGAATGATGCCTGTATTCTGGACAATATTCCAATTCAAGGGACCATCTCCTCACCAGTGAATAGACACTTATTTTCACTTTCATTGTTTAGTCATTGGTTAACTGCTAGAGCATAGAGTGACTTCTATTAGAATAAGCAAGATGAATATGGTCCTGACAGATAAACATAAAAACTCAAATGTACTGGGGAGTGGGAAGAGTCTACTTTTACTATTCCCAGGGAATGAGAAGTATTTAAGTTACTGTATGCTTGCGATCAAGGCACTTTGTGATTTAGTTCCATCCTGCTTTTCCAGTTTGGTTTTGGGTTATTCTTTTTCACATGTTTTAAATGCCAGAAGAGTACTAGCTCTAGAGTTAAGGGTGCTGAATTCCAATGTGATTTTAGTGCTTAATGCCTGTGTGATCTTGGGCAAAATCACATAGCCTCCCTGAACCTCAGTTTCCTCATCTGTAAAATGAGGGAATTTGACTAGGTGACTTCAAAGATCCAGATTTATGATTATGATGTTGTGAGTTGTTGTTGAGTTTTTTCAGTCATGTCTGTCTCTCCACGACACCATTTGGGGTTTTCTTGGCAAAGACATTGGAGGGGTTTTCAATTTCCTTCTCCAATATGTTTTAAAGATAAGGAAACTGAGGCAAATAGCCTTAAGTGACTTGCCCCAGCGTCACACATCTAATAAGTGTCTGAGACTGGGTTTGAACTCAGGTCCTCCTGATTCCAGGCCTAGCACACTATCCTAGCTGCTCCCTATGATCCTAAAACTCTTTCCTAATCTTCTCCTACCCTTTCCCTGCCCCAATGTTTCTGCACATGGCATCCCTTATGCCTGAAATAGACTCTTCCCATTCTCCCTTCTCTTCATTTGTTGATATTCTTCTTCTCTTTTAAAGCCCGATACAGAGGCTCCTGATTCCTCCTCCAGGAAGTCTTCCATGATGTCTCCAGGTAGACGGTCCCCCTTTTGAAAACTCTCAGTCCATTCTGAGGGAATACCATCAATACATTTAATAATCTTTATGATTTTATCTATTATAATTATTTGTATCCATATCACCTTCCTTCATATTTGCTGAGATACCATCTTTGCCCTCATTTCTTATTGATTGGTATATGCCACATCCCTATGAGGACAGAAGATTCCTGAAGACAGAGACTGGGTCCTTAGAATTCCAGGGGCAAGTTGGGTAGCTTTCACCTGATAGCTCGAGGAATATTTCATGACTTGAGTAAAACTCTCTCAATCTAATTCCCCTGACACTAATAGTTTGAAACAAACAATTTGGGTTTCTCAAGTTTGGGGTGATTTTTGTTTTGTTTTGTCTAGCTTTGTTTTTCGTCTGGATCTGTGCTTTCCGCTGCCTGATGTAGATGTTCCATTCACTCATGCAGACCAGTACTTCCTGCAACTTGTACTCTTAGAGATGTCTAGGGCATTGGGAAATTAAATAATTTGTGGAGAGTCACAGGGCCAGTATTTTCCTGCAGGAGGACTTGAACGCAGGTCTTTCTGATTTCAAGACCAGTCTAAAAAAATCAGCAACAACAATAACAGCTGTCATTTAAGTCTTGCAGAGTGCTTTCAAGTGTAGTTTCTCATTTGTTCTTCACAACACTCTGTGAGGTAGGTACTATTAGTATCCCCATTTTACAGATGAGGAAACTGAGGCTTACTAGAGGACCTGCCTGGAGTCACACAACTAGTAAGTATCCGAGACAGACTCTGAACTCAGATCTTACTGACTTTAACTCCAAAACTCTGTCTACTGACCACCTAGCTGTTTCTACCCATGACCTCACAGTGCCATAAAAATGATCATTTGATTATATGTCACATTGTATTTTGCTCCCTGTTTTGTTTGTTTATAATGAGAAATCCTAGTTCCATAGACCAGAGATGAGTTCACGTTACTACTTTCACTTGCCATAGTACTACCTCAAGGTCCTGAGGCTCAAAGAAATACTTATTAATGGAAAAGCTGACAGATCAAATGGAAGAGATGATTCTTGTCTCTAACCTCTGTGGTTTGGGTGAAAAGCAGAAGATGGAGAGCATAGGAACATTGGGTAGTCCTTTGTTCAGGAGAGAGAGCACTCATCTAAATGTACACACAAAGAACATGTATCTCTATGTGCATAGAGAGTACATACAACATCTCTATGCTATGTGGTGAACATATATTTAAAGCATAAATGTAGACATTTGAAGATGAGCCACTCTTGCCTAACCTCGTGATGCAGAAGAAGGGGCTAGTGGAAGCTATGAACCATCCTGTTACTTCCTACCCTTTCCTTGGACCAATGTGATAGAGGGGAAGATCACTGATACACATTCAAGAGTAGGGCTACAATCCAGTAGGTCCCATGGGACAGAGACTCAACCTGTGATTTCATTGGCATTGGGATGTGGAAACTCCCTCTACCAGTACAGCCTTATAGTCTTAGAGAGGTGGCCAAGGCATTGAAAGGTTAAGTAAGTTGTCTACAATCACACAGCCAGACAGTCAATAAGCTTTTATTAGGTGCTTACTCAGTGACAGGCACTATCCACTAAGTTCTGGGGATATGAGGAAAGTTGGAAAGTCAGAAAGTTGCTGTCAAGATTGGCAGTCCCTGCCCTCAAGGAGCTCCTATTTGGAGAGAGAAAGAGAGAGACAGAGACAGAGAGAGACAGAGAGAGAAAGAGAGGGAGAGATAGCATATAGACAACAAAGTGCATACAGAGTAAATAGGAAGTAATCTCAGAGGAGAAGCCACTTGCATCTAGGGAGTCTGGGAAAGGGCTCTTAAAGAAGATAGGGTTTCAGTTGAGTTTTGAAAGAAGTCAGAGAAGCCAGGAAGTAGAGGTGAGGAAGGCATGAGGGAAAGCCAGTGCAAAGGGAAATGGAGTGCTGTGTGAGAGGAACAAGAAGTCAAGTGTAGAAGGATCATAGAGTACATGGAGAGCAGTAAAGTACAAAAAAGACTATAAAAATAATGATAATAAAAGTATAAAAGACTAAAAGTATAAAAAAGTATATAAAAGATAGGAAGACCAGGTTATGAAGAAATTTAAGTGTCAATATATGTCAGGGAGGAGCACTTAAAAGCCTGGTGTTTCTGGACTCCAAGACCAAAGTTCTTCTTATCCACTGTGCCATGCTATCTCTCATGTGATGGATAGAATAATGAAAATAAAAACATCTGTGGTTTGCAGAGCTGGCCAGTAATGCTGCTGAGCAACCCTCTATACAGGTGAAGGAGTGACCAATCATATGCATTGTTGTCCTGCTACCTAGGCTTTTAGAGAGGTACATCTAATCCATTCTCATCTTGCAAATAAGAACACTAAGCCTCTAGTCCATAATCCACAGTCATTAAGCTCTAAAGTGACTTTAGAGGACATTTAGTTTAACCCTTTCATTTTACAGATGAGGAAATTGATGTCAGAGAAATGAAGTGATTTATACAGGTCTAAGCAGTAAATTAGTTTTAGAGTCAGAACCAGGGCTCAAAATCTCCTGACTCCTTGTTTATTCTATTCTCTGTATAACTATATATGGCTATGGAGTGCTCTCCAGGGTCCTGTTCCCATTGAATGTCCTTACTCCCCAGTGGTTCTCCACCTTCCACTTAAAGGGAGCCCTCGCTGTAGGCAGAGTATGTCAGGTCATGACATTGGCCCATTCTTCAGGAGCACAGGGAAAGGTTCTTTTTATGTCAAAGCATCATAAGCTTTCTTGTTTAAAGAAACCTTTTTGAGGGCTGGTCCTATATTATTTTCTATCTTTGTATCTCTGGAGCCTAGCATGGTACCTTTCTTTCCACTCCCTATTCTGGACACCCTCCAGTGCCAGGAGCTGCTGGATGAGAAAAGTGTGATAGCTGTAATCCTGTTCACAGCTATGCTTTCCCTTTCCCAACTATAGCCATGACCCTGAAAGGACCCCCATTCTCAGAACTACCCAGCCTGGTACCATACAGGTACAGAGCCACTGCACAGTAGAGATGTGCTCTGGGTGTATATGCATATACACACACTTAGCACACATATATATGATAGATTCTCCTGCTCCCTTAGCATTTGTCAAGGTGCCTAAGGCAGTCTGACATCTTCCTGTATAGACAAAGTATAGAGATCATCAGGAAACCATTTAACCACTCCCCAGAAAAGCCCAGCAGGAGCAGGATTCAGCCTTGGATCTAAATTCCAAGGCTTCAGTGCGGTAATGGTCCCATCACGTCCTTTCTAAACCTACAGAGGATCTCTATATACCTACTGGGTACTACAAATTGAACTATACAGTCTTTCAGAAAGAAATGGATATTTCCCCCTGAGTATATTATTGCCTCTTGGAACAAGATAAGGGTCTTAGATTTAGGATTAGAAGGAATTTTGAAGGCCATCTACTGTAATCCAACTTTTTGCTGTTATGGATGCTGAACCTGAGCAGGTAGTGTCAGAGGTGAAATTCAAATCCAGGTCCCTCTGGGTATGAATTCCATGATCTTACCATACTCTATCAGACTGTACTTGAGATGACAACAAATTGAATTAAAGGAAGGCTCCTAAATTGGAACACATGACCTGAATACTAAACATTTCAAAATAACTTTATAGATTTGCATTGCTTTATTTTCTTTTGGTGATGGGTTTATTTTTAAATGCGAGCTAAGTCGTGTTGGCTGCAATTTTTCAGTCTGTGTTCAGATTAGCATCAGTCATCTTGGTGGGGGGGGGGGGATTGGTTTTCATTTGGGGCAAGAGAGGGAGGACATTAAATCTCACCTATATTTCCAAGGTGCAGGAGTTGATTTGAGCCTGCACTAATGAAATCAGAGACCATAGTTTTACTGCCAATCACATTGTTCCTTCAAGGTAGGATGTCATAGCCCCAGAAATAGCTAGTGAGCTTTTTTCTTTTCACAGCTGAGACTGGAGGGAGCTTCATGCTGAGGGGGTGGGAAGAAGAGATCTTTTAAGGAAGATTTCAATTCACACTTGAAATTTCTGCCAAAGGCGGGGGGGAGGAGAAGGGGGAGGGAAATCAATTTCAGCAAGTAAGCTGTAGTCTCTAGATATATTTGTATAATTATTTTTAGCATTTTAAATAAGTTAATTAGCAACAGGCTGTAATCCCAGCTCAATTTTATATATATAATGCCAAATAGTGTTTGGAGTAAGCAGAATTTTCTTCTAAAAATGCAGAATCCTAACAAGATCTAGTTAGAGAATGCTTCCAAGACGATCAGGAGTCCTTTTTTTTTTGATCAGGGATTCTTAATCAGGGGTCCATAAACTTCATTTTTCAAAAAATCCCTGTATTTCTATATAATTGGTTCCTTTGTAATCCTATATATTTTATACATTTAAAAACATTATTCTAAGAAGAGTCTCATAGACTTTACCAGTCAAATGGGTCCATGATGGAAAAAAAAAATTATGAACTCCCAATTTAAGTAAACCCTAACTCCTTTTTACAGATGAGGAAACTGAGACCCAAGAGAGGTATGGTAGCTTGCCCATAGCCACACAAAGAACTGGTGGCAGAGTCAGGATTATAGTTCAGTTCTTCTGACTCCCTGTGCACTTTTGTATCCTCCAAGAACATATCTCTGAGAGAGAGAGAGAGAGAGAGAGAGGAGAGATGAGAGACAGACAGAGAGACAGAGAGAGATAGGAACAGAGAGAGAGACACAGACAGAGACAGAAACAGAGACACAGAGAGACAGAGACACAGAGAGAGACAGAGACAGAGAAAGAGACAGAGAGAGAGTACTGAGTACTTCTGGCTTTATTAGCTTTATTGATTGACAGTGGGAGTATTTTGTCAATTGACATTTTAAAAAATGAAGAGATGAAGTGGTTTTGCCTATATTGGCAGTGGGAAACTTTTTGTCATGTGACATCTATACTTGACCACAGAGAGGAATGGACCACACAGAGGTCAGCTGACCTATCCTTCCTACCTGCAGATGGGACCAGACATAAGCAATCTCATTCAAGTGAGGTTGAGACTCAATGGCACCGAGGAAAGAGGGCTGGGTTTTGAGATTCTCTCTATTCGGATTCCACCTCTACCACTTACACCCTGCATGACTTTGGACAAATTGGCTAATCTCATTGTGCCTCAGTTTCCTCATCTTTTAAAAAAAAGTATTTAAACTCAGTGGCCTCGAAGATCCCTTCCAGCTTTAAATCTTTGATCTTATACTATCTTAAAGACCTTCAAGAAGCCGTCTTTGGTATTCCAGGCCAGTGTCCTTTCTGGCCTATCAATATAAAACTGTATTTACACAGAGTGAACAACTCAAATATTTATCTCAAAAGTACTTGGGGCACATATCAAATAACTATAGCAAAAGCATTTTTCCAATGGACAAATAACCTATTCAGTTGAACAGCAGTTTAGAAAGCAGTCTGGAGGATCCCAAGGCTAAGAGCTGAGTGATTAAGGATCTGCTATGTTTTAAAGTTTTGGTTTTCTTTACAAAAGAACTCTTATCCTCTTCTCAGAGATCTTTCAACCTCCTCATTCTATAAATGAGAAAACTGGAATCCAAGTTCCTTTTCTAACTCATATCCCCCCAAACTGCCAAACTGATGTCCTGAACAAAGGAGAACTGACTATGAAAACCCTGAAGTGCACCTCCCCCCATCAAGATTCTTCGATGGCTCACTATTATCTCTAGGATAAAATACAAAATCTTCATTTAGACTGGTATTTAAAGTCCTTCACATAAGCTCATCAGATCAGAGATTTAGAATTAGAAGGAATCTTAGAAGGCATTCAGCCCAACATCATCATTTTATAAATGAAGAAAATGAGGCTAGAGAAGTTAAGTGACCCACCCAGGGTCACACAACTAATAAGTAACAGAGGTGAGATTTGAACCTGCGTCTTCCTTGATTCTAAAGTCCAGCAGTCATATTCTGACTCTGGTTTATCAGTCCAGCCTTATTTCATATTATTTTCCATGCTACCCTCCCACCCCTTCCCTGCCTCCATTGCATTCAACTACACCCAAGCTGCTCCCCAGATAAGAGAGTCCTCATTCTGCCTCTGGGCCCTCGCAAAAGTAGTTTTTCATGTCTGGAACTCACTCTCTCTTTCTGTGTCTCTGTCTCTTTCTGTCTATCCCTCTCTCTGTCTCTCTCCTTCATAGCTTCACATTGAAGACACAGCTTATATGTCACTTCCTACATGCCTTTTCCTGATCCCCCAAGTTATTAGCCCTTTCTGTCTCGAATTGACTTTGCATTACTTAGTATCTACGTTGTGATTACTCATTGGTACATGTCCCTTCAACTCCCCAAGTCTATAGAAAAGTAAGCTATTTGAGGACAAGAGCTGTTTCATGTGCTGTATTGCTTTTTTTTTTTTTATGCCCCAGTACCTATTAGAGTATCCTGTATAAACAGGTACTTAATAAATGTTTTTAATTGAATTGAAAGAGCAAATCAGCTTTAAAGCCTGGCCCAGAACCCAGGTCTCCAGATGACAGCCCATTCTATTCCTTTCCCAGTGTCATTTTCCCCTATACACCCTAATACCCTACCATGGGGTTCTCCGTACTTGCCAATCACTTCCAGACACTCAGCAAAGAAAAAAAGAGGCCAGACTAAAGAGGAGAATTGAAGTCAAATCCATGTTCAATGTACTTTGATGCTGCCATCTTACTTTGAAATTTTGTCTTGGGAAAAAAATAATTCTAAGACCACTGCTTTACCTATGCTCAGCCTTTTCCCTTTACTTCCCAATTTTTCTGTGGCTGCAGATAAAGGCTTAAACAATGACTTTTAATGACAATTGCTCAAGAAATAAATGTAAAGTCCAACTACTCCCACTTCCCCTTTTTTTTTGCAGAAAAACAAAGAAAAGCAATGCTTCTTCATTTAAATTGCTTACTTTTCCCTCTCAGAATAACTACATTTTGCCAAAGAAGAGATTGTAACTAACTGTAGATTTAGAGGAATGAGGAAATGCTAAGGAAGGTAATTTATACTTTCAACTGTGAAGTCAATAAACATTAAGTATCTACTCAGGTTCCCCCAAGTCTCCATCCCTGAATCTTTCTATCATTCCACACTGAAAAATAAAGGCAAAAGAGGGAATCACGTAACTGCATCAGTTGAATGAAGTTAATTATGGTGGGGTCTTAACTCTACTCCTGTTTTAGTTCTTTCTGGCTCAGAAGTTTTTTTAAAGTAAAGGACGAGTGTTCATTCATTCATTCATTCAACAAACACCTAGGAATGTAGAAATGAAGGAGACAGGGTCTCTGCTCTCAAGGGTCTCCCAGAGTGATATAATACACACACACACACACACACACACACACACACACTCACACAGAGTCAAGGTAGAAGGAAGTACACATAGATTGGCTCTAGTAATCCTGGGCTGGGAGTTCAGAGCAACTGCCCATAGCCCCATCTTAACATGGCCAAAGCTGAGAGTACTCAGTTTCTCAAAGCTGGGGGTGAGGTTGCAATCTCTTCTGTATTACTACTTAGTGTCAGTGCGAGGCAAACGCTAGGTCTGGTGTTTTCATGTAGAATGTTTTTGGTAGAGACACAGAATCTAAAGAATATGAAGACCTTTGATCTCAGGTGCTCAGCTTCCCAGGCTTAAAGAGCAAAAAGCAACTAAAATCCTCCTTTTTCACTGGCTGCATGTTCTGCACAATGGGGAGTGACCTTGACAGTAGAGAGGCCACTGAAGAAGCATCATTGCTTGAAGAAAACTGATCAGCTATTCTGTCTCCATGGAAGACAGAACAAGAGAAAGCAACTTTAGATGTGACAAGGAAGAATTGGTTTAGACTTCAAGGAGCACTGCATGATACTGGAATGGGAAATTTTCAAATCTTTCTTTTGAGATGTTTAAACCTAGACTAGTTATTGCTTTGTGGTCTGTGGCTGCTGGGGCGTACAGTCCTACCTGACTAGAAAATGGGTTAGAGTCTGAATGCAGATCAAAGCATACTTTTTAAACTTTATTTTTCTTGGGGTTTTTTTGGTCTGTTTTCTTTTACAATATGACTAATATGGAAATATGTTTTGCATGACTGCACATGTATAACCTATATCAAATTGCTTGCTTCTCAATGAGAGAAAGGGAAAGGAAGAGAGGGAGAGAATTTGGAACTCATAAAATGTTAAAAATTGTTAGCACATGTAATTGGAAAAAAATAAAATATTTTAAACTCCCTAAAGGAAAAAAGGAAATGTGTAAGATAATCTTAGGAAGTTTTCTTTCATTTCTATGAATTCCTATGAGCCCAAAAGCTCCCAGAAAAGAGAAAAACCAAGTGGTTATAAATCTGTGGAAGTGACTCCACAGAATTAGATGTCTTCTCTCTTCACCCCCATACCTGATAGGGTGATGGATTTTCCTAACGGTCAGCCTCCAGATTCTCTGAGCTGCATAAGCCCCCAAGGCTTAAGTTATAGTATAACCTACTAGCAGAGTAGATGATGGATACTGTCTGTGAAGATTCTTTAATAGTGTCTTCCACTCACACAATGCTCAAAGCCAGCTCCCTCCTACCCCCCGCCCCCATGACTTTCTAACCCTGAATAAAAGTCTATTCTGGGCTACCACATAGCCCAATAACATGGCTGTTCTATTGGCTGATCAACTCTCCAGGGGGCTGACAGGACTAACAGCTGCCTGCTCCAGATAATCTAGTAGCAGATGGTACTGGTTTTCCCGGGTTGGTGTTGATCAGCCCCAGCCTTGAGAAGAACAATAACCCTGTTCAGTTAAAGCTAATAGGGAGAGAGCTACATGGATTAGAAACTTCTCTGTAAGATATAATGGCCTGTGCCTCCAGCTACTCAAAAGCATCTAGTGGCATCAAGCTGGAGTCATTACGAAGAGACAACTCCAGCTGGGAATCAATAGGAGTTTTGTTCTGATGATGCCCTAGGGAAGTTGTGCTTACATACAGCATCCTAGCCTCCCGACATCCCAAGGCCGCCTTAACTAGACAAAACTGTGAAGGACCTGAAGTGTCTCTTTTGCTTGGACCTTTTGCCATAGCAATAAGTAGGAATATTGGCACCTGGAACAAATATAGTAGGGCTGCTCCCCAAACCTCAAGCCCCAGGGAGAGGCAGAGAGGGTAGGAGGTGGCAAGTGTCAGGAAGAGGGTTTGGGTGTGTGGGGAAGACTAACCAAGGGAAAGGAACCAAGTTGTAAGGGATATGTAAGGGTAGTGGCATGGGGTAGGCAGAAAAGCCCCAGGGCACAAGGAGTATGGGCCAGAAAACAGTCATCCTACAACTTCTAGAGGTCAGTACCCCAAGGAAAAGCCCTGGTGGTCCTTCTAAAGTTACCAGGGTAAACTTCTTAGAGTCTGGAAGTAGCGTGCTGTTCTCTGGTTTCCTAGGAATTCTATGAACATCCTACCTGGGCTTGCTCCTCTCTAACTAGCCAGTATGATAAACTAACTCAAGATGATATTTTAAAGGGGACCGATAGATTATACAAAAAAGAGAAACAATTTAAGTTTTTTTCTATGGCTTAAGCAATTCATATGTATTTCAGCAATGACCTTTTAATAAAGGTGCAATTATTATTTTTCCAATTTATACGTAGGTCTAATCATGTCACTTCTCTCAAAAATCCCCAGTGACTATGCATTGCCAACTGACTAAAATTCATCTTCCTTTGCTTGGTGCTTATGTCCTTCCCAATCTAGTAAGTGGAGAGGAAGAGGGAAGGAAGCAAACACTTACTAACTACCTTCTATGTGCACTGTGGCAGTAAGAAGTTCACAAATATTATCTCATTTGATCCTCAGAACAATTCTGATAATTAGGTAATAAAGATTAGTAATTAGTAATAGATAAATAATTAGATAATAATTCTGATAATCATTATCTTCATTTTACAGTTGATAAAACTCAGGCTGAAAGAAATTAAGTGACTTGTCCAGGATCACACATAGCTAGTAAGTGTCTGAGGCCAGATTTAAACTCAGGTTTTCCCAACTCCAGCCCCAATGACTCTATTACTGAGCTACCCAGCTGCCAAATAAGATTCTATTTTCCCAAACTAATTTCATATTTTTCCCCTCCATCTACTCTGCACTCTTAACAAAATGTACTATTCACTATTGTCTGATCACAACCTGTACATTCCTGGTTCCTTGCCTCAGCTCACACTATTCACTAAGCCTACAATGTAGAGCCTTTAAAGTCTATCACAAATGCCACCTCTTTCACGAAGTCTTCCTTAATTATGTGTCCCTTTAAAACTAATCATTTTACATTTAACCAGTTTTTCATGTAAAAATGTTATAACTATAACTATTTGTGTTTTTTATCATCACCTAACAGACTCTACATTCTATGAAGGCTAAACGTTGGACACAGTAGGTACTTAAATATTTGCTGAAATAATGTGCATTTCAGTAGTATGTGATGAAAGAAACTGAGACATGTTATGGGACACGTGATTCTCAAATCACACTGAAGTGGAGGCCTACTTTGGTTATGCCAGGCTTTCCTAGACTTGGGGTATTGCTTCCCTAGAATTAAGTTCGTTCATCTGTAAAACAAAGGGATTAGACTAGATTACCTGAATCTCCTTCTAGCTCTGAATATTAGAATCTGTTTTTTATACTGGAGAGAGACAGGCAGCAGGGAGACATATTGAAAAATTCTTGCAAAATGATTACATGTCGGCAAATATAACCAAGCGAAAAATCCAGCCATTTTTTGGATCTTTCCAGCTATCTGAATGTTTGGCACTGTGTACAGAAAGAACCTGAGCTAGATCTGCAAATATTTTGCCATAAAAAGCCCTGATACTTAAAACAAAAAACAAAACCTTATAGGAAATCTGGATAGACTTTAGAAGTGGGAAGTACTTGTAATTTAATAAGCTTCTGCATCTTAGCAATGGACTTGATTCAAGCTGCATACTTTTTGGGGAAGTGTAAAGTCTGTGGGAGTGTAGGTGCAGAGAATGGCATTTTAAAAATAAATTAAAAATAGATTTTTAAGAAACAAATCTGTGGGTGTTTTTGTTGTTGCTGGATTTTTTTTGGACACCAGTGGTGAGGACAGAACACACACAGCTCCAGTGTTTGGCTCTAGCAGTCAGACTAAAAGCTATAGCACCTAGATCTAGGCTGGATTTAGTTTCCCTGAAGATTTGCCCAAGTCTCCAAATACTGTTATACTGAATGTATGTGTTCAAGGTTTTTTTAACCCAAATATTTGGTATCATAAACAAAGTATGGAGAAACTCTTAACTCTCCCTATCCTATATGCATCATCTATCTGTCTGTCTATCTATCTATCTCCATATGTGTGTGTATTATATATTTGTGTATACATATATGTATATATCACATTGTATGTACATATATAACACTTAGATTATATATGAGTGTGTATATACATACACACATATTTTTTTTTTTGGTTATTTTTCAGTAATATCCTTACTGACTCCAAATGAGGTTATCTTAGAAAGATAATGGAGTAGTTTTGCTGTTGCCTTCTCCAGTTCATTTTAAAGATGAGGAAACTGAGGCAAATAGGGTTAATTTAATTAATTTAATTAATCAACTTACCTGTGATATTCTCTAGTCAGTCAGCCAAAAACCTCTTATTGTACAAAGCATTGTGTTAGGTGTTACTGTGATTAACTATTTCAATTGACCAATTTGAGGGAAGGTGTTAATGATTGTTAGAGGCTCATGAATTTGAAGTATAGTAGGAATAGTTACCCATCAGGGTTGCCCCTGGAAAAGTGAGCCCCCTGACCCCTGAACCCAGTACATTAATACACTGTTGGTGGAATTGTGAAGTGATTCAACCATTTTGAAGAGCAATTTAGAATTATGCCCAAAGAGTTATAAAACTCTATATACCATTTGACCCAGTGATACCACTATTAGTTCTTTTTCCCAAGGTAATCTGGGGAAAAGGAAAAGAACCTCTATATTCTAACACAACACCTCTCTTTGTGGTGGCAATGAACTAGAAACTGAGGAGATGCCCATCCATTGGGGAATGGCTAAACAAGTTGTGGATCATACAGATAGTAAGTGTCTGAGGTCAGATTTGAACTGAGGAAGATGAGTCTTTCTGACTCCAGGCTCTATACTCTATCCCAGTGGTTCTCAACTTTCCTAATGCCCTGACCCTTTAATACTAGTATGGGGGCATATCTGCATGTGGGTGGACCTGCCTGGAGACAGATAGAGGAGCCGTGTCTCGGTTCCTAAGATCATCGGAAATATGTGTTTTCTGATGGTCTTAGGTGACCCCTGTGAAAGGGTTATTCGACCCCCAAAGGGGTCGCAACCCACAGGTTAAGAACCATTGCTCTATCCACTGCCCACTATACCACCTAGATCTTTCCTTTACCTTCCCCCCATTTTATAAATGAGCAGCTGTACCATAAAAACTAATAAAAAGGATAATTCCAATATTCTCCACACAACTGATTATTGGTGAGAAAAAGAAAGTCTCATTCTTTTTACTTCTCTACCCCATTTTAAGTAGAGAAGTAAAAAGAATGAGACTTTCTTTTTCTGTCCTAGAAATCTAGAATACAGAAGAATGAGAAATGCAGAAAATAAAGGGTGAGAGGCAAAAGGAATTGGTTACCAGAAATTTGGCTTGGGTTGTAAACGTATTCTAAAATTTGGAAAGATACTTCACCAGACAGTGTCTTATGATACAGGTATTTTTGGACCAGCAAGTAAATCTTGCATCCTGCCTTTTATCTAATAGAATATGAGATTATTGAATGCCAGAATGGTTTCCTGTTTGTCTTTGAATCTTTAATGACTGACACATAGTAGGTACTTAATAAATGATTGTCAACTGACTGACTAAAAAAAAAACGTTTTCTATAGTTATTTCACTGAGATAGGCTTTAAACAATATTGTAATGCAAGAACAATGTGTGTTCATTTGGCTCCCCACACCCCCACCCCACACATCCTGGTCTTTCCCATTTCCTTTTCCACTAATCAACTTACCTGTGATATTCTCTAGTCAGTCAGCCAAAAACCTCTTATTGTACAAAGCTTTGTGTTAGGTGTTACTGTGATTAACTATTTCAATTGACCAATTTGAGGGAAGGTGTTAATGATTGTTAGAGGATATTCTTTCATGATGATTTTGATTATTTAAAGGGAGTAAATGGAAAAATAAATTGAGATTTACACTGAGAAAGCAACAGTTATGAAGTAATTATTTACTCAAGGCAAAAGCCTGCCTTAGCGTTATATTTCAGTTTTTCATTTGCATGTGACACGTTGGAGAACTTTGGAGTCAATGCAAGTGAAAATCTGATTCAGTCTTAGGTGTTTCAGCTTCTTATTAGAATATGAAAATTTGGGAAACTTTGAAGTAATAACCATGGAACTCTGAATCCCAGAACTGTTTAAAGATCATTGGATGAATGTACTTGGACTGATTCTAGTTCAGCTGATGGAGATCAGATTTTGGTTACTCAAACCGAGCTGGAGTGTTGTTTCCCAAGATGAGGACTGATTTCTAAACCAGGCAGAATAAGAAGGGAAAGGTTCAGAAAAGACACCTCAAGGATTTGTGAAATCAAGAGCATAGCTCTTTGCCCTATCACTTTTTCGTAGGAAGAATCTGATAGGAAAAGAAAAGCTATCTGTCCTTATTTTCTTTGCCACTTAACTTTTGGAAGAGCAGAGAAGAGGAAAAGTAAAGAAGTTCTACCTACTGTTAGGGGGTAGAGAAGAAGAGGAAAGAAAATATTTTTCTGCATTTCCACCTGTTGCCAAGGATGTAGAGGGGAACCTCAGAGTCACCAGGGAGAGCATGACTAGAAAAGTTTCTGCCAATCCTAAACTAAGTCTCTGACTTTCAAAAACAGTATTGTAACATCTTTGCTGGAAGCAAAGCTGAATCTGAAATTAGAATTGCAGAATTGTAGTAGTGGGAGTAAATCCATTTCAGCCTTGGAAGAGTCCAGTATAGAAGAGGAGTCAACAATGGAGCTATCTACCCATCGACCCATGCCTTTGAGAAAACATGCCCTAAGAACAACCCACTTAGCAACTGAGTCATTCATCCAGTATAAATACTACACCTATTGGTAAAATTTGAAAGGACAGTTTCTGGGAAAGAAAAAGGAGATCAGTACTCAGAGTTTCTGAGGTGTGAGTTATTGTAGCTACCTGTGTTCCTCACAAACGTACCATACAAACCTCAGTGATTTAAGTTACCCACCCTACCTTATTGTCTTTGTGCATTGGTGTGAGAGTGCAACCCAGATTTATAGGGGGAATGTTATATAATTCTAGTTTTTGCTTTGCCTTCTGTTTATTTTTTAAAAATTTATTAAGAAGTAATGGAGTCATGTTGGCTGGTTTGTAAATGGGAAAGACATGATTAAGGGCTCATGAATTTGAAGTATAGTAGGAATAGTTACCCATCAGGGTTGCCCCTAGAAAAGTGAGCCCCCTGACCCCTGAACCCAGTACACTAATACACTGTTGGTGGAATTGTGAAGTGATCCAACCATTTTGAAGAGCAATTTAGAATTATGCCCAAAGAGTTATAAAACTCTATGTACCCTTTGACCCAGCAATACCACTATTAGTTCTTTTTCCCAAGGTAATCTGGGGAAAAGGAAAAGAACCTCTGTATTCTAACACAACACCTCTCTTTGTGGTGGCAATGAACTAGAAACTGAGGAGATGCCCGTCCATTGGGGAATGGCTAAACAAGTTGTGGTGTATGATTGTGGTGGAATACTACTGTGGTATAAGAAATGGTAAGTTGGTTATTTTAGAAAAACATAGAAAGACTTGCATGGGGCGATGATGTGAACAGAGCACCAGCCCTGGAGTCAGGAGGACCTGAGTTCAAATCTGGCTTCAGACACTTAACACTTACTAGTCACATGACCTTGGGCAAGTCACTTAACCTTAATTATCCTGTCTTCTCCCCTCCAAAAAGGAAAAAAAAAAAAGACTTGCATGAAATAATGAAGAGTGAAATGAGCAGAGCCAAGAGAATGTTGTATACAGTAATAGCAATATTGTTTGAAAAATAACTGGAAATGACTAAATTATTCTGAGTATCATAAATACTCAGATCAACTACAAAGGATTTATGAAGGAAGATGCTATCCACCTCGGGGCGGGGCGGGGAGGGGGGGTGGGGAATGGTATATATCTGTTTCAAATGGTGGCCTTCTCTAGTGCAGGGTGGTGAGAGAGACAGTTCAGAACTTAAAATATAACCCCCCAAAATTGGTTTAATTTAAAAAAGAAAAATGATCTCTAGTAGCCATTCTACCTTTTTTAGAAATCTCAACCTGCTAGAATGATTATAGGTTGAAGTGAAATGAGTTGAGAGAGAGAAAGGAGGATGATGAAGGGAATCATCCATGACCATCCGAACTGTGACTGTGTTAAAGGACTAGTTAATTCAGCCAAATAATTTAAGCCTAGACTTTAATGCCTGGTAATGACTATTTTTTTTACATTTAGATATATTTGTAACAAGTATTTTCATGTTCTCAATTTTCACCTATTCCAGAAAATATTTGCATTTTTATAGTAACTTTCAACCTCTTAACATAAGTAATATGGAAATTTTAGAGTTGTGACATGGATGGTGGGGTAGGCATTGGTGGAGAGAGTGGGAAGGTTTCAATCTCCTTAAATAATAGTACTTAAGTAAGCCCCAGTCTACCTACTCATAAGTCTGGCCTACATACACTAATATAAGTGGCACATCTTAGAAAGGGGGAAGTTTCAGACCATACTTCTAAAAGAGTCTTACCTTTCTGTGATTGTTTCTCTGAGACCACTGGCCACCCCCTTGACCACAGTACTAGCTTTGGGGGTCAGCACCACCTGAGATATAAAAAAAGAGCCCTTCTTCCTTCTCTCAGTAATGGATGCCTGGAGAAACTGGATCAGTTTTTCAGGGTCTGTTGTGTTGGCCCAGGGAGCTGGCATCATCTGCCCAGGCCAGAGAAAGGGCACCTCAAGAGCCACTGGGCTGTGATAAAAGACCAAGATTTGGTAATCTTTCTCCCACAGGTACTTCAGACTCACTTCATGGGCAAAAATCGCTGGGCACATTTTATTCCCAAAGATGTCTTTCAGCATTTGGACGAGTTTTTCGTGATGGTATTTCTGCATTCCGTAGAAGTGGTTGAAGTCCAAGAAGACCACCTCCCTGTGGTGATCTGTGAGGAAGGCATTGATCTCTTCCAGGCCTTCATTCACTTTGGCACTGAACAGACCATGAGCAAAGTAAAGTTCATTGTCAGGGTCCCTGGGCTTGGTGGAAATTCGGAGGTCAAAGTACCGGATCCCAGCCCCCAGCTGACCAGTAAAATTCATCGTCTGAGTTGCTAACCATTTCCTCATGAGCTTTTTGGCCACAGTTCCAAATACAGAGACAAAATTCTGGACAGTTTCTGGTTGCTCAGGTCCTACTGGAGAAGCTTCATCAATGTAGAAACTGAAGGAATCATGAGATCCTAAAAAGATGACAAGGCACAACGCAGTTAGATGCCAGCATTTAGCATCAGGGTATTATTTATCCTTCCTTTCCAAGGGTATTCCATATATTAATTTTCAACATGAGACAGTGAAAAAAAAACTCACTAATGCTTATCTTTATTGATTCCCAATTAAACAAGATCGCTTTAAAAAAATTTCTCCCTGATGTGTTATGTAGAGATCAATTTCACATCAAGAAGGGACTGAAAATTATGGAGAAATTTCTTCTGAGTGAAGTGTAAAAGATCAGCACACCCTAGTCATACTACTGACAGTGTATGACACTGTCACTATGACCTCTGACACTAGCTGTGTGACCCTGAATGAGTCGTCTAGACTCTATCAACCTCAGTTTCTCAATCTGTAAAATGGAGATAATAATAACACCTACCTCACAGTGTTATTGCAAGGTTCAAATGAAGTAACAAAAGTAGAGTACTTTGAAGACATATATAAATGCTAGCTATTGTCATTATTACTGATATACAGACATGGTCCATTTTTTCACATAGGTGGTACAAGCAGTCCCCTATACAGTATTATCTGAGGAGTTTTCAAGACCATTATGAATTCCACATGTCACTCCCGTTCTCCTGTCTCCTCCACTTTGTTTTGAAATCCCCCATTTTTAAAAATTTATACCTCCTTTGTTGGTAGGCAACAATGACCAGTATTAATTCTTTGGAGTTTCCACATAAATTAATTTAACATTATTCTCTCCCCACAATTCTCCCTTCTACAAAAGGAAGGATCCTTGGAAATCAATAAGATCTGAAACCTTGAAGGAAGAATATCCTTCTAGGAGAATAAAACCCATTGATTTTTTAAAGACATCTGACAATATCTATACTCTTGAAACCATGTGCAGGGTGAACTTAGAGGGATAGACGACTCTTTTAAAATAATCAGGCTTAATGTCAGAAATGTACTCAAATTCAATTTTAATGTTAAAAAATAATTCTTTGGTTCTTGGGCAAGATGTGTTGAAAAGTTAAAGTGAAGCTCATGCATATTGGTGCCTCCTACCAAAGAGAAATTAAGTATGTGCTTAGACTACAAAGAATTACTCATTCGTAGAATTTGAAAGTTAAAAAGGACCTTGGTTATTGGGACAAAAAGAAACCCTTCTTTAACATTCCTTAAAAATGGTCCTTCGGCTTCTATTTGAAGATCTCCAAAGAAGGGAACCCTACTATATCTCAAGCCAGGAAGACTTGAGTTCAAAATCTAACTAGTCATATGACTCAGGGTAAGTCACTTAGCATTCACCTATTTTAGTTTCTTCAACTGTAAAATGAGTATAACAATAGTGTTGTCCTGTCTAACTCTTCATGACTCCATTAGGTTTTCTTGGCCAAGATACTGGAATTGTGTGCTATTTCCTTTCCTAGATCATTTTTACAGATGAGGAAACTAAGAGAAACAGGTTTAAGTGACTTGCCCAGTCACATATCTCACATAGTAGGCACTTATAATAATTTATTTGTTTATTTAACCATTCTTTTTTTGGACAGATCCATTTGTTAAAATTTCTATTTCCTGACACTAAGCCTAAATTAGTCTCTTTTCAGCTTCTATCCATTACTCCTAGTTTTGCCCTCTGGTCTAAACAGAACTAATCTACTCCTTTCTTTACATGACAATCCTTCAAATGCTTGAAGGAAGCTAACAGGTTCCCCTCTGAGTCGTCTTCTCATCTAAACATTCCCAGTTCCTTCAACTGAATGTCCTATGTATGATATGGACTCTGTACTCCCCAGCATCCTGGTTGCCCTAACTCATCAGCATCCTTCTTAATCAAGGACACCCAGAACTGAACACAATGCTCCAGGTAAAGTCTGACAAGAGCAAAGAAACTGTAGGACTAGTCCTTTCTGATTCCTGGAAGCTGTGCTCCTTTTTTGCAATCCAAGACCACATTAGTGATATGCCACCTCTCCTTTTATCCAAATCATTAATAAAAATGTTAAATAGAACTTCTCATTTTCAACACCCATTTGTTTTCAATGCATGTGCAGGGAGAACTGCCTAAGCCAGAATTTCTTGAGGTAGTCCATGGACCACTGGAGCCCCCAGGACTCTGGTATGGGGTTCAAGAGGTCAAATCTATTTTCATAAAAATATTAAGATGTCAATTATGTATTAAAATAGCCTTCCTTTTTCCAACTATATATCTATGAAATGTTGAATTTTCTTCAAATACTTTAACCAAAGCAACGGACAGGATGAAGAAGCAGATATGAGAATCCCACTACTTTCTATTAAGCCAGATAGCTAAGAGATTTGCAAAAATATGTAAAATAAAAACATGTAAAATCTTCTCATTGATTTTTTGTTTTTTAAAACATAGTTTTTTAAATTAAAAATAAGGCTTTTCTATTAGCATATAATTGGCTTATTATTGTCATTTAAATGAACTAATATGTTAATCATTTAAATTTTGAATATAGTCAATATTGATGGATTTAACACACATGAACAAAACTCTTTAGGGTTCTCAATAATTTTTAAGAGTCTAAAGGGATCATGAGAACTGCTGGGCTAAGGTAAAATTGAGAAACAGGAAAAGTTTGCTTGAGGATCTCTACAACTCCTGGTATTGCTTTCCTCTTTACCTTTACCAAGTTCTCCGCCCACATATAATCTCTACATTCTCCTTGGGTTATCCCACTCAGATCCCCTCTGGGCATGGTCCTTGCACTGGTCCATTTACTAGAAAAAAATTAGCTAGTCATCTCCCTCTTCCTTTCCAGTCCTATTGTCGGATAGCTTAACTCACTGGGGCTAATGGGATTCAACTCCACTGACATACTACTATCAGCATTGATAAAAATTCTGAGTTGACTCTGTTTTGGATCTTATAGACACAGATACTTATCCTTTAAAGGAAGAGGAAGGTAAGGAGAGAAGTTGACTTATAAAAAGTAAACCAAGACTCACAAAGGTCAACAACTGTCAAATTTATGATGAACTTTTCTAAGGAAATATTTTTTGACTTTACTAAGATTTTTTTTCAAGCTCAAAATCAGATGTCAGAGGATCAATGAAGAATGCTACCACCATCCTACCAGAGAAGTATTGGACTAAATATGCAGAATGAGACACAAATTTTTAGACATGATCAATGTGGGAATCTGTTTTACTTAATTATACATATTTGTTCCAAGGGTTTGGTTTTTGCTTCCCCACACACATTGAGAAGTGAGAAAACAAATGCTTGTTAACTGGGAGGAAAAAAGAATTTAAAAAAAAAAATGCTTTCTACCTCTCTGAAAGAGAAGGTAGAACATCTTGGAAGATAGTATTTTAAGGCAAAGAAGAAAGAAATGGAATTGAATCAAAATTTATCAAAAACATGAATGAATCACTGCCTTGGCTTTAGCACAAGTTTGTACCTTTATAACATTTAAGTTCTGCAAGCAGAGACAAATCATGGAAACTCACCGACTTTGAACAGAACCAGCAAAAGGCTAACATGACATTATTTGGAGTCCTTACAACAAATCAGTTAGTATTTTAGGCAAGTCATCTCAGTGCTCAAGTAAAGTAAAACTAAAAACAGGAAAGATGGATGAGCATCCCTGAGAAGCAAATGATTTTTTCCAGAAGAGTTTCTTTTCCCTGACTTCCTATGGATCAGAACCCATGTCTATTTGAGTTGCTTTGTGTACAGGGGTGAGTACAGAGTGAGGAACAAATGAGTATTGAAACAGTTAAATATGACTTAAACTCATAGAATATTGGAGCTTATGGAAACTTTGGAGATCATCAATGTCTCCTCTGAACCTCTTTTTTTTTAACAGATGGAGAAACTGAGGCCTACAAAGAGGGAATAATCTCAGTCAAGTCACACCACGAATAAGGCAGAACTGGGCCAATTGCCCAGGACATTTTACTGCTGATTTGGTGCATTTTCCACCACAACACTGACTAATGATAATAAGAACAACCAGATGAAAAATGTCATTATTTGTGCCAGGGCTTGGGTTTATTTCCCCATACCCCTTTTCTGGCCCCCACACACAGCAGAGAAAAATGATCATGTTATCAGGGCCAAAAAAGAAAATGGATACATTTTTATGATTTGATTTTGGTCTGGAAATTTACCCAACAGAATTGAGCATTTTCATTACAATACTGTGTTTTCTGCCTGTTGAAAAAGAAAAAAAGACAAGCCTTTATGACTAGGGGGGAAATGTGAAAAAAGTAAAGATTTTTCCCTCTCAATTTCTTTAAAAGTCTTTTAAAATTAATTTCTACCAAGCCTAACAAATCACTCTTGTTTTTGCCAAGGAGATACCTTTGGGGTCACCAAGAAAAGGTTTTATTGTAAAGGCCCAAAAGTCTAATCTAGAAACCAGGAATTATAATTTTTAAAAAGAAGTCAATCTTATATTGTTTTTATGTGTCTCTCAATATTCAAAAGATGTGTATGTACATAGACATAGATATAGATATAGACATAGACATAGACATAGAGAATAGGTATAGCTGTGGATAGAGTACTCAGCCTGGAGTCAGGAAGTTTCCTCTTCCTGAGTTCAAATCTAGCCTCAGACACTTACTGGCTGCATGACCCTGTGCAAGTCATTTAACCCTTTCAGTTTCCTTATCTCTAAAATGAGTTGGAGAAGGAAATGACAAACCAATCCAGTATCTTTGCCAAGAAAACCCCTAAAAGGGGTCACAATTCTTTTCTGGATATATAAAAGCAGAAAGGCAGAAATATTAAAATTCATAAAAATATAAAAATTTGCTGATGTATACATATGTGTGTATTTATCCACATATATGAAAATGTTTTAATATATAAGTAAAATTTCACTAATTTGCACAATATAGAAATATATTCAGAGAGTTTCTTAGCATGTTATTTGGCATTTCATTCTATGATAGAGGATTAATTAATTCATAAAAACTTTTAAGCACCTATTGTTTGCGAAGCATTGTACTAAAGCAGACCTGTACAATTTAGCAGTAGGTAGGGGCCAAAATTAAAATGTCTTAACGTCTTCAGTTGCAGTTAGGTTAGACTAGAGCCAGACTGGTAACGGTTGGTTGCTGCAGCTCACGTGATAAACAGGAGAGTGTGCAGAGGCAACCCTACATTTTTCACAGGCCTCCTGAAATCCTTTGGGGGCTACAAGCCTACTGCAGGTCATATATTGTGCAGTCTGTACTAAAATATACAAAGGGAATGGATTGTAAACTTTAGGATCATATAGCACAGATCTAGAGCTGAAAGGACCCTCAGAGACCATTTAGTTCAATCTTCCAATTTTATGGATGAGGAAACGGAGGCTCATGGAGATGAAGTGACTTACCCAGAGTCACATAACAAATACGTGTTTGAGGTTAGATTTGATCTCAAGTCTTCCTGACTCTAGGCCCAGATTTCTGTCTGTTGTATGACTTAGCTACCTCTAGGGGGAAAAAAAAGTCAATATTAAAGTTATTCTGTATAGAAAGCTAGTTTCCTTCCTTATGTTGGGACATGTAATTATTGTAAAGATACAAATGTTGGTCTGTGTTTATGAACAAAGTTTTCCTCAGAAAACATCTGCGAATTGGTTTTCATTGATTAATAAAGACAAAGGGCAAAAACATAGAACCAGGACCCTGCCTTCCATGATAAAATATAAACATTTTAGGTCAAAGAGGTAAGAAGAATAAAAGGTATATGTGAACCTGCACACTTGGTCAGCTGTGACCCATTTATTCACCCTGATTGCTATTTATGAAGATGCTCATTATAGAAAAGCCAGAAAACTCTTTCCATAGGAGCCACATACCTATAAAACATCAGGAAGGCACAGCTTAGTTATGTTAGGCCCTTTTTAGTCAAATATGATGCCTGTCTCATCAGCAACCTTATAATATCACAGGGACCCTGCTTGTCATCATGGATACACAGCTTCCATTGGCAAGGCAAGAAAGGGGAAAGAACCTCAGACAATCAGGAAAGAAAATCATGGAAACAAGTAATGGAAAGCAATTTGGAATAATTCCAAGAAAGTGATTAAACTGTCCAACCTCTTTGACCCAGAGATCCCTCTGCTAGACATATATCTGAAATAATAATCTCTAGCATTTACATAGCATTTTAAGGTTTGTAAGGCTCTTTACAAATGTTTTCTCATTTTGTCCTCACAGCAGCCCTGGGATGTAGGTGCTATCATTAATTCTATTTCACAGTTAAGAAAACTATGGCAGACACCAGTTCAATAGTTTGCCCAGGCTCACAAAGCTAGGCAGAATTTGAACTTGGGGCTTCCTAACTCCAGTTCCAGTGGTCCCATATACATCAAAATATTCAAAGCAGCATTTCTTAGCACCAAGAAAATAGAAATAATAACCACAAAGTGGCCCATCTTTTGGGAAATGCCTGGTCAAAGTGTGGCATAGGAGTGTAAAGAAATAGAAAGAATTCAGAGGAACATGAGAAGACGTACATGAACTGATGTAACACACATTAAGAACCAGGAAGACAAAATGAACGCTGATTTTAATGGTAAAAATGCAAAGACCAGCAACAAAAAGAACCAAAAACTCTTATCTGTGAGAGTTGAATATAACTCTTAATAAAGGATGAAAAAATTAACCTTCCTCCCTCCTTTGAAGAGGTGGGGGACTATGGCTTTAGAGCATTACATATACTGGTAGACTCAGTTGATGTATTGGTAAGTTTTCAGAATTGCTTTTTTCATCTTTTTTTTTTAAAATTGCTACAAGGGTTAGCTCTCTGGAGTGAGAAAAGGAGAAAGTTATATTTGGAAATGAAGCTCATATTTGAAAAAAAAACAGAAGACATCAAATTTTAAGGAGAAGTAAAAAAAAGTCAGTTTTTGGTTTGGGGATTGGGTATAGAGTATATGGTTACTCATCATTCTACTAAAACAGTCACAGTCTAATCAAGAGCAATCTAAATTACCTTATTCTCAGTAGCTTTGATCTTCTTCCTCAGAAGGTTACATACCTCCCTGTTACAGAAATTGCTATCAGACAGAGACTAAATCCTGCCCCCTCTTCACTTCCTATATTTCCATCATATTTATGAAAGATATATCTGTGGGCTGGTTCACTGATTACTCAGTTTTTAGTTTTAGAAGTAATTTCCATTTCAAAATCCACTGAAATTTTGTTTTAACTGACATCAAAGGAAATATATTCATCCAACCTTATCTATGAATTTGGAGACAAGACAGACTGAAAAGGCCAGGACTCAACTTGTCCTGAGACTGACAAATATATATATATATATATATATATATATATATATATATGTATATGTACTGGCCTTGGAATGAAGGCTGTGACTTCCTCAAGATAATTACTTTTCCCCTGTTAGTCATCAAGCATCCCATGCTCCGTGCCTGTAGAAGAGACAGCTGGCCAACGTCTCTATGCTTCACCCAGCCTCTCTGCTTTGCTTGTCTACTCTATTCTTATCGGCTGCTGAGTGCTTGGATTTACAAGAGTCCTGCTTACAGGCAGCAGGTTCCTTGAGTATTTTATATTTCCATACCTCTGTAAGAATAGAGAAAACAGCAGGGGAGAGGTGGAATGTGCCTGCTTTCAAATTGGGCAAACTGTGAACCAAAATAAAGCTGGGGTGGAGGTAGGGGTGGGGGTGGGGCAAGGGAGGCTAAAAGTATTCCAGGGTTATACTTTTTTTTTAATCAATAAGCATTTTTCTATAATGGAGTAGATCTGCATCAATTTCTCTCTCTCTCCCTCTCTTTCTCTCTCTCTGACTGTGCATGCATGTGTATATGTTGATCTCTCTCATTTTACATAAGGAGAAATGGAGGTACAGAATAGTGACTTATAGTATTGACAGCTCCCCTCCCTCCATTTATCATCCAAATTCCATCCATGCTATAAGAAGCAGCTCAGTTCCCCCATGCTCCACAAAGTCTCCTCAGACCACTTCAGTCCCTAGTGATCTCACTTCTCTGAAATCCTGGTGCACCTCTTCTCTGTTACTAGTAATCACCTGGTTCTTAAGAACCATGGATTGCCTTGTAATAACTCTCCAATATCATCCTGCTTTATTATTTAACTTTTCACGTCTTATCTCCCTCCATAGATCAAAAGCCTCTTGCTAGACACTTTTTTGTATCTCCCAGACTCTTTTGCTGTGTAGTAGGTGCTCCAAAAAAAGCATGAATGAGAACAAAGGTCTCCCAACTTATGTATTCTAGCCAGTACTGTTGTCTTGGATGAGCCTACCAAAGGAACCATAGGTGCCAACAAGGGCCTTGAGTTGTAGACAGAAGAGGTAAAAACAAATACAGAGTTTGCTAGAATTCAGGACAAGATTAAGATGCAAAGCTGGGGAGCTGTTGTCTCTGATTCATCATGGCTCAAATCCTGGGGCAGGAAAGGAGGTTGTGTCTGTGGCTTAGGAGATGTTTACCTCCCCCTGACTCAGGCTCAGTCTTTCATTAGTCACTGGGCTAGAGTGGGTGTGAGTCCCCATTCAGCAATAAAGGCAGTTCTATAAACTGAGGGGGTAGGTTTACACCAGGGATTCTTAACCTTTTAGTGTGCATTTTGACATAGGTAAAGCCTATGGATCTCATCTCAGAATAATGTTTCTTAATATAGAAAATAAATAAGAACAGAGGACTCTACACTTAGGGAGGAACGCCATGGATAGGGGGCCAGAGCCATTGACAGAGAGTGCTATCCTCTCTCAATTCCTTTAAGAGTACTGGAGAACCCTGGGGGAAGGGTGAACTCTCACACACCTGGTCTTCAGGCATTGAAGGCCACAGTATTTATGTGACAAGTCTAAGTTTCCCAAATGAAATGGAGCTAGCTAGTGACAGGGCTAAACCTCTGTTAACATCCTCCTGTAGTCTCAAAGGTGACCTGGAGCAGCCTCTCAAAGGCTCTACCACAGCATAAGTCTTACCAAGCTGGAAAGACTTGGGGTGTGTATGGTATATTTTTCTTCAAGGAGAATTCTGCTGAAGTTCAGAGATGTTCATCACCAGATGCTCCTGATATGACAGGGACATGGAATTTTCATCCACAGCAAATCTACCAATACCACGCCTCAGGTGTCTCCCCACTCCAGTCCAACCTCCACTCAAAGCGATCTTCCTCAAGTGTAGGTCTGGCCAGGTCACTTCTCCCTCCCCATTCAATAAACCTGATCACCTCTATTATCAAATGTAAAATCCTGTTTGGCATTCAAATTCCTTCCTAACATGCAACTCCCCCTCACTCCCATCTTTCTAGTCTTCTTCCATCTTCTTCCACTTCCCCCTCTCCCTCATACTTTGTGATCCAGTGACACTGGCCTCCCCGCTGCTCCTTGGGTTGTTCTTTGAACAAGACACTCCATCTATAGTCTCCAGACTTACTGTTTCCGTGCCTAGAATACTCTCCCTCCTCATCTCTGCTTTCAGACTTTCCTAGCTTCCTTCAAGGCTCAGTTTAAAAAAAAAAACAAACTTCTATGAGCTTTCCTGACTCCATTCTCTTTGTTGATCACCTCCAATTTATCCTGTATATGTCTTGTTTATACATGGTTGTTTTCACACTGTCTCCCTCATTAAACTATTATACTTTTCTTGGTAGCCCCAGTGGTTAGTACTCTTCTTGGCACCTAGTTGGTATTTAATAAATGCTTACTAGATATCATCTACTAGGTTAGAGGGATTGTGATTGGTGGAACAAATGGCCATACTTATTAAATCCCAGAACCCTAAAATATTAAGCATTGAAGTAATAGGGGGAAGGGAAGTGTAAACATAGGTTTTGCCCTTCTCTTCAACAAAGATGAGAATTTCTCTGAGGACTTAGAATCATATCTTATACAACATCTAATTTCCCAGAGCACTTAATATGGTCATTTTGCATATTTTGAGGACTCAATAAATGTTGAATGAATGAAATCATTCACTGGTTCATTCAACAAGCATTTGATTAGCACCTATTATATGTCAGGAACTGTGAATGAATGAAATGACCCTCCCTTATGATTTCTTCAGGAATAATGAATTCCCTAACACCATACTCTGTAATCTAGAGAAGAAAAAAAAAAAGATACTGATTCTCATGATTCTATGGAAAGCCAGTCAGGCTGAGAGTAACTTTGATTAGATTAGGAAATGTCTACCTGCTTGAGGTAAGTGGAATTTTTCGGGGCATCATTCAGGGAAATGCTTTTTCTTACACTCCAGTGTCTCTGAAAGATGTAGATTTAAGTCACATTTAGCCTGAGAGGTGGAAGGCTCTAGTACACTGGTCCAGAGCATGAAGCACAGAAGGGAAAGATATTTTCATTCATTCAAAACATAGCCAGAGCTCATTACATCTGGGCCTTAAAGATCAAACACAACCCTATCATTAGAGAAATGATGAAACGAAGGTGCAGAGAAGTCAAGCAACTTGGTCAAAATCACACAATTGAGACCCAGGACTAGGTTCTCCATCTATAGATTCTAGCTGTATTCTTTCCTCTGTGTGAGCTTGCCTTTTTATTTATTCATTCAAGATCAAGCAAAGATCATATATAAGGCATTACTCTGGATCCTATGTTGGGTGCAAAAATAAATAAAACACAGTCTTCATTTTTTAAGGTGCTTACAGTCTATTTGGGAAGACAGGATAAACACAAGGAAAATTAAAAGCTAGGGTGTCCCAAAAGTCCTAATGCCCTTTAAAATTATTAAACGTTAGTGTTGGGAATCTTTGCAAAAGAGCTGTATAAGAAATGTTATGATCAAATGAAATTGTATGCTTTTGAGTTTATAGAAGAGAGAATTCCAAGGTGTGTCCTGGAGCCAGATAACAGCAGATTGAGATAGCCAGTGGTTAAAATTTTAGTCTGAATATTTGAACTCCAGAAATCATCAAATACTACAAATAAGAGCTTGATTAATGGGCATTTTTTTAAACTGTCTAGACTCTCTATAGAGTCTAGACCTAAGAAGGGGTAGGGAAGTACAGGAGTAGCTAGGAGGCACAGTAGATAGAATGTGGGGCCTGCAGTCAGGAAGACTCATATTTCTGAGTTCAAATCTAGCCTTAGCTACTTACTAGCTATGTGACCCTGGGCAAGTCACTTAACCCTGTTTACCTCAGCTTCCTTCTCTGTAAAATGAGCTAGAGAAGGAAATGGCAAAGCATTCCAATATCTTTGCCAAGAAAATCCCAAATGGGGTCATGGAGAATTGGATACAACTGAAAAATGACTGAACAATAACATGTTAATGATGAAGAAAATGTTAATAATGCAGATTAAAGTTAAAAGTGTGTTATGGTTACATTTTTTTTTTCCTGGAGAGAATAAGTTGTTAAACATTTATAAGCACACTCTTGGAGAAATTATTGTTGGCTAGGGATGGTCAATAAAGCCTCAGACAGGTAGAATTATAAGATCAGAGATTGAGATCAAAAAGGGACTGAGTCTAATCCCCTTAATTCTACAAATAAGAACACTGAAGGCCATGGAAGTAAGGTGACATCAATCATTGGGTACACAGGTAGTAAACTACAGAGGATTTGAACCCATATCCTCTGACTCCAGAGCCATTTGACGTGAGTTTTAAAGAATGAGTCAAGGAAGGGAAGGCATTTTAGGATAAACAAAGATGCAGAGGCTGGGATGAACATGATTTGGTCATGTCCAGTTATTCATGATTCCATTTGGGGTTTTCTTGGCAAGGATATGAGCGGTTTGCAAGTTCCTTCTCCAGCTCATTTTACAGATGAGGAAACTGAGGTAAACAGGGTTAAGTGACTTGCCCAGGGTCACACAGCTAGTAAGAGTCTGAGGTCATATTTGAACTTAAGAAAGCAAGCCTTTTTGACTGTAGGTCCCACACTCGATACACTGTGCCACCTGGCTATATGATATATTTGGGGAATTATAAGTAGGTCAGACTCACAGAAGTGAAATCTTTATGAAAAGGAATAAAAAAGGCTAGAAAGATAGGTTGGGCACAGATTTTCAAGAGCCTTGCTCATCACTTGAAGACTTTTAGACTCTATCCTATAGATCAGCAGATCTTGGCAGATTGAAATATAGTAGCAGATTCAGATGCTTTTTATATTAGCTTTACCAGCCAGCTGCTGTCACCATGCTGCCTTGCCACACCTTATCTGAACTCTGAGTGAGGACGGAAACAAAACCAGCAACAGGGGGTCTAACCCCCATCCCCCAACACACACCACCAGCAAGGGATTTTATACCCACCTATGCCAACAGTCAAGGTTATAGTGAAGTTTAAAGCCTTACAAAAAGACGGGGCTTTTCTAGAAGTGATGGAGGAATTTAGTAAAGAATACAGAAATGGGAACAGAATGCCCAGAAGATAGTGGGATAGACTTTTGCTGTACTTTTACTTTCCTCTCTTATATATGTTTTCTTTTTTTTTCCTTTGAGAGCAAGAAATATCTTTTTTGGGGGGGAGGGGTAATTGTATAGACAGACTTAGCACAATGTTTTGTTGTTGTTCAGTCATTTTTGACTCTTTGTGACCCCATTTGGGGTTTTCTTGGCAAAGATACTAAAGTGGTTTGCCGTTTTCTTCTCTAGCTCATTTTATAGATAAGGAAACTGAGGCAAACAAGGTTAAGTGACTTGCCCAGGTTCACACAGATAGTAAGTACCAGATTTGAATTGATGAAAATGAGTCTGACTCCAGAGCCAGAGCTCTACCCACTACACCACTCACCTGCACATAGCGCAGGGCTTAGCATATATCAAACAGTGAAGGAACGGTTTGGGTTTTGGTGGTTGTTTTTTTATTCATTTATTCATTTTATCCTTTTACCTGAAGCCAACAGAAGAACTGGGTTGGAAACCAGTCATAAACTTAAGAGTCAGCAGGGGCCTTACAGATCATCTAACGTAGTAACCCCTTTACTTTTGCAGATGTGACGAAGAGATTAAGTGACTTCTCCAAGGTCACACGGTGGTAAAACACTCAGCCAGGGTTCAAACCTGGATCTTGTGATTCTCAAGCCAATCCTTTTCCAACTGCTATCACACCAAATAAGGAAAGAATATACTTTTTTTTTTTAAGTTCTTTGGTTAGAGAATGGCTTCTGGGAGAGAGCTGTCTATTTTCAAATATAGGGTAAGCACATTCTGATTTCTCTCCCCCACAGTCGATTGCACACTTCACAGCCTCCCTTTGCTTTAGTCTGTTAAAATGTACACAGTCAAGTCAGCTTTTGTTTCCTGGTGGTCCTGGAATGAAAGGCACTTCTGTGTAACAAAACAGAAAATGAGACCAGCGAAATGTCTGTGTCTAAATACTGTCAGAGAAACCAAATGAAAGCAACCAGCTGAGAGCCAAGCAAATAGTTCTGTCACCTGAACCAACTCAAGCAACTGGTCTCACAATTTTTTAATAACAACAAGGATAACACCTTGTCTTTCCCATGGTCTAGTGGAGAAAGCACTGGATGGGGAGGCCGGAAAGACCTGGCTTTGGATGATATCCCTGACTTTACTAAGTGTATGATGATACGCAAACTGTGTAACCCCTGTGAGTCTCAGCTTCCCCCTCTGTGAAATGAGGATAATATCGAGGGCCATTTTGAAGGCTCAATAAGATAATAGATATAAAGCACTTTACACATCCTAAAGTATCCATGACATAAAAGCTGTATGACTGGGAAGTCACTTCACTTCTCCTTATCCCAGGTCATGCTCTAAGCCAAGGGTTCCCCAGATTTTGGGTGGCATGGATTCCTCTGGTGATCTGATTAAAGCCTATCAGCACCTCGGAACAACATTGTTGTCTTTTTTTAAATTCATAATTGATGGAAATGGTCATTTTCAGTAAGTAAGTTTAGTAAGTTCAGTAAGAGTTTAGTAAAAATAAAGATTTTTCTCTCATCTAAGTTCACAGACTTTCTCCCTCCACCCCAAAATCTATCATGGATGCCTGGGTGTTCCATTGACTTCATATAAAGAACCCTTGCTCTAACTTTCAGAGAAGGTGCTAACTTGTGCTGGCAGAGGACGTTTCCTCACTGACATTAGTGAAATCACAGGTCTGGTTTAAAAAAAAATGTTGAAATATTCCTCCTCCCCCCATCACCAGCACTTCCCTCTTCCAGTTCCTTTCTCATCTAAGCTCATAGCACTTAAAAAAATTGTTATGTACTTGGTATATTCCAAAATTATATTTCAGTTATTTGTGTATATGTCTCCCCCCTCAGTCTACTCTCTGAGCTCTTTGAGAACAAAGGCCCCACTCTATTTATCTTTGTATATTTAAATTATTATTAATTTTTAGATCTACGTCCTCTCTCTACCACCTCCTCCTTCCCCCATTTTTATCTTTGTATTTTGATGCCCTTCTTCACTCCATCCCAGCACATAGCACTCTTCCCAGACCAGGTACTTGATAAAATTTGCTAAATAGATGAACAAATGTTATATGTGCCCTAGGGAACTTGCTAATTAAAGAAACCCTAAGATAAAGCCTTATGTAAAGGGAAGATTCTTTTTTTTTTTTTTTTTTTTTTTAGTAAAGTGAATACACTTCCCTTAATTTATCTTAGGCTTCATTCCCGCTTCCCCCACTCCATACCATGAAAGTGCTTTCCTTGCCCCAGAGAAAAACCACAGCACTAGGAGTGCAGTCTATTTATCCAGCTCATGTGTGGTAGCTTGCTCTCTCTGCAGCCTGTTCAGCATCACCTCTGAGCCTCTTGAGCTCAAATGTCAAGACAATACCAATAGTCTTGCTGAGCTGTTTCTGGAATCAGTTGTAGAACTGACAGAAAATTTAAGAACAGCATCCTTCAAAGGAGATGGATCTAATTACGAGTCTACCTCAATAACTATCCCTTCAGATTCTCTCCATGGATGTGTCTTATTAAGAGTCAGTGAAAGAGGTAACAGGAAAAAAAAATCCAACACCATCCCCAGGAAAAGAGCACATCTTAGTGATTACTGTCTTTCCACAAGTCAGCTTACCCAGCATCTGGTCTTCTGTCTGCAAACTCACTACCATACTGAATCCCACTGGGGAGTTAGGAAGGGGAGGCTAGGCAAAGTGCTTCTCACTTCTCCCCTAATGGAACAATTAAAGAATCACAACTTTCCAAACTTAGCTACAGTTTTGTGAGAGTAGCTTCTGAAAAGGGAATATGCTGGCATCAGGCAAAATCTAACTTTGAAAGGCACAGATTATGTGAGACTCCCTAAGAGAAAAACCAGGCTGTAGTCAGGAAATGTATTAAGACCAATAGGCCCATCTGCTTTTGAGCCTCTGATTCCCCAGAGGAAGTGGGTTCCAAGGACTGTAAATTAGAGACAACACTTTAAAAAGGTAACTGATCCTTTAAATTCTTCAGATGCCCCCATTCTTTCTCCATGTGCATCAGCTGACACACAGACTCACAACCAGAGTCCCTACCAATTGGCTTCTCCCTGAATCCTCTCTTTTTCTGTGCAGCAATTACTTCTGTGGATTGAATCTAGAAATCAGAAAGACCTGGGTTGGAATTCCACTTTAGATAATTATCAGCTGTGTGACTTCACATCTCTGGGCTCCATTTTCTTTATCTGTAAAATGAGAGCACTGGATTTGATGATTTATAAGGTTCCTTCCCAGTTCTAGATCTATAGTCTTACCCTATATTTTCCTATGACTTAGAATTGTGTCAATGAGATATTTCACATGTTCTATCGCTTGATAATCACAGCTCCTCAAATGCTGATCACCCAATGGAGATTGGCACATACCTGCTCTGGCAAAGGTCACCTGACACTAGAATCCATTTTCCATTGACCCAATGCTGAATCAACTCCAAGAGTTCATACCCAAAACCCTGCCAAGCTACTAATTTAATAAATAGAATCAGCTGAAGGTTGAATCGGCTGTGTTATTCATCTTTCATTCATGTTCAACTCCATACCCACTGAAATACATACATTTTCTCTTTTTAGCACCCTAATAATGGGCTCCACATTCCAGTAGCAACAATTCCAAGGGCTGGATCTCACCACCAGGACAGACAGTTTTCTACCACCGGATAATTGTAGATTGACTTTCCCCCCACAAGGCTGTCTCCTTCCCCTGAGATTCTCAACCTTGAAATCCACAAAAAATGTTTTCATCACCCCTTTTTGTTATACAGTTATATTAAATTTTTATTATTATTGAAGACTAACAGAAAATGTGGCCTTGTCATTTAATTGGCATAAAATGCGACAGCATTGTGAGGCCTTTATATTACATCCATATCTGGTACCAAGTTGTCACTGTACCTTCTTTTCTGAACAAGAATTTTAAGGGATAAAGAGTATTGCTAAAGTATAAAACACTTCCTAGGTTGACAGTGATTCCTTAATCACCATTCTTTCAGTCTTATTATTCAGTCAATACAGAATTCACCCCACTAAGCCAGTCCACATTTCTCCATCTGGTTCAGAAACTGGTCTTTTTGGCTCACGCCATTCTGCATGTACTCCTTTGCTTGGTTTCAGCTCCTCATAATAAGATACCCCTCCCAGGTTAAGCTCATTACTTCTAATCTCATCACCAAGCAGCTAACTCAAGCCTTGATTGACACCACTTTCCTCAGTCTTTTTTTCCTTTTGATTGGAGGGCTGGAGGATGGCTATCAAACTCCTCCCAATGTCTTCTTTTATGTAGTGCAGAGACTAATCTTTTCAGCTCAATCTACTCTGAAACTGCTGCTCTGCATGGTTTCAATTCCACAGAACAAGAGGCCTCTAAACTGGGTATCCCCAGTCTCCTGTTCTCTCCCTCCAATTTCCTGCTTCTTTTTTGAGTGTGCTGTCTCCTCCATTAGATTTGTAAACTCCCCGAGAGCAGAGACTTTTTCTTTTAATTAATTGTATCCCTAGCACTTAACAGTTCCTGGCACATAGTAGGTGCTTAATGAAATTTTATTGGATTGGATTGGTGATATGAGAGACCTAAATGCTTGGTGTACTATTAAATTCTGATTACAATGTTTGTAATAATTTTTATTAAAAGTTTTTATTAACTTTCATTAAAACCTAGAAAATAAGGTTAGTATGACCTGAATTTTTTTTAATGGATTTATTCTGGCTTATAGTGATCACTGTTTCCCTGAGTGAAATGATTATCAGTAACCAATAACTCTGGAAGATTCAGAGCTCTCCCCTTCCTCTAAAGTCCTGATTTTAAAGTTTAGTCTCTTGAAGGACACTACTAATAATGAGATTGAATTAACTCTCCTCAGTCTTGGTCAGACCCCACCCAACCTTACAAGGAATTCAATCTAAGGTGGGGAAACCCATTGTGTTCTAATCAAACTGGGGTAGAGACAGATCCTTTAGTCTAGAAAGGCCAAGACTAGGTGTGATCTGAGTGTAGAGATTGTTTCTCCATTCAAGGGTGATATGATGTTACTCTCAGCCCTTCAGGAATACCTACTCTTTGAATGGCAACTGCCCATCACCAGCCATGATTATCTTTGGTTTAAGAGAGACAACCAAATGACCATCTTTTTATTAATAACCTGCTGATCTTATTAATAAAATGATGAAATCTATGAAAACTATGTTTTCCAAACCTTTTAATTATCACATCCCTTTCTCAGTACTCACAAAATATCCATTTTTAAAAAAAAATACACCTTTTACTGATTAAAAAAAAAATTTATATCACCTTCATTTCTCAATGTTTGCTTTCCCTCTCCCCTCCTAGAGAATTATTCCTCATAGTAAAGAATTCCTCATAGTAAAGGAATTCAATAAAACTAATAACATAACTGAAAAAAAGGTCTGAAGTTGTATGTAGGTTTCTGCATCTATGATTCCCCACTCTGTAAAAAAAATAGGGTGGGGAAAAAACCATCCCTTTAATAGTGAATTCTGGAATTTCCCAAGGAACTTAAGTCCAGCTCTATAATGTCTATAATGGGAAGAATCCCTTTGTTCCCCTTTTTAAGAATTTGGAGTGCAGGTGCTCATCTCCAGTCGGCTCTGTGGCATCCCTGCCTCTCCACAGTTTGTCCAAGATCACCAACAGTGAGCAGTTGAACTTTCTGTTCAGTTCACCCATTTCTGGTGACTCAGATTCATCAAGATCAGGTAGTTACTCTATCTCACTTATCCTGGGTTTGAAAAGCCTGCTAATCATTTTTATATAGTTGCTTCATGCTTACTAATCTGGGAATCATTCTCCTTGGTAGAACAAACAGAAGAAAAACAAAAAAATGAATCATTTTGCCTTGTCTCCATCCATCTCTCCATTATAAATTGTCTCCTCTGCTCTGAGCACTGTCTCTTCTTTGATTTTCTTATGTACAATGTCCTTTTATTTTATTTTCAATATTTATCACCTTCTTTCAAAGCTTTAGCATTCCTGCCATCACTTTTACAGAATTATGCTACTCTTTATATTCACCCTCAGTTAACTACTCATTTCTATCTTCTTTCTGTGCACAACTTTAAAAAAATTACATTCTGTGTAAGCATCAATGCTGAAACTATGACTTATCAAGATATGGAGATACAGTGTAGTTTATAAATAGCTGTTGCCAAATAATAAGACCATATGGACCAGGAAGTCCTCATCTTTGGAATGGGATCAAATAAAATCTTGATGATGAGTTGGGGTACATTCTCTGTACCCTCTGTGAAGACTCCTCAGAATGAGAAGGGAGAGAAACTATCTGGAAACCAGAGATAGAAATTACACAACCTAGGACCCTTCCCCTCTTCCCTTATTGTAATCAGTATTAGGTCCCTTTCAGGAGTTTTAGACCTGCACCCTTGTATACCACACCGTTAAAAGCTTTAGGCCCTTTTTCAGGAGTTTTTGACCTCCACCCTTACTTGTGACCTTTTCCCCTCTCTTGATTTGGCCCAAATAAGGCCATGGATGATACCTTGGCTCCCTGTCCCACCTCCCTGCCAATAGGAGATAGTGGCAGGCTTCTTTGTTATCCACCATTGGGTTAGATTTCATGCCAAGACTGAGAGCCTACCTCCTAGCCAATGGGAGAAGGGACAGCAAGGGGGAGGGGGCTTGACTGTGTTAGGGTATAAATTCTTGTTCTGTCTTTTGTAACATGCCTCCCCGCCATGGAGAGGACCACTCTCTTCCTGTGGGGGAAGAGAATAAAACTTCCTGTTCCTTCCTCAAGATACCTCTGACTTTTGATTTTTCTTGGGTAGGGGATTTTTGTATCCCACACAATGAGGATGGGTGTTAAGGATATCCAATGTCTATTCTGTCCCTCCCTAATTCATTTTCTGTTATTATAAGTCATGCTCTTTAGATACTTGTAAAAATTTAGGTACTAATATTTATTAAATACTTGCTGTGTGCAAAGACTAGAACTAAGGCCTGGTCTCAAGAGGATGACCTTCTACCCTCCCAATCTACTCACATTATCCATGAATACCTGCAAATTCTCTCAGCTAGGCCATACTCAATGCTAAAGACATCATCCTTGTCTTTAATGAGCTTGCAATCTATAGTAGGGGCACCAGGACTTGCATTAACAAAAATGTACAAAGAAAAAACAGAAAGAGACAGATATATTTAAACACGAGGAGTATTAACATATTCATATACTACAATACCAAGTACCATGTTACATGTTAGGGAAGGGGAGGGAATTAACATTTTTAAAGCACCAATGTGCCAGACGTTGTGCTAAGCATTGCATAGACACTATCTCAGACACTATCTGAATACAAAAGCCCTGTGAGATAGATGCTATTGTCCCCATTTTACAGTTGCAGAAATTAAGGCAGATAGAGGTTAAGTGACTTTTCCAAGGTTACAGAGCTGGTAAGTGTCTGAGGCTGGATTTGAACTCAGGTCTTCCTAACTCTTCACCCACTTTGTTACCTAGCTGCTACTCCAAGCTGGGAATTCAAAGAAAAAAATATTAAATACTCCCTCCCCTCAAGGAGGGACATTTTTGGAAAAATGATCTGGGGCTATGGGAACTCCTCTTTCCTCTCCGTTGCTGTTGTTTCAGATATAAACTTCTTCTATATTCTTTCCTTGAGAGTGGGGTCTGAGTCTATTGCGTCTCCCAAACCTACTATAGTTTTAGTTGCTTGAAAATGTTGAAGAAATGAATTGAATTAACCCAAAGCAAAGCATCCATAGGTGATTGAAAGACTCAGGACAAATCACTTGTGTAACCATTTCTCCACCTGTCAATATTTTTGTCCAGGTGAAATCTATTTCAAGATAATCAAAAGCAGTTCTTAAAGAGAAATAATAGAATCTTAGAGTTGGAAGGAACTTGAGGGTGTATAGAATAACTAGAATCCCCAAAAGGATCTTCCTACAACACTGCAGACTCTGACCATGGATCATCTGCTGGAAGACCTCAAGTTGGGGAAGCCCATATTCCATTTGTTATTAAATTTACATGAAGCATAAATGCATCTCTCTCATTCCCACCCTGTGCCTCTAGTTTGGTCCTCGGGGGTCAAACTGAATAAGTTCAATATCTCTTCTAGCTTCTCAAGTACTGGAAGACAACAACCTCAGCCCCCTCACTCCTCATCCCAGTTCTCTTCTCTAGGCTAAATGTCACAGATGTTACAAAAGCACATTGGCAGTATGAGGGCTGGTGCATGGAAGGAGGGAGGAAGTATTATTGCCACATAGCCAGTCTTTTCTCAGTCCTTTGAGGTCTTGATGATACCTTTCTGAGCCTTGAGGCCTTTTCTGAGCACCAGCTGTCAACATGGTTTCCAAAGCAGTAGTTGGCAGTGGGGATGTGGCATAAAGCCCAAGGTCTCAGCTAAATGCCTCAACTGGACATACAATGGGAATGATACTAGTCTTACCCTGAACAAGGGTACCTGGGAATTCTACCTAGTAGATCTAAGGAACTTTGGTCAGACCAATCCTTTTGTTAACTACTCAACTAGCTGTAAGTTCTTATTGTAGGGACAGAGTCTGCTTTGTCCAGTATTTCTCACAATGCCTAACACTGTGCAGCTTCCACAGCAGGGGGCCCCATAAGTGTCTGTCAGCTTGACCTGAATCCCAGCAAACACCATTATGTTTTCCCTCTACGCAGATAAAGAGTGTAAAGGATAGAAAATGAACAGTTCAATTATTTACCTTCCCTAGATTTTAAAACAAGGAGGCCTAAGCAATAATGCTGTCCTGCTTTGTCCTTGAGTCTCTCACACTATTTGATTTTCTTTTATGAATAATGAAAATCTGAACTAACACAACACTACACTTAATCATGTTTGTAGCACAAAGAGAATGTCTCCTTGAAATATAAGCCTTTTGATTATGTGTTTCTTCACAAAACACAATTTCCTGCCAACAGCTGGATGTTTTCTTGTCAAAGAGATGCATAGGGTTTGGAGATTACTCATTCCTATATCCTTTTTTTCCCCTCTTCTCTCAGAGTTTCCTTCTCTGTTTCTGCCTAGAAAAGTGGAACCTTTGCTTTGGGACTTCACACTAGGCTTGTGAGAATTAAATGCTGTGAGTTCTTTAGAAAGAAGTGACCTATAAATATCAAGTTTGTTAGAGAAACTGGCCCACTTCAAATGGGTCCAGTCTGGCTGGTGCCATGACACCTTAAATTGATTTGGCTTTAAAAATAAAATACAATACAATATGATGCATGAACTAAATTGCCTTGGATGTTTCTGATCAACACCTGAGCTCTCATTGCCTCTGTTGAAGGAAATAAGGCTGATCAGTTTGAAAGAGAGAAGCCAAGACTTGAGGGGAGGCATAAACATGGTCTTGAAATATTTAAAGGGTCCTCATGTGAAATGATCAGATTTCTCTGAAACCATAGAAGAGGTCATCTCAGAAGGCAGAAGTGGGCCCAATAGGCAAATTGTAGAGTCAGAATTGGGATTTAGTCTCTAACAATGAAAGCTGTCTGCCTTCCTCCCCGCCAAAAAAATTAGGTTATCTTGGGAGAGAGCAGATCCCTGACCCTGGAGGCTTCTAACTAGAGGACAGATGACCATTTTTGGCAGATGTGAAAAAGATTCTTGACAATACATGTATTGTATATGTAATATATAGATATATATTGCAACATCTAAGATATGGATCTTAGATTCTTTGAATACGTTTAGTTGATTTCCCAGCCTCAGCCCCAATGTATTAACAATATCCTTGGGGCAGCTAGGTGGCCCAGTGAATAGAGCACTGACCCTGGAGTCAGGAGGACCTGAGTTCAAATTTGACCTCAGACACTTAACACTTACTAGCCATGTGACCTTGGGCAAGTCACTTAACCCCAGTTGCCCTGCCTTCCTCCCTCCAAAAAGAAAAAAAAATTAAGAATATCCTTGCAAATCATTTGGCATGGGTTAGTTTTAGCAAATCTATTTAAACAATTCTACATCCTCCCATCTAAAATACTCTAACCCCAGGGTCAACAGCCATGAGCTATGTTGGAGTAAATTTTATAGATGATTACTCAAATCTTCTATGCAAAGAACATAAAAAAGCCTATACTTCTAGTCTATAGGATTCTATTGTACATAAAGCAATCAGTGCCATCTACTTCAGGTAAAATAAAATCCGTTGTATTTTTCTGCATGTAAAATAAAAGAAACAGTCATGACCACATTGATTATTGTCAAAGTAACTATATATAAAAGACATGGTTAGTGTAAAGACCTGTGTTCAAATCCTCTTTTGTCTACTGGCTATGTGACCCTGGTACAATCACTTAATCCTTCAGTGATTCCAGATAACTTTCTAAGATTATAAACTATAAAATATGCAATGCCAATCTTGCTAGAATTTTCATTGGTAGAGAGAGTTCACTACATGGACAAAAAAATCACAAATCAGTCACCCCCTAAATTAAAAGTACTCACAAAAATGCAATATTTTGCCTTTATGAGACCATGCCATAGGAGAAGCAACTGATAGTGCTCACAAATTCAAATCAGTTAAACACTTATTAATTATCTACTCTGTATAAAATACTTCATCAGGTAATCCTCCCATAGCTGTGGCAGAAAGAGGAGCATAGGTGAGAAATGCTAAACAAGAGCAGCCAGGGACATCACCCTTAACCAAACAAGGGTCCAGAAAACACAGGTTGTAGGACAAGGAAGGTTCTGCATAGACAGCAGCAGCAGGCAGATGTTCTTTGGGTATCGTGACTAGTCAGCTTTTTGATACTGTTCTGCCTATGCTATACTGATCTGCCAATGTGTATCAGCTGTTACCAGCATCATTCCATTCCCTATGGGGCTGAATTTGCCTGGGTACCACTGGTGAAAAACATGAGCCAAATCCAGGGGATGTCAGTTATGAATCAGTTCCTGAGTATACTCTTCAGGTTCATACCCTTTCCCAGCCACCATGTGCAGCTGCTCATACCACTGTCAGGAGCCAAACACATCCTAAGCTATAACCACTATTTGGCTTTCTATTAGGATCAAAAACAGTCCCTAAAATGGATGAATAGACTTTAGGGTTCTCATGAATCTTCCAGAACAACTGACTCAGTGAAACAAGTGGTGAATGTTCATGAAGGCAGAAAGTTCTAAGCAGAAGGCCGTGAGACAACTTGGGTGAAGAAAGGATGTTCCTATCCTCTGATTTTTGAAAGCCCAGCTAGGCCAAAGACTGTAGGGATATCCACAGTTGGTCTATATATCTATATCTATATCTATATCTATATCTATATCTATATCTATATCTATATCTATATCTGTATCTGTATCTGTATCTATATCTATATCTATATCTATATCTATATCATCTATCTCCACAGGTCTATAGGGATTCATCTAGAGTAGTGGTTCTCAACCTGTGGGTCACGACCCCTTTGGGGGTCGAATGACCCTTTCACAGGGGTTACAGGGCTCTCAAAAGACCATCAGAAAACACATATTTCTGATGGTCTTAGGAACTGAGACACTGCTCCTCTATCCATCTCCAGGGGGGTCTACCCACATGCAGATACGCCCACATACAGGTATTAAAGGGTCACAGCATTGGGAAGGTTGAGAACCACTGGGATAGAGCCTATTAGCATCCTATGATCCACCATTGGGCAAGTTTGACAGTATATAGAGTTTCTCTTCTACAGACTCTAGTTTTCAGAAAGTTGTTGCCTATGAATCCCAAGGTGTGATTTATGAGGGGATAAAAATAGTGAGTATAAAAATTATAGTTAGTGAATAAGGATTATTCACAATGGGTATGTTTAGAGAGTTGTTGAATAGAATTATGTTGTTATCATTTGATCATTTTTAGGGCTTGGTTGCCATTAATTCTTCAAGAGGAAGAGTTTCCTAAATGTTTGAGAGTGACCTTACCTTAGAACTTCCAAATTTCCACATCTGAGATAAGGGATCAAGTTTACATTCAGTTGACTGGGGAAATTGTAGGTAGGACTGATCTACCACTGATTCAGAGTTTAGGCTATTGCTCCTCCAGTTTTCTGTGCTCAGGTGGCTCAGTGAAAGGCTAAGACTATTGGCATGATGTTCCAAAAGTCACATTTAGCACTGGCAATTCTATCTAAGGCTACGTAGCTGCATTCTTCAGCCAACAGTCTCATGAAGGAGGTATATGAATTAATCGAGGACAGGGGTGGGGAAGCTGTTGCCTCGAGGCCACATGTGGCCTTTTAGGACCTCAAGTACAATCCTTTTATTAAAAGGATTTATTCTGTGAAGTTTGGATTCGGTCAAAGGGCTGTACTTGAGGACTTAGAGGCCTGCAGGTTCCCTATCCCTGAGAGAACTTGACCAGGGCTTCTTAATCCGAGGTTCACTAACTCAAACAAACAAACAAAAAAACCTACCACCTTTATAATTGCATGTCAATAGAATGGATTTGCTTTCTAATCCTATGTATTTTGTTTCATGTATTTAAAAACTTTCTTTTTATGTATTTTGTATTTTGTGTTATGTATTTAAAACCTTTCTGCGAAAAGGTTCCATGACACAAAAGAGGTGAAGAATCTCTGATCTGGAAGAACTATAGGGTGCCAAGTTTAAGGTCAGAGGACCTGAGTTCAAATCCTCACTCTTCTAATTATTACCTTTCCTCTATAGGTCTCAGTTTCATTTGTAAAATGAAGAGGTAAGACTGCTAGATCCTTTCATCTCTAAATTTATGATTCTATCATCCTAAAATCCCCGGATGTCTCCAGTAGGGATATATTTGAGGCATTCATTTATACCTCAAAGAGATTAGGCAGATAGCAGCAGACTAGAGAAAGTCTAATGAGGAAGTACCTCTTGAATTTCTAAAATGCTACCAGTGTTTCACTGGAGTTTTCAGTCTGTGAAGAAAGACACTGGGGTGGGGGGTAGGGGTGGAATAATCCAGTTATTTTACTAGGGTTAATTGTCCTGAAATCACACTAGTACATTTTGCTCCAACAGGATATATTTTGTGGGATTGATGGAATAAATTAGCATGTCATTTTAAAAGGTTATTGCCGAAAAATATTGTCCAACAATCGCCCTGCTCCAACAAACCTTACAAGATTGTATTTGTGAGCATCTGGACAGGGCAAGGGTTTCACAAAGCCCACAATGGCTCAGCCACAGCCCTCTTTTCCTCCTCCCCCACTTCCCCTAATCCACATCCCCCAGAGGAGCCAATCTCCGGCATGAGAACCTTGTCATCCCAGACCTAGTAATCATTGAACAACTGGAGTTTCTTGGTTCATTTTCCACAGAAAGGATCAGATCCCTGGCAGGAGAGGTCTGTGCCTAAACTCCTATTAGATGTTCCTAGGATTAGAGCTCTACAGCAGGAGAAGCCCTTGGAGGCCATCTGGTCAGTCAACAAAAAAGTATTTATGAAGTGTTTTATGGTGTGTTAAGTGCTAGGGGATACAAAGAAAGGCAAAAACCGACTGCCTTGGAGGAGCTTACAATCTAATGGGGAAATAAATGTAAATAACTAGGAGGATACAAAGTGTTACAGAGGAGATAGAAAGTAATGTCAAAGAAGATAGGAGCATCTGGGGCAGGGGCAGGGGCTGGGAAGGGTGAGCAAGAAAAGTCCCTGTAGAAGGTGGAATCTGACTTAAGTCTTGAAGGAAGCCAGGGACACTAAATCGCAGATGAAGAGGGAGAGTATTCCAGGTGCAGGGGATGGCTGGGGCAGAGGCACAGAAACTGGAGACAGTATCATAGGCAAGAAAGAGCAAGCAGGACTAGTTCCGTGGCAGAGAATGTGGAGAGGAGTCAAGTATAAGGAGACTAAGTCAGGTTGGAGTAAACTGTAAATAGCAAACAAAGGGCTTTAGATTTGGCACTGGGGGTAATTGGGAGCCACTGGAGTTTATTGAGTGAGGGGGGGGGTAACATGGCCAGATCTTTGCTTTTAAAAAAGTTACTTTAGGGGCAGCTAGGTGGCACATTGAATAGAGCGCCAGCCTGGAGTCAGGAGGACCTGAGTTCAAATCTTGCCTCAGACACTTGACACACTTAATAGCCATGTGACCTTGGGCAAGTCACTTAACCCCAATTGCCCTGCCCTCTCCCCTCCAAAAAACAAACAATAAAAAAAAAATTACTTTGGCAACTGAGTGGAGGAGAATATATTAGAATGAGAAAGACAGGACAAGGAGACTAATTAGAAGGTTCTTGAGATAGTTCAGGAGACCTAAAGTGGGGAGGTGTGAGTAGAAAGAAGGAGATGTTTATGAGAGATGTTATGAAGGTAGAAACAAGGAGTTTGGTTGAAGAAGAGAGAAGAGATGTAGGACAATATATCGAGGGCACTGTTGGGTTGAGTGAGGGGGGCTTAGGACCCCTTTTGCTAGGTTGCAAGGAGGTCTATGAAATTTCCCAAGGTTTGAGCCCAGGAGTTCAATGGGCAGAAGCAGGTGTCCTGACAGGATTATGCTTTGGGGAAGTGGAGGGGGGAGAGGTGAGGGGACTGGCTCTTCCTACACTCTCTATCCTTTCCACTATGGGTCCCAGGAGGGATAGGCACCACACAAATGCTCCTCCTCATTTCTGTTTGCCTTGCCCATTCCATGAAGTTCAGATTGGACTCCAAAGAAGGAGCCTTCAAACAGTCTAATTCAGGAGCATGCTTCCTAAGTCCTCTTGCTTGTGACAAAAGTACCAGTTCTGTCACAAGAGAGCCGGCCAGGAATGGAGGCATCACCATTCCTGGCCAGTTAGTTCATCCTGGAGGTCACAGGATAGCCCCTCCTTTGACTTAACTAAAGGGATTCTCTGTTCTAGGCAAAATTTTTCAGCAAAATGTGCTAGAATAGCCCACCATTGAGACCTTCCCTCACCACCTTGTCTATGTCTTGAACTGTCATGAATATCCCCAAATGTGGTGAGTTAAACCACTAAATACTTCCAAAACACACACTCCCCCCTGAACTCCGTGTTAGCCTCCAGCAGGATGCTTTCTTTTAGCCCAAGTGGTGAGACTGTTTGACAGGCAATGAAACCAGAAATCTAATCTTCCCGTGGTCAGTGACACATTTCTGGAGCTTCTAATGTCCCTGCGTTGAGCTAAGAAATAAGTCAGTTTATCAACATTTCCTTAAAAAAATACTTCTCAGGGGACTGAGTATGAGAAAAAGAAGGCAGGCCAGCTTGACTCAGGCTGACATAACAAGAGATCAGCTTTCCCTAAGGAGAAGTGTGGTGGTTGTGGCCAGAGGACCAGATTTGTCATCGGACAACCTAACTTTCAACCCCAGTCCTTTGGCTTATCGCCCAGGTGCCGGGCAGGTCATTGACTTCCCTAGGCCTTAGTTTCCCCACTGTAAAATGAGTAGTTTAGACAAGGTTACATTCGAGGCACCTTTCCACTCTCTATCTGACACTGTGGCTCCCCCTGTCCAGGGGGATTGGTATTGTCTGACTGGGTCCCTCTAGCTCTGCAGCCTCCTTCTCCCTGGCTGTTAACTGGGTCAGCAGGTCTGCTCCTTCCTTGGGCATCTCGGAAAGGAGGGTTCCATGCTCCTTCTCTCAGGAAAGGCTGCTGGAAGGAAAAGGTGAAGATTTCCAGTTGCCTCTGTCCCCTTGACAGAAAGGTGACGGCCCACAGGCACCAAATGAGGCCCATATTTTCAGATAGGACTGAGACGAAGGTTTATTTTTCTTCACTGTTCTTATTTGTTGTACAAAGGGTCCCATGGAGCAGAGTTCATGGGAAATGACGGTGCTATTAAAAAAATAAAATCATCAATTAAAACATGTTCAATTCTTTTGTGGTCCTAGCTGTGTGACTTAGGGTAAGACACATAACCTCTTGGAATCACAGGAACCCTCTAAGACTCTGATTTACAGACGTTCTGTCTTCTGAAGATCCCCTTCGTAGCCCTGAGAGGTCAGAGATACTGGAGAGATGTGCAACTACAAGGGTTAATCAGGACCAGATGTCTTGGCCATGTGAGCAGAAGCCTCCAGCAAGGTAACTGGAATTTCTATACTATGAATCTTCTACCAAAAGGAAGTCTCAAGTCTCCTCTCCTATTACCTTCCCTCCCCCACCCTCCCCAATGCAATGCTATATACTCTGCCAGAAACTGGGGGAAGGGAGCGTAAAGAAGATATGGTCACTGACCTCAAGCATCTTTCCTTTGGCTGGGATTTAGTGTCTCCCTCTTCCTCAAAGTTATCCTCTTCCTCAGCCTCTTGGGCCCATTGCATATATGCTCCCACCCCACCCCACTCTCGTCCCTTTGTTACAGCCCTAGTTACTTTGAAGCTTTATCTCCTTGTATCTCTGCCATCTTTAACCGTCTTGATGTTTCATGCTCAGTCCTTTGGGAATCACACCTCCAACAGCTCCTTACTTCTAAGGGGCACAGATGCCATCTAGATTGGGGAAAGTTCCAATTTAAACAAACAGAGATCTCAAACAACTTAAGGAAAGAGAAGAAAGGGGTGCTAAAGCCCCTTTCTTTGCCCTATAATATTGTATTGTCTTAGGAAGAATAGTTTAGTCTGGCTTTAAATTGAGGTCACCTACCTACTTCATATTCTTAATTACTAGGTCTCCTCAGGAAAAAAGATTGATGAAACTTGAGGTGATTATGCCTGACAACCAGACATATTCCAGTGATTTCAGACAATGGTAAGAAAAAAAAGAAAGAAAGGAAAGGAGAAAAAAAAAAACACTACCTGCCATCATTATTTTGTCAATTGTGTAACTATTATTAGAGAATTCTTATTTAATAGATGAGTTAACAATTTGCTCCCTGGGAATGTCCATAATTGAAAATAGTTACCTGCTTCTAGAGCCCCATTTTATGCAAAATCAATAATTGCTACTTGCATTTGTGTCATTCTGTATACTTTGCAAATAGCTTTATGGTTTATGATGACTCTGAAGAGTCTATAAAATCAAGCATAATTATCCCCATTACACAAATAAGAAAACTAAGGCTCAGCAATGTTAAGTAACTGATCTAAGATTGTCACATGATTATTAAATATCAAAGCTAGAACTCAAACCTAAGTCTTCTGAAAAAAAAACAAACTGATGTTATTTCCCATACACAGGACTGCCTCTCATAAGTTAAGCAAAGGCTTGACAAGTGAATAAGCCTAGCATTATGTTTTGAGAGTTATTAAGACTGAGTGAAACCAAGGGCTGGGAGAATTGGCTTGAATAAGGGCTGGTTGAATTCCAGTTTGGAAGAATACAATACTTTGAACATTCCCTTCCTATTATAGCCATACTCACTTTAAAAATATATTCAATGTGTCCCTACTATGAATATGCAAAGAATTGTGCTCAGAACTACTGAGTATAAAAAGAAGCATGCATATGTTTTCTACCTTCCAAGAATGATTCAATCATGAAAAGTCCCCTGCAGCCAACTGCCAAAAGGATTACAGTTCTTCTATGCCCTTGGCTCATTTTACTCACAGTGAATGGGTTTAAATGGCCCCAGAAAGGATTTAAGCTAGACAGGTTGTGAGACTTGATGATGTAGAACCAATGGAAACTGAAGAATCTCTTTGAATTGTTTGAATTCTTCAATGGCTAGTTTTGAAAATGATGTACTGGGGGAGAGGATTCTGAGAAGATGGTAAAGTAGGTCAGAAAACCTTCCATTCTCCAAATTTTGTACAAATAAATTCAGATTTAAATAATTGAAGTAATGTTTATTGTTCATGGATAGGTAAAGCCAAAGTAAATTTAAAAATGACAATTTTACCTAACTAATCTATTTATTCAACATCATCCCAATTGAATTATTAAAAATTATTTTACTGATTTAGAAAAAGGAATAACAAAGTTCATTTGAAAGAACAAAAGGTCAGGAACTTCAAAGAAACTAGGAAAAAAGATGTAAATGTAGTAAATTCAACAGTATCAGACTATAAACTATATTATAAAAAAGAACATTGTTGAAGTATAAAAAGGTTAATTTCAATCATTTTAAATTAATAAAACTAAGCTAAAAATAAAGGAATGCAGAAAATTGGGGGAAAAACTTTCACAGACAATCTCTCAGATAGGATGTGATTAGATTGGAATATTGCTGTTGTGTAGGAGATGATGAGCTAGTTAATTTAGAAAAACATGGAAAAACTTGGACCTATGAAGGAAGATGCTAGCTACCTTCAGAGAAGTGAGTGGAAATAAACAGTAAGGTCTTACATATATGTGTAAGTTTACAGATATCTGTGTACATGTATGTATGTATATATATATGTGCACACACATCTATACATATATAGATATACATATATACATATACACACACACACATATAAAATCTCCTGCCTTAATTGTAGCCTTCTTTAGGGTGGGGTGAGGGAGGAAAAAAGAAAGTAAAAAGCTCACAGGAGAGAACAAAAGAAAACCAACAAGGAAGCAAACCTGGGCAACTTTGAAAATAATGTGTAGGATTTATTATATAGGTTTTCTTGAAATGGAAATGTATTTTTTAAATGTTGAATCTTCTCTTATGGTCTGCTCTGTACATGGCGATTTTTTTTCATTTTGCTTTTGTTCAAAATTTAAAAATTACAAAAAACCTCCAAAACCAAAACAAAACCCACAAACAAACAAACAAAAAGAAAATGATGGGCTGAGGATACTTGGGTGTCATTTTTTCATTATTGGGCAATGGCCCAAATGTCCTCTCTCAGAACACTGTGGTCTAGCAAGCTTATGAAAGATAGACTACTAGATTAATTAATTATTCCTTATAGCCCTTATTGTGTATATACATACAATTTTCTTGTATCTTCCACACTGATTAGAACAATGCTGAACTTCTAGAAATATGGAAATTTCCAGGTAAAGATGTTTTTAGAGAAATCAAACAATCTGTTAACCTTTGTTATGTCCTTACTATTTACCAGAACTGTGCTAAGTACTGGGGATAAAAAGAGATTCCTTGATCCAACTTCCATTCTACAGGTGAAGAAACTGAGGTTCAGAGGGAGTAAAGTGACTAGAGTCACATAATTCATTAATATCAGAACCAGGACTGGCATCCAGACAAATTTCCTGACTTCCAGGCTAGTATTCCTTCAGCTGGAGCAGTTAGGTGGTGCAGAGGATAGAGTGCTGGGTCTGAAGTCGGGAAGACTCAAATCTGGCCTCAGATATCTGTGTGACCCTGGGCAAGTCACTTAACTCTATTTGCCTCAGTTTCCTCATTTGTCAAATGAGCTAGAGAAGGAAATGGCAAACCACTCTAGTATCTTTGCCAAAAAACACACAAAAACAAAATGGAGTCACGAAGAGCTGGACAGGACTGAAATGACCAAATGACTCTTTCAACCATGGTGCCTTGTAACGATACTGGGATTTGAAGATCTTCCATGCCCCTTGAGCTTGCTGATGTAGCAGGAAGGGGTGGAGCAAGAGAACGCCGGAACCAAGCTAGTCTCCCTGCAGTGCGGACTGGAAGTGGTGCGGACTGGAAGCGGTGTCAGAGGCAGTGGCTGCGGCTGCGAACTCTTTTTGCT
>CM053587.1:80083302-80159370 GCA_028646515.1 Pseudochirops corinnae
CTGGTTTTGGGACTCAGTCTTCTGGTATTTAAATGAATGCACTATCTATATTTCTTATGTAGAGAGCCTGTTCCATTTTGTGATTCATAACTATATCAGCATATTTATAGTTACTGTAGGCATTGTGAACACTGCATTGCTGATACATGCCTCTTAGACTAGACAATCAGAAAAAAATGTTTACTAGTTGTTGCACTGGATTAAATTGAGTTTTTAATTCTTCCAATGTCTGATGGAATAGTTTTGTTGTTTTTTTGTGAGTACCCTCAACAAGAGAAAAAAATGAAGTGCTCTGATACTGAGCCAAGGGCCAATGAGGCACTCCTCTGCTGGGTCTCAGACCATCTATTACTTCATGAATCTGAACCAATGCCATTAGCTGTACTCAGAAGCAGATGGGAAGAGAGGGTAGCGCCCAGCACCAAAGTGGGAGGAATGTTCAAAACAACTAGACCCAGTAAGCAATTTTCTTTTGTGAGATGGTGACACAGCTGAGCATATGGCATGCCGGACACCAAGTGAGGTGTTAGAACAACAAAAGGGACATCTGAGCCAGTTTAAAGGGGACAACATTCCTTAGCCAGGACAGCTGATGCTCTTGCTGAGTCCATGTCCTGAGGATGTTATGAAAAAGGTAGAAAAACACTCATAGCAGCATAATGTGTTACAGGAAAAAAAAGGTAGCTAAAAACTTATCGACCCTTTAAGGTTTATTAATCTCTTTACACGTTATCTCATCTGATTTTCAAAGCAATCCTGGGAGGCATCCCCATTTTACAGATGAGGGAACTAAGAATGAGAAAGATTACAATTATTTGCCCAGAGGGCAGCTAGGTGGCACAGTGAATAGAACACTGGCCCTGGAGTTGAGGACCTGAGTTCAAATCTGCCCTCAGACACTTAGCACAAAAAACTAGCTGTGCTATCTTGGGCAAGTCACTTAACCCCAATTACCCTCCAAAAAGCAAAAAAAATTTAAAAAAAAACCAATTACTTGCCCAGGGTCATATAGCTAGTAAAATTAACTGAGGCAAAATTTGAACATGCATGGGTCTTCCTGATGCCATATCCAGCACTCTAACCATTGTATCTCCTAGCTTTCTATAACCAATGATAGCTGAATAAATCATCGTCTTTCACTATAATCATATTACCATAAAAACTGCAAAAGTTAAGAATATATTGAAATCTGAAAAATTTACATGAGGATGCAAGGTGAAATGAATTGAGTGACAATGTAGATGCTGACTACAACTACATGAGAATATCAAAGGCAACGGATTTTTTAAAGTACACAGAGTTGGATTTAGCCATAGTATAACCTATGAACATTATTATTTTGTTGAATTTGTGTTGTTATTTTTCAATCTAAATGGAAATAGTTCTGATTTTAAAGTTTTAAAAAATTTTTTGTTCAGATTGAAAAAATTGTTGATGTGATTAAATCATCAGAATATTTTAAGCTGATTTAATATTTTATTTCTTCCAATTACATGTATAAACAATTTTAACATTCTTTTTTTTCTAATTTTGAATTCCAGATTCTCTCTCTTCCTCTCCCCTCTCCCCCATTGAAAAGGCAAGCAATTTGACATAGATTATACAAATGTAGTCAGAATCATCAAAGTATTTAGAGATTTATACCATATTTTTTGTTTTACTTTGTTTATTCAGTCCTTCCTACTAAGTTCATAATTTAATCCTTCAGTATCACTTCCAAGATCTCCTCCAATAGTGGTGGTCACACCTTAAGGAAGTCTTCTCTTTCCCTTTGATTTCTTTTCAAGTTTGGGCCAATGGATGATGTGCTAGGGGCCTTAGCCCATGTACCTTGAACATTGCTGGAGTTTCAGAGCTTCTTTCTGACTTTCCCGGCTTGTTCCTCATGTTCCCTGCATGATGGACCCACTTCCTCTCCTGATAATACATTTCTGGATTCCAAGGTGCTCCCTGATGTATCTAACTTTTTAATTCTAATATGCTCCTAATAATTCTGCAGGCTACAAATTAATGGATCACCACAGTCTCTGAGGAAGGCGAGGAGACATGATGGGCACAAATGGGTATAGTAGTAAAAAAGGCAGTATAATAATAACATGTAAGAACAACAACATGGTTCTCACATACAAGAAGTAGCTTAGTAAAAGGATAAGGAACTGGACCTGTAATCTCATTGTAATTTGGAACTTTCAAGTGAGGAAATTCCCTCTATCAATATATGTTAGCACCTTCTACCCAATTTACAATCTTAGAAATCTGTCTAGAAAAACAGAAAGTTAAAGCACTTATCCAAGGTCACACAGCTAGTACCCAGTCCTCCGGGCTTTCAAGTCAGACTCTTTATCCACCTTATTATATGACCTTTAGACTTAATAAAATCATCCAGCCCTTATAATCTGCTTGAATTTTTTTCCTCAATGACTAGCACACTTTTATTGCAGGAAACTTTCTCCAGTTGTCATTATACAAACCCCATTCTCCAGCCTCCACTGCCTACATTCTTACTTCCATGTCCCCTGACACCTCCCACCACCCAACAGCCCACTTCAGATATAGCCATCCCTCTCAGTGACCTCTGGAATGCCTGGCCCATAGTTAAGGAACTTGCTTTCTTCTTAAACCCTTTCCTTTCCTGCTCCTTCACTTTCTACACTCTCAGAGACCTGGCTCACTCCCCATGACAGAGCATCCTTGACAATCCTTCCCAGTATTGGTTGCCCTTACTCATCTGTCCTGACTCACCAGTCAAGGTGGGGGAGTTGGAATACTTCTTATTCCCCATTGCCAGTTCCAGATTATCCCTCTACCACAATCACTGAGTTACTTCTCCTTTAAAGATTCATTTGATCCATATATATTACCCAATCAAGATTCTGGTAGCTGTTATCTACCTACCCCAGGTTACCTCCTCCTTCCTCAATGAGTTCATTGCCAATTTCACTGTTTTCTCTTCTTCCCAAATCCTGCCCTGTTATTAAGGGACTTAGCATACATATTGGTACTTCCACAAACACCCTAACCTTCTTAATCTATTCATTTCCCATGATACCACCTCAGCTACACACAGTCAGATCTTTGATATTGCCATCACTCATGAGCATTCCACCTCCATATTTATGAACTCTGAAATTTTTTTATCTGATCATAATCTTTTACCCTTCTATTTTCCCCCTATGTTTTACAATGCCTAACCTTATTTTTTATCCTCACTATAACCTTCAGTCATTCCACCCCTCAGTTCTTTCCCAGGCTATCACACAGCTGCACTAGCTATGACCCACTCCCTTCCCCACCTTGTCCCTTTAGTGAACCCATCCAACTCTATATCATCCTCTACTCTCAGGTCCTTTGCCCCTTTTTCCTATCATTGATCATGCCTTGTCAAGCCCTGGCCATGAATCACTCCAACAACCTAACATCTTTGCTCCTATCCACATTCAGCTGAACAAAGCTGGCTTCCATAGTTTCCTTCAAGTCTCCAGTTCTGTCGGAAATCTCTCCCAGTCTCTCTCAATGCTCGTGCCTTCCCTGTAGGATTACCTTCCACTCTGATTTTGTATGGGTTTTGTGTTGTTTTCCCCATTAGTCTGTGAGCTCCTTGAGAGCAGGGACTGTCCTTCGTTTTTCTTTGTGTTCCCTAACACTTAGCACAGTGCCTGGCATTTAGGAAGAGCTTAATAAATTCTTATTGACCAATGGACTGACATTCCTGTCAACAGATTTTATCTCTTCTTTAGACAAATTTCGTGATGCTTCTCCTAGGCACAAGAAGGGCTAATTATGGTTCTGCCTTTTCTCCTTGGTCTTTGGCTGTCTTGTAACTGTGTTCAATGCTTTCCTGTCTCTGGACAGAGTCTGCTATATGCCAGCAGTGTCTAAATCTAGGAGGCCGTTCCAGAGAGTATAATTAATTACTGAGTGCTGTGACTCGGCCTTAGTAAGACTGATGCCACACATGTTATATATTCACAAGAGACATTAACACTGTAGAATGAGGAAGTATGCTGCTATGGTGATGCAGAATATTGCAGTGGAAAGAACACATGACATCAAATGATCTGGGTTCAGCTCCTGATTCTACTACTTACTAGATATGTGACCCTAAACAAGTCATTTTTCTTTACTCTGGGTCTTTTTTTTTTTTTTTTTTTTTGGTAAACTGGTGATAATACTTTTACCATCTCACAGTTGGGAAAGTACAGTAAAGAAAGTGCTTTCTAAAACATAGTGCATGATTGAAATGTGAATTATTATCATTAGACTTGATTCAGTCAGGCTGGATCAATGGTACTTGTAAAGAATGTCTTTTCAGGAGGCCCAGTCCCGATTTGCAGGTCACTTTTCTCCCTCCTATCTCAGGAACCAAAAGGTCAGAAGCAGATGCAAACACTTAACTCAATGCCAAGGAAAAGACGAGGGAGTTGTTTGGTGGAGTGCCAGAAAAGTCACTTCCACCAAGTTCCCCAGTGACCTATGATGGCCATTTAAACACACACACACACACACACACACACACACACACACACACACACACATGTCCCTGTCCTAAAATAAAAGTAACTGAAGCTAAGTGCCCAGTCAATCAAAAACTTTTCAGAAAATTTGGATGATTCCCAAGAGAGGAGGCAAGCTCTTAGAACAGAATAACATTAGTATCAACTACTCTGATTAGCAGTTAATTGTTGCAAATGAGGTTACTGACCTTTTCATGGAACATCAGGAGACAAATTCTCAAGCCTAGAAAAGCTTTCCTTATGACCTGTGATTCTACAGAGAAATGCTTCACTCAGCAATGCCCTCCCTACCCAAGGCATCTTCTTGGATTGGCTTCTGAACCATAGGATCATGCTACCCATCAGGCTTGAAGACTCTTCAAGAGGACAGGGTGTTTCAAAGAAAACAAAAAGAGGTGTTGTTTATCCCACAATAGCATCAACTTAACTAAAGTGAAACAAGTGAAATTTTAAGTACCTAAGACTTCAGCCCCTTTATGTGAGGAGACCAGATAATATGACTAACTAGTCACCACTAAATTACTGATTAGTGACTAGGAAACCAGTATTTTAAGGGACAGAAGAAGGTGGACAGTAATTTAGTTCAGGTATAGTTCTCTATAGAAACAGATTAATGGATTAATTGACACATCATAGTTTTATTCAACCCTAGAGTCCTAAGACAAAATGAGAAGCTTAATGAACTATTACCCAGGTTAGTAAATTCCTAAAGGTGTTATGATATTTGATTCCCACTCCCCCCTTTCCCACCTAAGGGAAGTGGATTAGTCTTGTAACATATTAGCAGATAGGCAGGAAGAGCTATACTTTCAGGTACTCTGATCATGATTGGCCAATACTTTTTTTTTAGTATTCTGTGTGTTCAAACTTCTGAGCCAATACAGACAATGAAACACAACATAACTGAAGGAATGAATGCATGCACCCCTTATTCTAGATGAAAATAAGAGAAAGAAAACATGGATATACACATAGAAAAAAAAATTATCAGAAAATATGACCATTAATTTTGATACCCATGGTCTCTGAAAGATCTTTCTATATGTATGGTCTTCCCAAATTAGAGTATGAAGTCCTTGACAGTAGGGAATACATATTTTAATAAGTTTTTATTGATGTCTTATGTTTCTTACATCATCATGGTTATTCCAAGGATTGCTCCCCTTTGCCACCAAGAGCCATTCCAGAGAACAAATAGTATTTTAGAGGAAAAAAAATCACCCAACTGATTAATACATTGGAAAAAGTCAGAAAATGTGCATTGTGCAATAGTTATAGATCTTCTGCCTCCTTAGTGAAAGGTGGGTTTAGGATGGGATTATATTTTTCCATTTTTATCCCTAGAGCTTAGCTCACAGCACTTAAATTTGTTATTATGAATTTGTTTGTTCATTCATTTATGACATGGGTATTCTCCAAGAAATAGGAAAAAATTTCAAAAGTACTGCCTATAATACAACTTTGATGATCTTGTAACTTTTTTTCCCAAGCTCTTTGATATTTTTTTGGCACCCAGGAATTCAGATGGTTTATGGCACAGTGCGGCACATTAGACTTCTCAGAGAAGCTACTTTGGAAAACATCAGGTCCTCCAGAGTTAAACTGTTCTACCACAAAGATGTTTAACGTGGCTCTTTAAAAAAAAGTGTCAATAGCTTTTTTCTTTAAATCAGAATTATTCCCCACCCTCACCCCATCCCCACACCTTGTATAGGAATACTCTTTTGTGATAAAGAGAAATAGTTAAGCAAAAAATCTGATTCAGAAACCTTGAGAAATTTTGACAAAGCATACAATATTCTGTCCTAATAATCCTTCACCTTTCTGCCACAAGAAAGGAGGATATTTGTTTCTTCATTGCTCACTTGGCTCTCTTGCTTTTTCTTTTGTCGACAGAATCTTGCAACCATAGCATAGAGACAAATGGAGGAAAACCAGTCCAGATGATCTGAGTCTCCATGACTTTAGGTTGTCCAAGACAGCCTTAGAGTGGGAGAAAGTCTGATGCTTTTGGTGGGGATACTGGCAGGATCTGCTGCCTTCATGTTTCTTCTTATGAGCAACTGCCCTGCCTCCTTGACTGTGCTAACAGAAACAACATCCAAAGTGTGTGCCTAGGTATGTGTGTGCACACATGTGTGCACATGCACACACAAACACACAAACTAATTAAATTTCACCATATAAATCTAATCAAGTATTTTTTTCTAAATGAATTTGACCCCAAATTTTGTCAGTCATTAAGTTTCACAACCGAAGGTTTGCCACACCTGCCCCAGACTCAATGACTGGAGTAATTTTATTAATGAAAAACAATAGGAGTTAGGGTAATGACTAAAACCAAGGCAATCACAACTATTTTGGCTGGGAATAAACTGGGTGACAGATTCACTTTTTCCTCCCACATTTGTTTCAAAAGCTTTGTTGATTTGGAGTAAGGAAGATGTGAATTTGAATCCTAACATATTTACTAGCTGACACAAAGACTCAACTGCTTTGAGCGTCATTTACTTGTATGTAAACTGGAAAGGAGGAGAGGGAAGTAGATTTGATTCTCTAAGGCACCTTCCATTCTAAACCCACAATTCTATGATTTTGCTATTCTGGGCTCTCACACGAGAATCCCTGAGGCCATCAAGTCCAATCCATGCCTGAATACGAATCTGTTCTATTCAACATACATTATTGGTGGCCAGTCAATCTCTCTTTTTCCTTAGTGAGGAAGTCAGGGCAATTGGGATTAAGTGACTTGCCCAGGTCACACAGCTAGTAAGTGTCAAGTGTCTGAGGTCGAATTTAAACTCAATCAGTCCTCCTGACTCCAGGGCTGGTACTCTATTCACTGTGCCACCTAGCTGCCACATGTCAGTCTCTTTTGAAGATTTCCCACTGGTGGGGGCCCTGCAGTGACTAGCTCTCAGGATAAGTTTTTGCACAATATAGATTAGATATATTATGCTTAGAGAAAATCTGAAGTTGAGTAGAAAAAATTTTAATGGGGGAAGCAGAGAATGAAATTTGGGTAGAAAAAAAGAAGTAATAATTCTATTTGGACATCAGTTACAAATTTCAAGGCATTAATCTAAGGACACAAAAAAGTAAATTATTTTTTTATTTCCACTGATTTGTTCATTAAACTATCAAGTTCAGTATACTTAGAGCAGTGGTTTCCAAACCTTTTTGTCTTAGAAAACTTTTATACTTTAAAAAAAAATTTGAGGACCCCCTAAAAAAGCTTGTTTGGGTTATATTTTTATATCTACCATATTATAAATTAAAACATCTTCATATTATTATAAAAATAGTTTTCACCTTATAGATTCTGGAAAGATGTGGTACCCTCAGACCACACTTTGAGAAACTATTGATTTGTAGATATTAATGATCATGCAGAATGAAGATACAAAAAAATGAGGAAAAAACTTTTTTTTTCCATATCCTCACATTCATTGTCCTGATTGGGGAAAACAAGTTCCCCTAAATGTTTGTTTTATTGCCTTTGAATTTTTCTACATTTACCTTGGGCATTTTAATTTTTAGTATAGAATTAAGGATATTTGAGAAAGGGTTGTTATAATAATTTTTAAAGTCTTCAAATTACCTCCCCTTACTCAAGTGATCAGGCCTGGATGGGAGGAGGTAAGAGGGAAATCATTTCTGTTGTTCCTCATTTAGCATATGGAATCAAAAATAGCCTCTCTCCCTTCTTAAGATTATAGATTTAGACTGGAAGGGAATCTTAAAGATCCCTTAGGTCTGTCTTTTCCCTTCCTTTCACCAATTGGATGAGATAATATCGAAATTCTCTTCTGGTTTCAAATACTATGATGCAACAATACAACACAGTTATTTACTAATTCATTTAAGACCAAGTCACTAAAAATTTTTAAAAGCTTTTAGTTTAACATTCAACAACATAACAAGGAGTGATCATATGTAACCCTAGGTGCTGCTCTCCTCAGCCTGCTTGCTCTCACTATACCTCCAACCATGTGCACATGTGCACTCACACTCAAACACACAAAATCCCACAACTATCATCTGAGCACTTGATTACAGAACAACTAAGAAAAATAACCAGAGGAAAACACATGAAAATCGTTGACTGAACTATCTTCCAAGTCACCCTTCCCATGAAATATGCTTGATTCTTCTCTAGCCCAAAAAGGATCCAAAAAGTCTCTAAAACAAGGGAATGCCCGATGCTGTGGAACCCCTAAGCAAGACGGCACAATAAGCTAATCAGTCCTGTGCTTCCTTTGGCGTTATCATCCACCCAACATAGCAAACCTCAGAGGTCACACGAAATAGCATTATTACAATCACATTTCCATTTGGGAATCAGAAAGGGCAAAGAGGAAAAATATACAAACTGAGAAAGACTTATACTGTCTATGCCTCCCAAACTTTTTCCTTATCTAATCACCAAACAGGTTACTCACAGCCCTTAACAGACAACAGTATGGGCTTCTGCCAAACATTCCATGCTTAGCAAGTCAATTCCTCTTGCTTTCTCTGTGATGAGGAGGCCCTTAGAACAGTGGTTCTCAACCTTCCTAATGCTGCAACCCTTTAATACTCGTATGTGGGCATATCTGCATGTGGGCGGACCCCCCCTGGAGATGGATAGAGGAGCTGTGTCTTGGTTCCTAAGACCACAGGAAATATGTGTTTTCCGATGGTCTTAAGTGACCCCTGTGACCCCTGTGAAAGGGTTGTTCGACCCCCAAAGGGGTCACAACCCACAGGTTGAGAACTGCTGCAAAGCTTAAGGAGAGAGTTTATCTTTGTACAGCAGGATAATCATATACAATGAGCCAAGACATGGAACACATATGGGAACAATGAAAGATAGCCATTACTGATCTACAGATGGCCCCAATTCACATTTTTGACCTTTCTCCACCCTCCAATTCTACCAATTGATTTCATTATTGTTCCGGAAACCATTGGTTCTTTTCTCCAAACCACATATTTTAGCCAGCTTCTCCACGCAATAATCATCCATCCAGATCACACAATTCAACCAATGTTAGGGAAGCTCCTATTATGCATGAGTCACAGGGCCAGGGATAAGAGAAATGGAAACCATTATTATCCCTTTATATACAAAGAGTTTACACTCTAACAGAAGAAATATGGCACATACACAAACAACCATAATACACATTAGAATTTGATAGGAGCACCAAAAAGAGCTATGTATGTTTTAATGAGGGATATAAAGCACTCATTTCAGGGCTCAGTTAGTGCCTACATAGTAACTGAAAGGACAAAGGCATTTTCCTCTTGCATTCACTTGCCTGTGTGTAAGAAGACGAACGAAAAAATGTCAAAAGTCAACATACCTCCAGTGTTGCTATGGACATGTCTGAGGCATGTTGAACCTTCAAAGTAATTGGCATGACCGTGCCACTAGCTGCCAGGGACATGGAAGGAGATGGATTAACTCACCCCAACTCAAATATCAAAGCATCATAGGAAAATCCCCAAGGGACAAGTGAAGCTGACCTAAGAGGTTCTTATGTGTATTGTCTGGGCAAGGATATAGACCGGACTAAAAGCAAAAGGACTGAAAATGTATTGACTAGCTCTTGACATGGTGACTGTGCAATTTCACAAAAGAGCAATAATACTCCCTTTGAGAAAAAAGAAGCCTCCACGGCTTCTGTAGATTACAGCAGTCAGTACAGATGAAGCCCTGAGGCCTATGGCAGCTATAGCTCTGGGAAGAGGCACTAAATGCAAATGGGAAGGCTGGAGGGAGCATCAGTGAGTCACAGCCAATTGCTAGGATCTGTGGGAGGTATTCAAAATGGGTTGCAGTCATAGGAGCATGAGATCATAGCATCATGAAGCCATAGGTTTAGAGCTGGAAGAGACTTTAGAGGTCATCTCATCCCATTCCTTCATTTATCTGAGGAATATGAGAATCTGAGAGATTGAACTTTTAGGAGTAGACAGGTGACACAGTGGATAGAACACCAAGCCTGGAGGCAGGAGGACCTGAGTTCAGATCAAGTCTCAGAAACTTAGTAGCTGTGTGACCCTGGGCAAGTGACTTAACCCTGACAGAGAGAGATTATACTTTTTTGTATATAGTATGATTTTTACCCCCCTTTTTATTTACTTTGCTATTCTGTTCTAATTAAAAGCTTTGCTATTTGATTTAATTTTGATTCCTTTTCCTGATAAATACATACTAATTGATAGCTATGAGGGCTAAGATCTCCTTAGATCATTTAAATTGTTTGCTTTCTGAAATTTTGCCTGATTGAAGTTGAGTGTAATGTTGGTATGGTATGCTGGAAAGAACTCTGGCTTCGAACCTGGGTTTAAATTCCAGCTCTTGCTTCTTATTATCTATGTAATCTTTATTGGGTTGCTTAACTCCTTTGGACTCCATTTTTCTCACTTATAATAACAATAAAAATTGGCATTCATTTAGGGCAATCTTTACAAGGTACCTCACACACGTTATCTCCCTTTATCCTTCTAACTGCCTTGTGAAGTGGGAACTGGGGACACTATTTTCTGTACTCTACATATAAGAAAATTAAGAGAACCTAAGGGATTTGCCCATGGTCACAGAGCTCATGAGTCAGAGTGTAGAACCTGAAACAAGGTCTTTTTGACTCCCAGTCCATACCCTACCAACTAGGCCAAATGGGATTACATAAGGCAATCTCTGAGGGAGGCTCCTTCCATTTCTAAGTACTATAACATCCTAGGGACATTGATGGAGCTGGCAAATCACATAGAGTCTACTTCCCCATGGAGGAAACCAGATTGATTTTTATGACACGTTTCTGTCTATTTTTGTGCTCTGTGTTATTTTCTTTCCAGCCTGTGAAGTTAAGGACAATGGTATAATATCTAACTAGAAAAAGGGGATGCATGACCTTTACTTTATTACAACCAAATAATAAATATAAATTGGGAAAACTAATCAACTCTGGCTCAAGAGTTAGGTAAGGGAACCATTAGAGCCTTCTAGAAACAGTGCTTATTTTATTGTAACTCATTTCATTGTGTATCTTTATGTAAGTGTAAAAATGTAAAATCCAGGAGATATTGAAGCACTATGATTTTAAAAGGCTCTTTATTCTTGGAAAAATATAATTAGTCTAGTTACCAGTCAAATTAATTGTACTCGACTTCCTTGATTCTGCCTCTTTGCTTTTAGACATGCCATTTTATCTGCTATCAGGACACATCTTTTGCCTCCTTCACCATTGGACACCAAATTCACTTTTGCCATTTTTTTTCCATTCAGTTCAGTTTAACAATGAGTTATGAAGCACTTGCCCTGAACAAGTGTAATGGTAATAGAAATTTAAAGATCTTCCCTGCTTTTTAATAAACCCAAGTTGAACTTGAGGACTTTCCCTGATTTGAAAACATACTCTGCCTCCAATAGGTGCATGTGCTCACCTGGAGCCTGTGGTGGGAGGCTTGTTTTTCAGGAAGGCACAACTTTTGTTACTTTGCAGTCAAGTTGGTCATGAAGGTTGTGACATTCTCTGATCCAGGAGAAGACTCTATATACCAATGAGCAGAGGTTTTGCTTTGGGGCTCACTTTAGAAAGAGTTGTGTGATTTGGCCAGATGAGACTCTGGGCAGTCATTGAGCCTTCCCCTTTCTCCCCTCCCACCCCAGCTTTGAAAGCCCCCATGTTGGTGCTTCCCTGTCTGGTGACTAACTAGGTATGGATGTTATGGTCAGACAGCTAGAAGCCCTGTCTGCTGAATTGTGTTATTTTCTCTTTTAACTTCTGTTTGCATTCTCTGAAGTTCAGGGTGCTGACTTTTTCTCCTGAACTAGGTAAATGATATATGTTTGATTGATTAAAGTAAGATTGTTAACCCTTTTTGAGTTGCTTTCCTTTAGAAAAGCAGATCAAAGAACCCATGCTAGCAGCCATCCTGGGTGTGCTAGGGTGCTTGCTGCTACAGAAGGTAGTATGCCAGGCTCTGGATAGAGAGAGATAAAAATGAAATCATCCCCATCTTCACAAAGCTTACACTTTACTGATGGATATGATATATAAACTGTCACATAAATATAAGATGGTTTGAGAAGAAAGGCAGCACTAGCAACAGGAGATCAAGGAGGACTTCATGGAGGAGGCAGCATCTCAACTGAACCTTGAAAGCAGATTCAGATTCTGAGAGGAGGAAATGGTACATTCCAAACACTGGGGGTGACATGAACAAAGACATAGGGATGAGAGATAAAATGCCAAGTCTAGGGAATATATAATACTCAAGCTTGTCTGGAACATACAATGTATAAAGAGGACTAATGTGAAATAAAGCTGGATGTCAGAAGCAGATTGTGGAGATCCATAAATGCTGGGTTAAAGCATTTACATTTTATGCTATAAGCAATAGAAAGCTTTCTAAGGTTTTGGAGAAGCAAAATGACGTGATCAGAAATGTGCCTTAGGGCAATTATTCTGGCAGCTGTGTGGAATATACACAGGAGAAGGGAGATCTCCACATCAGGCCAGAAGAGAGGTGATGAGGATAAGGACATGTGAGTGTAGAGAAGGAAACATATGTGGAAACAGATATGTATTCTTGTACAATGCACACATTTGACAACTGATATGCTATGGTGAGAGGACTGTAAAAGAGAAGGGAGAGTCATAGATGACACTGAGATTATATAGCCAGTGTCTGAGAGGATACACTCAATAACCAGTCATGCAGAAGGTAGACCATCTCAGGACTGAATCTTCTGCTGATTTAGTCTAGTAAAAGCTGCATGTAACCCTGCATATTCAGCCCCCCCTTTTACTGCATTATTGGACAGCAGGTCTCAGACTCAGCAAAGGCCAGAAAAGAATCCTTGATGACGGCAGACTGCAGAACTGCCACGTTGCTGAGAGTGGTAACATTCCTGAGAGCTGTGCTACTGCATCTGGCAGGCTCCCAACCCAATGTCCTACCGCTTCTCAGATTCTAGCTAACCCCCCTTCCAAAGCAAATGTCCTGCTGTGATATACCCCAGCGGTCAGGAATTCTGGGGGCCAGAGGTGACTGCAAACTTATGTATGCACATTCTTATTGAGCTTCCTTGCTAAAAAATAACCTTCATCAACTGGTCAAATGGTGATTGATTTCTCTCTTTCTTAGCTCTAACCTGCATGTGAGTAAAATTTCTACTCCATAGATATAGTTGACCTGACGCTTAGCTAATTCAATCAGATTGGCACAATGAACCTAAATATTTGAGTATGAGCATGAGCATTTCTCCCCAACTAGAATCTGGAGGTAGGAACCAACTCCTATTACTTTGGTATCAACTATGGTATTTAATACAGCAGTCTTCAGGAAGGATGTATCCAGAAGATATTTAATGAATGAATTTTAAATGAATAGCTAGGGAGAATAGTTGAAGCAAAACTGACTATGCGAGGATGAAAGTTCTAACAAAAGTCATCCTTGTTCCCCAATTCCAAAAGCCCAGAAAGGTTGTGTTTTCATTTCAAGTTATGTAGATCTTACTGGGGAGTACAGAGTATAGGAGAGGTCCTCTTGGACTTGTATAGTTGACCCAGCTCTTTGCTGGTTCAACCACAATGTCGTCACAATGAACCTGTGGGTCTATATATGAGCATGCTCACATGTTCTCTCCAATTAGATCTCTGAGGCAGGAACCATATCCTATTTCTTTTGGATCCCATCCTATGGAAATGCCAACATGGTCCCAGTCTCCCCAGACATCCTTAATTCTGTATGCCTGGGATGCAGTGACCTTTAGGAGTTAAAAGAAAGCAATTTTTTTAAATGTTCAAGTCAATTTATTTAACACAATGATGAAAGTCATCAGAAGAATATTCTCTTGAGAATTAAATTTTTTTATCTTAGAAAAAAGAAAAGGAACCCATCACAAGCCCAGCAAAGCCACAGAGGCTATGGCGTTCCAGCTTCTCTGCAAGCAAAGATACAAGGACGGGGACTCGAATCCTTCTGACCCCACCAGTTGATTAGTCAGTCCTGTCACCAGTCACTTTCTAAATCAACTGGATTAAAATCAGGATCATCCTCTTCATCATCTGACTCCAAGTCATCCATTTCTTGAAACAAAGATTCATGTATTTTCACACTGTTACCAGCTTCTTCCAGGAAATGGATCTCAGATGTGTCAAGATTGTGATCTGTTTCAAATAGCTGTTTTCCACTTAATTTATTTTTTCCAGCTTGTTCTTCCTTCATCCTTTTCCTTTTAATTTCTAAGAGCTCTGCATCACACTTGGCTTTCCAACCTAAGAAATTCTCAATTGTTACAGGAGTGGCATGGCAACATTGCCTTTCTGTCCCTTCCGCTCCTTTTTCTTTCTACTTCTTTTCTTCTAGTTTTGATTTGATCTACAATTTCATTTAGTTTTTCTTGAACAGCTGATACTAGAGTGAAGATTGTTACCATACCAAGGTTTTCTTCTGCTTGTAACTCTAATAATTTTTAATATTTCTGAGACATCATTATTGTCTAGGTTTTCCTGGGAGAACATTTCATAACGAGGCCTTTCATCTGCATATTTTCTCCATAAGTAAATTTAAGGGTTGTCTGGACAGTTTCATCATTTTCTCCTGCTTTAGATGTCACAGTAATAGTGAAACTGGTTGGATTTCCTGATAATACTGTGAAGGAGTCTGGGTAGATGGACTCCAGAGCTCACTGCCCTGTTCTTCACTGTAATCTGTCATGGTGGCCCAAGCTGCTGACCCATGGAACGCTTGGACATAAAGAGCTTGAAGCTAGAACCTGGAACCCCAGTGGCGAGTGTGAGTGCAAGCGCAGATGGCCCTGATGAAGAAGTGATGATGAGGATGTGGGTGAGGGAAAGGGGGAAGAGGGAATCCCCATCCCCTCACTTCTTCCAGGCTCTATAGCTCTTCAATCGGCTCACAATTTTTTTTTGGAGGAGTGGGGGGAGCTTATCCATTCTGTAGAGTCTGATATATTTTCAGTCACCAAAACTAAAATGCATGGTAATGGAAAGCATCAGGCACATTTAACAAACTTTTATAAGGCTACACCTTCCAAAAACCAAACATCTATTAAAGGAGCAACCAGTGAAGGGATTAAGGAACTTGATAGAATGGAGCCAGGAAGGCATTGCTTTTGTACATAGGATATATTAGTAACTGGACACAGTCTACCAGGAGAGCAGAGTTATTAAAGAAGTTATCTGGCCATTACCTCATCAATAGCAGTGTCTGAATTGAATTGTAAAGACTGGAACAAAAGAGGAGTATAGGCCAAATGATTTAAGGCAAAGTTAATCAGTTCTGATCTTACAGGACTGAATTTCTATGATGCTAAAGCATGGATCAGAACCATCTAGTGAACATAGATGTGATTTCAAACTGTGGCAAACTCTGATTTTGTGGAAGTGGATACTGTGAAATCTGGGCACACAATAATTTCATGACTCCATTCAGATGGATTGCCACCTATAAAAAAAAATATATATATATATATATATATGTATATATGTGTGTGTATATATATATTTAAATCTAGACTTGAAAATTCCCTGCCAAGAATCAACTTCTACTCTTCCCAAAGTGACATTTCCTCAATAGGAGTAGTCTAGCAGACTTTCGGCTACTAAAGGTTACCTCATCCTAGGCAGACAATAGTCTAAAAAAAGTCATTAGAGGAGTCAATAAATACATGTTTTTAACCACATTATTATTCTGTTGGCCTCAAATTCAGTGCACAATCCCTCCTCCCTCACCATTTCTTACTTGTACAAAATCTAAGAGTGACCTAAGTTTGGACGGATATGGCAAAAATGAATAGGCTATATTTTCCCCCTGAATTTGACTTATATAAAATCTAAGTTATGTCCTGTAATTGGTGATGTATGGGTCCTTTTGCTTTCAAAGAGATGTAAGTTTTAGGGAGTAACCTATATCCAAATCTCTACAGCATTATTTTTTGATATTCTACTTTGGGGAGGGTGAGCAAAAGGAAGGAGATCCTCTGAATATGTGATTTCTTTGGTTAAATAACTTCCAGCGTAAAAATTCCCCTTATCAATGCAATTTAATACCAGTTCTGTGGGGCAGTTGGGTTTTGACCGACTACCCAGCCCAAGAGGCCCAGGAAATATAGTAAGGATAGATAATGAGGTCACAGGTCTATGTCCTTTATGAAGTATTAAAAAAAAAGTTTCATTTGAACTGGAAAGGTCAATGCCATTTGTCAGCAAAGACTGGCTTCACCCCAGGTGGTCCCACTCCTACAGTCCAGTTCAGGCCAGGACCAGCTTTGTGAAGTGTGGCCTTTGTGACTATATCACAGGACTTCAGGAGGAGATGAATTGATATTTCTTTGTTCTCCCCCCTCCCATCACCCATAAGAGCAGACCAATTTGAGCAGTAGGGGACAGTACTTCTGAACATTCAAAAACTTATCAGTACAAGAGATTTCAAAGCACAGTTGAGGGAGCAAAGACACAAACTCTTCAATAGGACATGGACACAAGCACCCCAAGGGGGAACTACACAACTTCCAGAGTTGCCTGGGTAACTTGCCCAGTATCACATGACCAGAATGTTTCAGAGATGTAAGAAAAACTTACATCTCTTTGAAAGCAAAAGGACCCATACATCACCAATTGCAGGACATAACTTAGATTTTATGTAAGTCAAATTCAGGGGGAAAATATAGCCTATTCATTTTTGCCATATCCGTCCAAACTTAGGTCACTCTTAGATTTTGTACAAGTAAGAAATGGTGAGGGAGGAGGGATTGTGCACTGAATTTGAGGCCAACAGAATAACTTGAACCCAGGGCTTTCTGACTCTGAGGACAGCTCTTTGTTCCTCTATAGTGTACCATATTGCCTCTCATATTGCCTCTCAATGCCATGTAGCATTAATTTAAAAAATCACAACACTGAAAGACAAACATATCATCACCCTAAATGTCTTAGGAATAATTATTTTTTAAAATCTAATTTTTAATTTATGGAATAAAATAAGCATTTCTACAACATAGCATAATAAAAAAGATAATTGCACATGAAACTGCAAATCTATTGTGTGCAACTTGCTATTCCTTTTAAAAATATAATAAAGTTATCATGTAAATTTTTTTCCTTTTTTTCTTCTTTTCCTTCCCCTCCCCCCTTTGAGATGGCTACCATTAGACACATAGGCCTATATTTATTTATATATTTATAGTTTTTATTTATATATTTATTGGTTTATATATTTATATTTATTTATATATTTATCAGTTCTATTGTCAGAATAATTATTTTTGTGTCAGAGAAAAACGAACCCCTCCATACCAGGATGTCATGGTTTTTCTAGTGCTCCCAATCCAAGGCAGCTGTATCCAAATACAGCAAGTAAAGAAACCTGAGACCACATGAACTCCTGGAGATAGAGATATAGAGACAGAGACAGAGATGGACATGGAAATAGAGATGAGTATAGGTATAGACATAGACACAGGTATGGGGACACAAACACATATAAATATATGTATATAAACACATATGTAAATATGTACATATATGCATAAACATATAGATGTCTGTATATACCCATGTAGGCGTGTATGCACATGGGTGTACATATATGTATATGTGCATGCACATACGTGTGTATGGTGTTCTACATGTTCTACATACATATACACAAACTAGATGTAGAGAGCTATATTCCTTTAAGGTTTTCAAAGAGCTTCATATATAATCTTATTTGATCCTGAAAGTCCTATGAGGTAGATGTTATTATCATCCCCATTTTACGGATAAGGGAACTGTGGTTCATAAAAGTTAAGTGACTTGTCCAAGGTCAAACATCCAGGAAGTATCTGAGGCAGCACTTGAACTCAGGTAGTTGTGACTTCAAATCTAGTGCTGCTTGTGCTAGAAATTCTTGGTTTAGTGGAAAGAGCTCTGAAATGAGAGGCAGAGGACTTGGGTTCAAATCTCAGTTTGACTACTTATTGGGTTCATATCCCAATTGACTATATTGTGACCTTTAATATGTCATTTCACTTTTTTAGTCTAAATTTCATCACCTGGAAAATGAGGGGGTTGATCTTCCAAAGGTTCCTTCCAAAGGTCAATAATAGTAAATAAACATTTATAGCATCTGCTACGTGCCAGGCACTAAGCTAAGAACTGAAATATAAAAATAGTAAAGACAGCCCTTGCCTTCAAGGAGTTTACAATCAAATGGAAGAAGACAATACACAAAAGGAAGTGGAAAATGCAGACTAAGGGAGAAGGTACCCCAATGCCAGGGCATGGTGGAGAAGTCAGTCAGAGAAGTCCAGAAGTAGTATGAGGATATATCTGAGCTGAGCTCTCTCATTTAATGGAGGTTTGAAGTACATGGCCCCAGCTTCTAATCAGAGAGGCAGAGGGTAGTGACTACCAAGGCTGATGTGATGTTACAGGATGATTAGCTCATGCTAATAATGAGCTTCCAGAGGCACAGTGGAGGGGTCAGTCAGAGAAGTTCCAATGTAGTAAAGCCAGGTGAGAAATGAAATGTCTGACTCAAAATCCTTCAACAAAGGCACTCAGGCTCACTGAGAGGTTTAGTTAATGGAACTAGTACAATAGAAGACATGGGGAAATAGCAGCCCATCATCCTGCCTGTGGTTTTCCAAGGTTAAATAGAAAAATGGCAGTATTACAATTTTTGAGTATTGTTGCATTATGAAGTTGTAAAAATTTCTATACTCTCCTCTGAAATGCAATGTAAATGAGGCGGCAAAGAAAGGTAAAGGCGGGGGGGGGGGTGGTGGGGGGTGGAAATGTTTCCTTAGCTTAGCTGGATTCTAGGTTTTTCTCTCTCCTGAAGTTCTCACCTATTTTGGATAATTCACTTGAAGTAAAAAGTGCAAGTCATTGTTCTGTTATCTTTAAGGACCTCATGAAAGTCTGTAACTGACTGGGTGAATTGGGTCTGCCACATCCTATTGCCCAAAATGTCAGGATAAAGAAAAGGCAGAAAAAGCTCTGCAAGCTCTTCCCCTGCTCTCATCTCAAAGTTCCTGTTCTGTTGGATGGTGGAGGAAAGGAATACTATGTATATGCATGTGGGGTGGGGGTGAAAGATGTGAAATAACTTGAATAGTAGAAAGAGTCCTTTGGGACTGAAATCAGAAGACCTCAATTTGAATCCCACTCTGTGTGATAAATAATCAGGTCATTTAACTAATCTTATCACATTCCAATTTTTTGTTTTGGACAGGGTTATTAGACTGGCAGATTAGAAGAGATATAGTTTATCTAAATTTTACCAAAGAATGTGATAAAGGTTCTCACGTTCTTCTTGTGGACAAGACGATCAGATGTGGATCTAATTAGAATGATGTAGGTAGATCTGAAACTGGCTAAGTGATTGGACTCAAAGAAGAGTCATTAATGGATCAATCAGTCAACTTGGAAGAAGCCTCTGGTGGAGCATCACAGGCATCTATTCCCAGTCTTGCTCTGTTTAACTTTATTACCAATGACTTAAAGACATTCATCAAATATTCTGATGACATGCAACTGGGAAAGAAAGATAACACTTGGGATGACAGTCAGGATGAACTCAACAATCTAGAACAAAGGGCAAAATCTAATAATGTGTAATTTAGCATGGATAAAAAATAATGTTGAACAAATCAACTTCAGAAGTATAAGATAGAATATATAATTAGACAACAGTTCGTAGAAAAAAGATCTCAGAACTGTAACAGATTTGAAACTTAATGTGACTCAACAGTATGAGCTAGAAAAAAGATCTCAGAACTGTAACAGATTTGAAACTTAAGGTGACTCAACAGTCTGAGCTAGAAAAAAGATCTCAGAACTGTAACAGATTTGAAACTTAACGTGACTCAACAGTATGAGGTAGAAATTTTTAAAAAGCTAATATAATCATGACTTAAGGGAAAGACATTGTATAGAGCAGGGAAGTTTCCCTTTACTCTGCCCTGATCAGACCACATTTGGAATGGTATTATGTTACAGATGTCACATTTTAGGAAGAAAGACATCAAAAAGAGGGTGATCAGAAAGGTCATAGGACCACAGAAAATTCCACGAAGAAATCAATTGAAGGCACCAAGGTCTTATAGAAGAGAAGACTTGGAAAGACAAAGAGCTGTATTCAGGCACTTGGAAGACTTGAAAGCAAAAGGGAATTAGAATTATTCTACTCATTTCCAGGAACCAAGGAGCAGAACTGAAAGCAATATATGGAAGTAGAAGAGAGATCACTTAAACTTTGATGGCAAGAAGAATTTTCTCACCACTAGAGCTGTTGACAAGTAGAATGAATGTCCTAAGAGGATAATGGGTTCCTCCTCTGGAGGGCTTCCCGTAGAGATGGGATGACAACTTGTTGTTGGTGATATTGTAGAGGGAATTTGTGGTCAGCTATAGTTCAGAATACATGGTCTCTATGGTAGCATCCAATTCTGAGATTTTCTAAATCTGAATAACTCTGTACCTTGTTTTCCTCATCTGTAAAATGGAGAAATCTCTAAGGTTTCTCTGAGTTACAAAGCTTATGATTCTAGGACTAGATGACCTTTGAGCTCCTTTCCATCTCTAGAACAAGGATTCTATGATTTTATATTAGGCACTATGCTAGGTACTCAGAATCTACAAAGATAAAATGAAGTCATCCCTCCCCTCAAGGAGTTTATATTCTACTTGGATTCTTCCTTAGCTTTCTTTTTCTCCCTTAAACTAACATAATGTTTGTAGATAGGACAACTGACCATTTCTTCTTTTAGTTGAAGATAAAGCATCTCAGAGAGAGGATTTTTCCTTGAAGAATAAAAAGTACAGAATTTTGTGGAAGATCAAACTTGGAAGTTGTGTGTTGGGTGATGACTTTCATAAAAGGTTACATGTTTATTCATGAGAGGAGCATCACTTCCAATAAATTTATACCAAACATTCTTGAAAAGTTATATAAATACAGAGAAGAGAGAGAAGTGATAATAAAATAAAAATCTGATATAGATCTCACCCACTAGATATTACATTAAAAAGGCAACCTGCCAGTCTGGCTACATCATACTCCTGTATTCACCATTCAGAAACCCAAACTGAAAGAGCAAAATCCATTCATTCCTTTTAGTTTAAAAGAAATATGACATTTTAATGTGCATTTTTACATTAAATGCCATAGTAGGAAGTCTCAGCCTCCTGCCTATGTCTATGCTGAGCCATTACTGATAAATCCTAATAGGCACCTGGGTTTCTAAAATGAGAAAAAAATCATTTCAGAATTTTCATGAGCTTTCATTTTTAGAAACTGAACACACTCATAATACAGAGTTACCTCTAATTTAAAGCTAGCATCTGGGGATATTCATTTCGTTAATGTTGATCAGGAGTAGTCTGCATTTGTCAGGACTGTTTCCTCTGTTCTCTGAGTAATTTACAAAGGGTCAATCACAGGAAGTAAAAGTTGAGTATGAAGTGGGATGAAAAATGGAAAAGGCTGAGGAAAGAGGACCAATCAGAGCACTATTAATGGTGGGCAGCTCATATTTATAGGGGCTGGGAAGGAATACATATTTATATGCAAGGGATTGTTCTAAGCACTTAAATAAAACAAATACCTCATTTAATCCTCACAACAACTCTAAAAGGTAGGTGCTACCATTATCCTCACTTTACAGTTGAGAAAACTGAGGCCAGTAGGTTAAGTGACTTGCCCAGGATCACGCAGCTGGTAAGTGTCTGAGGCTGGATTTGAACTCAGGACGTCCTGTCTGTAGGTTCAGGGGTCTAGCCACCAGGCCACCAGGTACCTCTAGAGTCCTTGATAATTTTATGTACATTATAGAATATTTGTACCTCATAATAACCTAATGACATCATAGATAGGAAAGGGATCATTAGGTTCATTTTACATTTGAGGAAACTGAGGATGAAAACTGCCCAAGGTCACCTGCACAGGAGTGAGTGTCAGATTTGTACTCAAGCCTTTCACTCCCAAGCCCAGACCTGTTTCCATTATGTCACAACGTGGGGAGATGAGAAGAGTGTTCTGAAAGTTTAGGTTGTTTCTGTGTATACAACAAACAGTTGCTTTGAATATGCAATGAATATGGAGCATTTTCTACACAACATTAAACAATGGTTTGACTAATGTTTATATGGAGTTGATTTATTTACTGACAACTTAAGAGATAAGGCACAATTTAGAAAGAATTTAGAAAGAGTCTTACATATCCCAGCTATGTCATCATGAACAAATCACGTGTTGACCTCTTGATGTCTCAGGCAGTTGTCAAAGACTGTAAGTTACTCATATAAATCAATGGAGAAGTTCCCACATTGGAAATTCCCTACACCAGTGAAAATAAATAAAATGATTAACAACTCACAGACAGACTATTTAGCATCACATAGACCCAGGCTTAGACTACAGTGAAAGGGGAGGGTGGAATACACTGCCCCAAGAACTTATTTCTCCTTTCATGTACACAAATCTTTTCTAATTTTAAATCAGTTTTTAAAACCAGTCTTTCTACTGTAATGGTGGAATCTTGGGCACTAGGAAGACAAGCAATAGAATGAAAGGTTGGACAGAGCAAGTAATTTGACTGGGATGTCTATGTAGGAATTGTGTGCTCCTAGGGAAGGTTCCTTCCATCAGCCTGTAACAAATCCTGTTGTCCCCACAGAATTAACAGGGGTGAGAGAAACCATGTGAACAGAACCACAGGGAGGAATGGAATACAAGCACCAATATACTGTCCCACAGAGAATATGGCTATTCCATCTCCAAGAAGGCTTTGGAATTTTGGTCAATTAAAGTTTGACCATCATTCTATGAGTAATCTCTAAGAGTCTATCAATCTGGAAAGATTGTTATCAGTGATGGCTTGAGAGAAACTGAGAGAAGACAAAGACAAAATGAACGAAAGACCTACTTTCCTGAGAAAACTTTTTTAAACCTTACCATGTGATAAAACGTGGAAAGGATTCTTGAGAAGAGGCTTTGCTAGGCACCTTGAGTAAATTGAATGGTGGGACTATGTTACAGAAGAAAAGAGAAGTTAAGTAGCAATGTTAGGGATGACTCTGGCTGTGATCTTTCTCATGATAAAATATTGCAAATAATTATGTCTTTGTGTTATTGATTATCAAATTGTTAACAGATTGTATAGCTGGTAACTTTGATAATTCGATGGACCCAGGGACATGTAGCTAGCAAGTGAGAGGGAGCCAAATTTGAACCCAATTTTACCTGATTCAAAGCCTGCAAACAGAATTTATTAGTATAAGTGAAAATTGAGACGAATCTCAATTGATACTATTAGTACCTAATGTCATACCAGCAGAAGTAAATGGTATAGTTGCAATTTGGTCCCACATTTCCTGAATCCAAACCCAGTACTCTTTCTACCACACCTCTAATCATAGATTTTTTCTGTGCATGTTCAGTTAAAGGAAAAATAAACACCTGAGCTATCCATACTGATATGTTTCTTCTGTCATTGAATCACAAAAATGATACTAGAAATCAGGAAATAAAAGAACGATTATTGTGGCCTGAATACAGGGCTTACTTATCTCTGTCAATCTAATCAGCACTCTCACAGGAGGGAGAGAAAATTGCTGCAAAATCAAGTAATGCATTAAAACCTTACATATCATTTCTTTAAGTGCACAGAAACAAAAAACATGAGCCAACTCCTCACTCTTCAGGTAACTTTTGATTCCTTGCCCCACCTCTGATCTCTTTGCATCAAACCTCTAAGGGAAAGGAGAAGAAAGAGTCAGGTTGATATGGCTATGTTAGGATGTGAACGACAATGATCATATATGTCAGCAGTATCACATGCATTCCCAAAGAGTGCAACAACACAGGAAACACAGTGACTGAAATCAAAGACTGCTGGAGAAGCTTGGGGCTCAGGAAAGAACTGAGTGGGGGGGAGGGGCAGGTAGTGCTTAGTGAAATCTAAGAAAACAATGGGGTAGTGTCTGGACAAACAAAGGCTGAAAGCACTTTATATCTTCTTTCCTGATTACAGGAAATTGACGGTAGAATGTTGACTCTAGAAAGAACTCTAAAGATAATTCACTCCATATCTACCTTCTCCTTACGCTACATTTGACAGAAACTTCCAGCCAGAGGACACTGGTTAGGGCCATCAGTTCTGCATTTTTAAGATGCAACCAGAAGAATCCAGGCTGAATGGAACCCTGAATTCTGAGCGAAAGGACTTGGGTTTGATTTCCAGTTCTAGGCATTACCTATGAGATCTTGGGAAAGGAATCTCACCTTTATGGGCCTCAGTTTCCCCTCTGTGAAATAATACTAGACTCAATGATCACGTAACTTTAGAATCTATGTTTATGTGTAGACACAGATACGAAGTATCAGAACTGTAGGAGTTCTTTCACTTGGGGCAAAACTGTTCAGTGATGGCATATGGGGGTAGGAGTGCATGGGTGGCAGAGGCACATGGGATGGTATAACTATGGGTCAAGTCATATTGGCAGAGAAAACAACATATTCCTTAGAGTGTTTAGCACTGACAGTGATGGGAAGTCATATGTGGATACCAGAAGAAAGACACTATACTTCTAGACCCTGAGGGTCCCAACCCAGGACTGGATGAGGGACTGGGGTCACTCTGCAGTTTCATCCTGAAAAGGAATGAGGCGGTGAGTCTTGAATAGAGTGGTCTCTGGATTTCCACACCTTCCCCAAGAAGGAGCATGATGCCTAGACAAGAAGGTGTTTAGTCATTTCAGTCATGTCTGACTCCTTATGACCCCATTTGGCAAAAACACTGGCATAGTTTAACATCTCCCTTTCTAGTTCATTTTACAGATGAAGAAACTAAGGTAAACATGATTAAGGCTGGCTCAGGTTCACACAGCTAGTAAGTGTCTGAGGCCAGATTTGAAATCAGAAAGATGAGTCCTTCTGACTTCAGATCCCGCGCTCTATGCACCATGGCGCCACTTAGCTGCCCAGAGAAATGCAACCCCAAGATAACAACCCCAGGGACAAAGGCCCAATTGTTATATCCTAGCTAGAGTTCCATTTTTATTTTCCTCATTTGTAAGCAGAACTTTTCTGCTAACAAACCTGTAGTCAGCAGTTGCTCTCTGTAAAGCAATATGGGGGATATGAAGATGAAGGAAATGTGATCCCTACTCTCCAGGAACTTACCATCCAATAGGATCTTACCATCTTTTTCTGGAAATACACACCAGCAGTACCATAGTAAACAAAACATTCAGAAAGAAAAAGAGGCCAACCATCTGCTACTCGGATATCAAGCTAGGATTTCAAGAAATAGAATGTAAGTATATGGACCAGATTATTGTACTTAAGTCCAAATAGGTCATTCCGCAAGGGTGGAATACAGGTGATTGCTAGGTGACCAGAAGTCAGAGAGACCTGAGTTCAGACATGGCCTCAGATTCTTACTAGCTGTGTGACCCTGGACAGGTCCCTTAACCACTATCTGCCTGCCTCACTTTCCTCATCTTTAAAATTGGGACATAATAGCACCTACCTTACAGGAATATGGTGAGGATAGAATGAGATAATATTTGTAAAGCACTGCGCAAATCTTAAAGTTCTATAAAAATGATAGCTCTTATTAATATTTCAAGGGTATAGGAAGGTCCCCACAAATGTCTAGTACAAATCTTCCCTAGGCCCCTACCTGATATTCCATTTATAACTTCATTCCTTTAGATTTAATACCTAATAAAAATGTAACACATACACACCAAGAATGGATTTTTTTCATTAATGATAATAATTCCTATTTCCATGGCACTTTGATGTTAACAAAGTATTATTCTCCACTTCCCTGGGGACGTCAGTAGTCCAGAATTAAAATATTCATTTTACAGGCAAGGAAACTGAGTCCCAAGACATTTTTGTAACTTGCCCAGGGTCAGGACTCAAGACGAGTGTACTTTGTTCTTCTCAGTGATCTTTCTTCTCACATGTTATTGCTTAATGTGAATAAAGACTTAGAAAAGCTTTGATGGTGGGGTAGGGAATTAAGCTTGTGGGAGGGATGGAACAGAATAAAGGCCCATCACCTAAGAAAAGGAAACAGAAACATTGGATACCGAAGGTAAACTAATGATTTCACAGCTTTGTCCAAGGCTGGGCCCACTTGAAACTTTCTCATTTCTCTTCCTGAAAGGGCGCTGGATTTCCAAGTCTACAAGGAACTGTGTGGTGTGGCAGAAAGCTTACTGAACCATCTGTGAGGAAGCCTGGGGTCCAAGCTTGATTTGGCCAATTGTATGTCCTATTTACATGGGGCAGCGAGGTGGCACAGTGGATAGAGTACCAGGTCTGAAGGAAGACATCCTCCTCAGTTCAGATCTGACTTCAAAATCCTACTAGCTGTGTGACCCTGAACAAGCCACTCTTTTCAGATAAACTTCTATGTTTCTTCCCTAATGCTCATGATGTATAAGTAATAAATGTTTATTGATTGAATGAAGAAACTTTTTGTAACCTAAGTGAAAAACCTCAAAATTTCCCCAATTCAGGTTGGTCTCTGCTACTCTGGGCTAATTTATTCCAACTTCTCTATTAGTGCCCCATCTGATAGCACACCTACTTTCCGTGGAAAGAGAAGGGGAAGAGAAAGTAGAGAAAGGAAGAGTGTGTGTGTATTCTGCCTCCCCCCACTTCATCTTTATCATTAGTAGGGTTCAGTATAATATTAGCAAGATTTCCTATAAGAAAGACCTTGGCCATTATTAGCCCCCGTGAATGTGGCTATGCTCATAGTGGATAAAGGCCCAGTCTTGATGCCAGGAAAACCTGGGCTCACATCCTGCTTCTGACACATACTGGCAAGTCACTTAAACTCTCAGTATTCTGGGCAACAGGAATTCTCAACTTTATTTTATGTCATCTCTCTCTTTGGCAGTCTGGTGAAATCTATGTGCCTCTTCTCAAAATAATGGTGTTTAAAAAAATGATAAATGAAGAAAATGTTAAACTTCAGGTATATATTAGTAAGAACAACAGCATAAAAAAAAACTTAAAAATAAGTTAATGGACCCCCAAAATCTATCCCTGGACCAGAGATCTATACATATCAGCTGAAGAAGCATTATTCTAAAACTATAAGTTACAGAAAAGGAGTTGAGCTTCACTGGTAGAAAGAGTGCTTGTATCCAGGTATCCCCTCAGTCAGTGAAATAAACCACAGGTCTTTATTGCTACTTCCATGTCACCTTGAAGATAGAGGCAAAGATCAAGACAACAAGAAGAAAGAGAAGTGATTTGAAAAAAAGAAGGTGATGGAAATAGAACATTGGAGGCAGGGATGCTTGCCTGAAACTTCTCAAGACAATGGGAACATTTAGGATGTTCAAGATGCCTGGAATAATCCCAATTGGAGATGTAAAGTGCTGTTAACTTGGGCAGTCCCCTTTGGATCACATAGCTTAGACTGACATTTTGGCTCAGAAATGAACTTTACTTAGCAATCTGTATCAGCTAAAAAGAGTGCACTAATAAATCTGAGTTGATAAAGTTATGTTATTCTGCTTGGAAAGAAGCCAAAGAAAACAAGTGCATTTATGTTTTTGCTCCTGTGACTACAAAATGATATTTATCTAGATAAGATTTCAAGGGTTTTCATGTGGGAGGATTTTTAGCCTTTGGCACTTCAAATTGAACAAGGAAAAATTTGAGAAATCATTGCTGATGCCTTGTAGCACACAGATCCATGGACTGCTCTGCTCTCCAGATGTTCTCCTCCTCCTATGAATCACCCAGTTTAAAAAAAATCCATTGTCAGTATGGGTCACAAGGGGAGAATGGCTTTGTATAGAATAAAGAAAAAGGTTGCTGGCTGAGAAGGATCTCATGGCAACATTATGTATTTTTTCCTCACCCGTCTTGCTGCCTCCTACTCTCTCAGATATTCAATAATAAAATAGTGATCAAGTAGCAATTGATCAGTCAATCAACAAGCATTTATTAAGCACCTACCATAAGGAAATACGCTATGGACTAGGAAAACTTGGGTTCATATCCCCCCTGTGATTTATTATCTATGCGACTCTGGGCAAGTCACTTAACTTCTCTGAACCTATTTCCCCATCTGTAAGATGATGATGGCCTCTAGAGTCCATTTCAACTCTAAGTTGATGATTGTATTTCTCAGGGAATACTGAGACAAAGATGAAAGTATTTATAGGGCACCTTCTCAGTGCCTAGTACTAGGAGATGCAGTCTGAGTTGAGGAGACAGACATGAGCAATTAGAAGCATTTTTTAGTAATTCAGGACCATGGACAGGTAAAAGCTAATATAGAATAGAAGGGATACAGAGAGGAATTGTGTGAGGAAGAGGCAAGGTAGAGTCAGATACTACTAACATGGCAGGCATTGACAGCACCAAACTTGAAGAAATTCATCCTCATGAATAAAAGTTTTTTTGTTGTCCAGTTTTCATGCTCAGTTTGTTTTCACCAAGGCGGTCACATGCAATACAACTTGAAGTTCAAATTTTTTTTTGCCATCCCCTTCTCTCTCATTACACATCTATTTTCTTACATCTCTCCCTGAGAAAATATTCCACCAGGAGGGTTTTTCTCAGCATCTTGTCTCAAAAGAAGTAGTTTGGGTTTCTGAAACCAAGAACCAAGTGTCTCTAAGAGGAACTTTTAGAGAGTTGCCATGTTTTTCAGAGTCTACCTCTTTTAAGGAAAGTATCATCTGACCCCATCTTGGTGCTTTGAGTAGCAATGGAGGGCATTGGAGCAATGGAGCACCTCCTCTCAGTTCATCCCTTTCTTGCCCATCATTTAAGGCCCAGCTTTAGTTCTCCTTCCTCTATGAAGAAGCCCACACATTCCTCTTCCTTCACACACTCATTATGCCCCTCCCAGTCTATATTCATGTTCACTTATTATTATTAGCATAAATTCAATTAAACTTGATTCAACAAACACATTAAGGATTGGCTATGTAGAAGATGCTATGCAAACTACTGAAAATGAAGACAAAATGAAATAGGCTTTGCTTCAAGAAGCTTACATTCTACTGAAGGGATACAACATGTTCATGAATCGTTAGTTATGCAGTATATACACAGTAGCACAAAGAAATTTCTAGAGAGAGAAAATAGTAACCAATGGGAGAATCAGGAAAGGCTTAATTAGGGAAATTACCCATGAACTGTGTTTTGAGGGAAGTTAGGAATTCTAGGAGGCAGAGGTTAGTATGGAAAGCATTCCAGATATGGGGGACAGTTTATGCAAAACCATGATGATGGACTGTAATTAAGGAGAGGTCCTAAAGAGCAGTTTAACTAGCATGAAAAGTACATTGAAAGCCTCAAAGCTAGGAAAGTCTGAGTTCAAATCCTGCCTCTGACACATTGGCTAGTACCTTGGGCCAGTCACTTCAACCTCAGTGTTTTGGTCAACTCTCTTAAGAATATCCAGAAAGGGTAACAACCTCCACTGGTAGAGAAGGGTTTCCATTCCTAGGAGTTCCCTAGATTTTTAAAATCACAAATCCAGTCCCTATCCCTATCAATGAAATCAAGTGAAATGAGGCTCAAAAGGGAAATGGGAAGCATATTATGGAGAAGTTTAAAAGTCAGACTGAGGATTTTGTATTTTGCCAAAGAAGTAGTAGAAGACACTAGAGATTTCTGAGTAGGAAGTAACATGGTCAGGAGGAATGTCAGTTTTGTGGGGATATGTAGGTGACAGATTAGAGAGGAGAGAGAAAATAGGCAGGGAAACCAACTAAATGGGTATTATAGTAGTCTAGGTGAGAAGAGATAAGGGATTAAAATAAGGTGACAAGCATGAGAGCAGGAAGAAAGGGAAGATATAAGATATATTGTGAAAGGAGTATCAGCATGATTTGACAAATGATAAAATATGGTATGAAAGGGAGGAGGGGGAGGGAAGAAGCAAAGGTTACCAGACACAGGTCACAAGCCTGAGTGATTAGAAAGTTGGTGGCACTCTTGACCAAATAAGGAAGTTTATAAGAATGATAAATCTGAGGAATAATATAATAAATTCAGTTTTTAACATACTTAGTTGGAGATTTCTATGAAATATTGAGATGGAAAATGTCTAGCAGGTTCTTAGTAATGTGAGGCTGAAGTTCAGGAGAGAAGTCAAGGCTGGATACATTGATTTAGGAATCACTGAAATGATAATTGAATATATGGAAGTTTATGAGATCAACAAAGGAGAGAGTGTGGAGAAAGAAAAGAAAGGGATGCACAGTAAAACTTTTGGGGGATACCCATGCTTAAGGGACAGGATAAAGATGATGATATAGTAAACAAAATTGAGAAGAAAAGAATGATGAGCTTAAAGTCAGAAGACTGAGACTTTGCCACTTACTAAGTGAGTATTTTCTCTGAACCTCAGTTTCCTTATCTTTGAAATGCGATAACAAAACTTGGCCTGCTCCCTCACAAGAATTCTGAGAACAAAAAAGCATAGGCTAGAAGGGGTATAAGACTTGTGTAAAGGAAGAGACAGGTGTGGGCTTCCTCATGGAGGAATGAGGACTAGAGCTAGGCCTCAAATGATGTGTATGAAAACTCTGTGAAAGTTATAAAAACAAATTAATGGTAGTAACATGTAAAACTTGATCAATAAAATTTTCCTCCTCTCAAGGAAAATTCTAGAAAAAATAATTCAGAAAAAATATTATTTCCAAGGACTTTGTTTTAATGGGTAAAATAAATTTCTCAAGATGTTTTTTCTGTTTTCTCCTCAGACCTTCCCTTCTCTAACTCTACAAACTAGGTCATTTTATTGCAGACTAATTTATACCTAATATATTTTTATATTCCTCAACTGAAGGCCACTAAAAAAGATAAGTATTGCATATATTTCAATGTTCTCAAAATGTCAAGGTTTTTTCCTACAAAGAAATTTGCTTCCTTTTAGCTTCCTCCTCCTTCCTGACTTGGCTTCAAAATTCCCAGAAATTTTCTCTCTATTCCTACCTGACTTGCAGAGATACTCAGGAACAAAGATATGAATAAAAGAATCAGACACTCTGACTATCTCAGACAAAAAAATAAGGTAAAATAAATTGTTCATGGTCACATTCGAATAGATAGAATGAGGTAATAGAAAATATACTGATTGTCAAGAGACTTGGATCTTTGTCCCTGATCTGCCATTAATACACAGTGTGACCCTGGACAAATCGCTCAACCTCTGTGAGACTTATTTTCCTGATCTTTAAGATAAGGGGAGAGGCAAAGAGATACAAACAGGGAAAAGAGCTTATTTGTACAAAATATTTGTAACAACTCGTTTTGTGGTGGCCAAGAATTAGAAACTGAGGGAATGGCCATCAACTGGAGAATGGCTGAGCAAGTTCTGGTATATGATTGTAAAGGAATATTATTGTGCTACAAGAAATAACAAATAGTATTGTTTCAAAAAATCCTGGAATGACTTACATGAACTGATGCAAAGTGAAGTGAGCAGAACCAGGAGAGCATTATACACAGTAACAACAATGTTATATGATGATCAATTGTGAATGACAGCTATTCTCAGTGATACAATGAATGATTCAAGGCAATCTCAGAGGACTCATGATGAAAAAATGCTATCAGCCTCTAGAGAAAGAACTGATGTCTGAATAGAGATGGAAGCATTTTCTTTTCCTTCCTTCCTTCCTTCTTTCCTTCTTTCCTTCTTTCCTTTTTCCTTCCTTCTTTCCTTCCTCTCTCTCTGTCTGTGTGTATGTCTCTCCCTCTCTCTGTCTCCCTCTCTCTCCTTGCACAAAATGACTAATATGGAAATGTTTTACATAATTGCACATGTATACCTATATCAGATTGCTTATCCTCTCAGGGAGAGGGCAAGGGAGGGAGGGTGGGTCAGAATTTGGAACTCAAAACTTACAAAAAGAAAACAATGAATATTAAAAAGTGTTTTACATATAATTGGGGAAAAATAAAATATTTTTTAAAAGCTGAGGGGGTTGGACTCAATAATTTCTAAGGTCTCTCCTAAGATCTAACACTGTGAATTTCTTTCTGAATATTTATTATGTTTATCTAATTGCACAAAGTAATGAATTCTAAATAGCTGGCCCCTGGAATTAATTACAGGGCTGAAATATATGCATGTACTTTGACCCCAGCTGTCCAACCTTACATATGGTCACTGTCAGGCCCACATGGACAGCAGGTCTCCTTTTAGGGGCCTCCTAAGTAGACTTTATTTATAGGAGCCTAGAATATTCAGGATGCTAGAGACCATTTCATCCAAACTCCTCATTTGAAAGAATAGAGGTTCAGAGAATTAAAGGACTTGGTCTATGCCTCAAGTCTGACAAAAAAGCAAAACCAGATCTCAAACTCCAGAACAAGGAGTTCCCCATAAAGAATTTCCTTTATCAGTACAGATAGTCACCTTTTCAACTTGTAGTATTTGAAAGTTAACAAGGAGATTGAGAAGTTAAGTGATTCACCAAGAGTTGTACAGAAAGTATGTGTCACAGATGGGGATTAAATCCAGGTCTCTCTGACTATTAGTGCTACTCTCTATTCACTATGGCAAGCTGACCCTTATTATAGTCATAAAGTAGTATCATATATGATCTCAGACTACCCTGTGTCAAAATGAATGCCCATAGTTAGGGCCTTGGCTCCTGAGACAATTGCCAGGTAAACTCTGGAGCCCAAAGATCACAGAGTCCCTTCAGAGGTCTCCAACATCCCCTTTTGCTGATTGAGGATGTGGGAAAATTAAAACACTAATGTACTATTGGTGAAGTTGTATACTGATTCAACCATTCTGGAGAACAATTTGGAACTGTGCCCGAAAGGCTATAAAACCATGCATATCTGTTAACCAAACAATGCCACTACTAGGTCTGTATCCCAAAGCAATAAGAAACACAAAGGAAAATGACCTATATGTACAAAAATATTTATAGCAGCTCTTTTTGTGCTGGCAAAGAATTAGAAATTGAGGGGATGTCCATCATTTGGGTAACGACTGAACAAGTTGCTTTATATGATTGTGGTGGAATACTGCTGTGCTTTAAGAAATAATGAGCAGCTCTCTTGTGTTTTGTTTTATTTTGTCCCTTCTTTCTCATTATTCACTCCATTTGTTATAATCCTTTACAACTTGACTAATGTTTAATGTGAAGGTATTTGTAAAACATTTTATTATGTGCTGGCATTGGGGGGGGGGGAGGAAAAGGAGAGGGAGAAAATGTGAAACTCAAGGGTTTGTGGAACTGAATGTTGCAAAGTAAAAGTAAATAAATAATTTCTTTTTTAAATATAGAAAAAAATTAATGAGCAGGATGCGCTCAGAAAAACATGGAAAGACATGAACTGATGCAAAATGAAATGAATAGAACCAGGAGAACCAGTACACAGTAACAGCAATATCATATGATGACCAACTATGAATAACATAGCTATTCTTAGTAATACAATGATCAAAGAGTTCCCTAGGATTTATGATAAAAAGTGCAACTCATCTCCAGAGAAAGAACTGGTAGAGCCTACATGCAGATCAAAGGTACTTTTTTCTTTACTTTATTTTTCTTGCTTTTTTTGTCTGTGTTTTCCTTCACAGAAGGACTTATATGGAAATGACTTATAATGGAAAAGTTTTTTTATGACTACGCATGTATATCCTGTGTCAAATTGCTTGCCTTCTCAATGGGGAGAGGGAGAGGGAAGGAGGTAAAGAATTTGGAACTCAAAATTTTTTTTAAAGGATGTTAAAACTCTTTTTACATGTAATTGGGAAAAAATAAATTTTTAAATAAGAAAAAATAGTTTCTATCTTAGGTTTCATCTGTCTCAGCTGAGAAGCAGCATATCAGAGTAGATAGAGTTAGTGTCTGAGTCAAGAATATTTACATTTAAGTCCTGTTTCTGTTCTATATTGTTTGTGTGACTCTGGGCATCATTCAGTGTGCCCAGACAACTCTCTAGGACTGCAAATTGAAGAACAGTTGGCAATTACATTGGCAAAGGGAATTTGCACACTAGAAGTATCAATGATTACAGATCTGCCCCCCCCAAAAATGGTCAGCAGTTCTGACCACGGTTGCTAAAAAGCCACATATATTTAGTAGGCTTAATTTTGCTTTTTTTTTCTTTAAGTTTTATTGATGCTTGTTTTCACATTAGACACATTTACAGAATGCTCTCACTCTGTGAGAGGTCTCTTATAACCAGCCAAAATGGGGAAGTAAAACCAGTGACCTCATCTGCAAGGACTATATTTCACAGTCACCAATTACATGCCTAATGAACATCAAAGGTCAAAAAGCCTTACAACATAGATGGGTCTTTGCCCTTAGGGAAAATAAACAAGAGACTAGGGATGCATCAATATAGTCAAGGATGCTGAATGGTGGGACAAAAGGACCATTCTACTTGCCTTCAAATTCCACTTCTGTCATTTGTTAGATGTGTAACCTTGGGAAAGTTATTTAAGTTCTCTCAGTTTTCTCTTCTGTAGCATACTGACAACAATACTTGCCTGATTTGCCTCATAAGGTTGTTTTATGGATTGCATAAAATAGGTATAAAAGCTATTATTAATAATAATGTCATTAATGACATGCACATTAATTTAATCAATAATATGCTTTCAAAGAAGGGTCAAATAAATGGTTGTCATGAGGATTTTTTTCTAGAAATTGATAGGCTTTATAATAGTAATTCGATATCAGGTCAACCCATCACAACAGAAAAACTGTCCTTAAGGAACCTATATTTATTGAACAATGAAGATGATATAAAACAATGGTAGAAACTGTATAAACCATCACCCATGGATTACAAAAACTTAGCACATGTCTGATTCATAGAAAGTCAAAATCAGGTGGCCAGAATTATGTATGAGATTTGATATCATTTATGAACTAACAGATCCATGCTATAAACATATGTATATGTGTATGCATACATATATAAACACATATTTCAGCCTTGTTCAACCTTTTAGTTAATTTTGTTAAACTTTTTCTTTTTTCTCCTTTGTTTTAAGAGCTAGTTCCCTGGATTATGAGGCAGAGAGGGATATGTTGGAGGGGCAGGGCAAGGGATAGAAACACAAAAGACGTTCTAAACATTTTTTAAAATAACTTTTTAAAGAAAATGTGGTTACTAAAAGCATGGCACACAGGGAAAACTTCATAACCCTCTCGAGGGTCTGTCATGAAACCTCAATCTCTTAACAGTGTCTGCTGAATGTCCATCTTCCTAAGAATATTTGATATTTTCATCAAATATCCCCAAAGGGAAGCAATCCAACATGGGTTTAAGCTCTTCCTTTAATATTCTCACTAATTATAAAAGGAAAAAATACTGAAATGGAATTTTCCACACCAGAACAGAATATTTTTATATAAATGTTACCTATAATAATTAAATATCATTATTATATTAAATATTCTAATTAGGTTATATTTCTGGGCAGGAAGGAACTTCTCAGTGCCTGTCTACATTATCTGTACATTATCTATACAGAAATGTCTATCTATACAGACATCATCTATGTAGAAATGTCAATTTCCTCTCTGAACAATGAAATATTTAAAGACGCCCCCTTCCTCAGGCACTTTTTAGCTCTGTTACCTTGGACAGACCACAAAACCTCACTGTGCCACAGTTACCTCATATTTAAAATGGAGATAACAACATCTGTAATACCTACCTTACAGTGCTGTTGTTAGGCTCAAATAAGAGTGTGTATCAGAAGCATTTGGCAAACCCTAACACCTTACGTAAATATCAGATGATCTATTTGTATTTTTTTAATTACTTCAGTGACATATGTCTGTCCATATGACTATGCCCCTACCATTATCCAGAATTGCAACCTCTCTACCAAAGTAGTTGGTCTTCATGAAATGCTAAATCTGGGGGGGGGGGAGGGGTGTTAATCCCAGAGTCTGTCAGTTAGTCACCAAGTATTTATTACAGTCCTTCTATGAGTTGGAGGCACAAAGACAGACCAAAACTAAAACCCAGTCCCTGCTCTCAAAGAACTCGAGTCCAATGAGGGAGGAAACATGCAAACACCTACCTACAAACAAACTATATTAAGAGTATATTGGGGAAACCCTTGTAGGGAAGGCAGGAAGATGAAGGAAGAGCAGGAAAGACTTGTCAGAGAAGGTAGGGTTTTAGCTGAGCCTTAGAAGGAAGCCAGGGAAGTCAGGAGGCAGAGATGAGGAAGGAAAAGATTCAGGAATAAGATCCAGGAATTTCCACTGGGGACAGCCAATGAAAATGTTTCATTAGGAGATGGTGTGTCTTGTCCAACAAAACACCAAGGAGACCAGATAATGAATTCAACTGGGCTGATCTCTGGACAATAGACATCCAATCTATTGCTGGGCTGTTCTTGAAGACTTTTTCAGCTTCAGAAAACCTACTTGTATTCATACTCCATTGGCACAGTTTTTGAGAAACTTAGGGTCACCTCCATAACCTACAATGAGGCACAGTAAGAAGTCAGGGATAGATTATATAGAAATTAAATTCCTCCTGCTGAAGTGAAAATTTATTTCCTCTTACTGTGTCCTTGTTATTTAAACAAATTACTCTGGAGCTCTGTCACTGGTTAATCTGTTTTACATGTTGGCAAGTTAATCAAACTGAATAAATATATGAATTAATAAATAAGGCTACATTTTAATTGTCTGTTCCATAGCTGCAGATAAGAGTATTAATAACAATGAATACTAAAATCCCCAGCTCCATTTTTAATAGGAACTATTCAGCATGGACTGAACCTCTTCCTTTAATATTCTCATTAACTGTTTGTGCTGTCAAACCCAGAACCAACATGTCATTGCCAAATACTAAACTAGGGGTGGGGACCTGTGGCCTTGAGGCCACGTGTGGCCTTCAATGTCCTCAAGTGTGACTCTTTGACTGAATCCAAACTTCGCAGAACAAATCCCCTTAATGGGTCATACTTGAGGACCTAGAGGGCTACACAAGGCCTCAAAGGCTTCGGGTTCCCTGTAACTATTTACAAAATATAACCTAAAGATGCCTATTAACTTGACTTTTTGTTGTCATTGTTTTTTATCCCTTTTGGGATTAAAGTGTGTGTGTGTGTGTGTGTGTGTACATACATAACATGTCTTTATTTTTTTGGTTTTTGTTTTTCCAGTCTTTTTGGAGGGGGGAAGGCAGGACATTTGGGCTTAAGCTACTTGCCCAAGGTCATACAGCTAGTGTTAAGTGAGGCCAGATTTGAACTCAGGTCCCCTGACTCCAGGGGTGCTCTATTCACTGTGCCCCCTAGCTGTCCCACCACACCATGTCTTTAAATCCCGTCTAAGGATGTGTGGTGACTAAAAAGAACTCACATTTGTAGAGCACCTTATATAAATTATCTCAGTCAAGCCTCACAAAAACCTAGTGAGAGAGGTACTACAGATTCAATTATTTCCCCCATTTTAGAGAAGTGCAAACTGACGCTGAGAGAGATTAAGCATTTTGCCAATGATCAGAGAGTTAAAAGTATGGGATTTGAATCCAGATCTTCCTGATGTCAGCTAGTACTCTCTCCATAGTTGGTTAGTGCTCCAATAATGAAGCTTCAGAAAGGAAAGCTGAGTGCTTCTTCCTCAGACACCTTGCAGACAGACAGCTGGCAGCACCTGGGTGGGGCCCCGCGGGTAAGGCCTTCTCTGGGCAGAGGGCCAAAAACATCCACTCTCCACTGAAAAGAATCCAAACCCACAGCACTCCATGGAAACCTCAAGCTTTTAGATTAAAATGCTGAGCACAGTAGACCAAGGGGAAGGTTAATTTTGATTTTTGACTCCAACATCCTGCAGGCTGAATTCCTAACAAGGCTGGTTTATAGCATTATGGAGAGTAATTCTTGGTGACAGACTATTTTCAAGTACCAATTTATTTATATCCTATTTTCAGGGTCTCTCATTAAGCAACTGAACATAAATCAGAGCCTCCTGTTGCCTACCACAGGAATGGTGCCTACTGGGACACTCTGGTTCTGCCAACTTTGTCTAGCGAGCCAGAGGAGAACAAATGGCACCCAGCAATCCACGAGGAAGTGTCAACTCATGGTAAAGTTCACCAAGCAAAAATAAATAAACAAATCATACATACATACATAAGCTTAAATCCTTAGTTTCTTCTGTTAAAGGACATCATCTGTGCAGTCAAATAAAATGCAGAGAAATTATAGATTCATCAATATCACCATCCCCCATGCCTGGATGCCCTCTGCCCTTCCTTCCATCTTCTAGAGTCTTTCTTCTACTTTAAACTACAACTCAGCTATTATCATCTGCCCAAATTCTTTCCTGATGCACAACTACTAGTGCCCTCCTTCCAAACTACCATATATTTAAATGTTTTGTATATGTTTAAATTTATTTACTTTATGTTTATCCTATATATTTATATGTGTATTTCTTGTATCCCCCATTGGAATTCTTTAGGAGTAGAGATTGGTTCATTCTTTCTACTAGCATTCCCAGGCTTTTTTGTTTGTTTTTTAGAAGAAAAAAAAACATACTGCCTTCCCCATCCTGCCAAAAAAAAAAAAAAAGCAGAGATCTTCTTAAACTGCTTTTCAGTATTTTAAAATCCTCATGAAAAAAACCTCACTTTAATACTGGAAAGAGGAACCCAAAAGTTTGCCTCATTTGAGGATTCTTGGGCCAAGTCCCACTGCTCAGTTTCCCAGCAAACAAGCCCAAGGCAGTAATTGGAGGATAACAGATGCTATCATTGAGATATTGTCTATACTTTACTTGGTTCCCTTAGTAAAATGTGAGCTTCTTGAGGTCTTGAGGGCAGGGATATGTGTGTGTGTGTGTGTGTGTGTGTGTGTGTGTGTGTGTGTGTGTATGTTAACAGCATAGGATCAGAGATTTAGAACCGAAAAGGACCTCGGAGGTCCTCTATTCCAAACCCCTTTTCCTGTAATGAGGAATCTGAGCCCAAGGAGATCAAAGTAATTTTCCTGAGGTCATTCTGATAGAAAGTGATTTGTTGTACACAACAGGCACTTAATAAATGGGTTGGCCTACCTTGATGATGTCCCAGAGTTCTTTCTTACTAGAAAATTATACTTTACAGACCAATTTAAGGCTACCTGGATCTGAGAAGGTAAAGTACTCAGTTGCTTTCAGCCTAAAGCAATTAACCAATAATGGAAAGCCTGGCGTCTCTCCAGTAGGCAGTTCATACAAAGGGGGAAAAAAAAAGTACTGATTTGACTGTGATCTGGCTTGACTAGTCACTTCTAAAACAAGCTTCACAGAGGTGTTTCACGCTGGCACATGAAGCCTGTGCAAAACTCCCCATGGAATGAGTAAGTGCTAGTTTAGCCTGAACAGCCTTTTGATTCCGAAGTCAGTCTTCCAGATAAATGCTAAATTAACTATATAATTGCTTGATTCTGAACCTAAAGAGGCCTCCCTCCAGTGGGGGTGCTCTCTACCTACTCCATAGTTGAAGTGAGTTTTTAATGCTAAAGGACTTGCCCACCCACACAGACCTGTGGTAGGTGGAGGTCAGAACCATTATCACAGTAAAATTGGTTGGAAAAACGGGCTGGAAATCCTGTTAGATTAACCTTTAGCTTTTGCAAAAACTTCTATCCAATGCACAGTTAATGCCTGGTTATATAATCAATTTAGTTGTGTTAATGGAGCTCTTACCTTTTTCTTCCCATTCCTTACACATTAATATATTACTAGAAAGGATAATTGGGTAGTAAATGATCCTCCACCAGTGGGGGAGATCGAGTGATAATTAGAGGAAAAGTGGAAAGGGATAGATTTAGAGGGAGAGGGGACTCTCATTTGGAGGAGAAGGCCTTATTAGGTCACCTACAGAGGATATGGGCAGCTAGGTGGTGCATTTGTAGTGCCCGATTGAATTCAAATCCAGCCTTAGACATTTACTAGCCATGTGACCCTGGTCAAGTCATTTAACCCTGTTTGCCTCAGTTCCTCATCTGTAAAATGTGCTGGAGGAGGAAATGGCAAATCATTCCAGTATCTTGGCCAAGAAAAGATCAAATTGGGTCACAAAGGACTCAAAAACAGAGGATGTGCCCAAGACATTTCTTTGGAATCCTGGACCAACTGCCCCATCATTCCTATTTCTTTGGAAGGAGTTCAGTTTCCAAGATCCATTCCCAGGACCAAATCCTCTTAGATTTCTTTGTTTCTTAAAGAAAAGGAAAAATAAAATAGAGCTGTACTCCAGACCCTTTTTGATTCCAACAGACTGGAGTGAAGATGCAAACGCATGGAATGCATGTGACTTGAACCCATTGCTCCCCCCAGCCACATGGATTAGTCCCAGAAGACTTGTCTTTAATTGCCGAGATCACAGAGAAACTTGAAATGGCCCGAGGAGCAGAGCATCAGTCAGAGAGCCTGCCAGGCCTTCCTCTCTCTCCTGGCCAACAATTTTGCTGCCATTTCAGTCAAAACCCTCAATTTCTCCTCACTCCAGCTTAGGTGAGGTTGACAAATAAAACTAGCAAAAGCCTCCAAACCTGGGAGGCAAACAGTTATCTCATTAAAGCAAAACACATTAACTTGCCATCATCAGTTGACTGCCGCTGTTTTGTGAATAAATTAAACATGGCTTCAAAAGCATCCAGGCTGTCACTGTCTGACAAGCAATATAACTGGGCAAATGCCACCCACCACCAGAGCCCCCATATTACTTGAAGAGGAGGGTGGGAGAATGCAAAAAGGCTGAGGTTTCATCCCCTTGCAATGGTGCATTGAGAACAGAGACCCTTGGATGAGCTTGTCTCTTGTAAGGATGCTTAATATAGATAACAAAGAGCAGGAACTATGGCTTTCTGGCATATATGTTCCCAGTTCCTGGGACTAAACAATGATCCAATCTTCAAAGGATTAGTAAAACTCGATGAAGCCTCCTAGGTGAGCTCAATTGGCACCTGGAGCAGATTTCTCCTCTTGCTCTCATAACCTGCAGAGTTGATCTCTGACTTCAAAGAGCTCATCAAGATGAGAAATTTGCCCACTTTCACATAGAATGGAAAACTTAGGACAAGCCCTAAGCAAAATTACTTTGGATAGATGTTTTGTATCTACCACAGATTGTTTTATATTCTACCACCCTCCACCTCTCCTCACCTCCCTCCCCACTCCCAAATCTGACAATGGCAGCCTTAATATCACACATTCATAGAACATAGGATTTTGAGTTGGGAGAAAAGTTTGATTTTATGTAGTTGAAGCTCCTCTCCCATTTCACATATGAGGAAACTGAGGTCCCAGGGAATTGGCCAAGGCCACGCTGTTAAATCAGTTTGTCATTCAACAAAAGACCCATAGGGGTCAGATACTGTGTTAAGGACTGGAGATACAAAGAAAGGCGAATAAGTAGTGGTTTAGTGGAAAGAGCCTTAGATTTGGTGTTAGAGGAATTGGGTTCAAATTCTGACTCTGCCATCACTCCTTTTGTGATACTGGACAAGTCACGTCACCTCTATACACCTTAGTTTCCTCATCTGTAAAATGAAGGGTTGGATTAGATGTCTCTAAGGCTTTTCCAGTTATCTATCAACCATCCCATGATTCCCAGTCCAGAATTCTTTCTGCTATACCATAAGAGCTCCAAATTTGTAGAATAATGAAAAGCTCCTTAGGAGTCAGTACTATTTCCAACAGAGTAACTGAAACGAAGAATAAACGGAAGATACAAGATAACTCACATTGTCAAATGGCAAGTGAGTGGCATGTAGACTCAATATGTCTATACCAAGCTCATCACCTTCTCCCAAAACTGATTTCCTTTCCTGTCTTTTTTATTCTGTGAAAAGGTACCTTTATCCTCTCAGTCACTCAGACTAGGAGCTCCAGGAATTATCTGTAATACTTCTTCCCCTTTCCAACAAGACACACTTGTTAAATCTAGTAAAATAAAATTCCCCCCTTAATGTCTTTGCTTCTTTCCCTGCCTTTCCATTAGTAATGCTACCACCTCAATAGAGGCCCCTTTTCCCTCTCTTGTGAATTATTATAATAGTCTCCAAATTGCTCTCCCTGTTTCAAGTCTTTCCCACTTCTAGTCCATCTGGCTTGCACCTACAACATTAGCTTAACACCACTTTGAGCATCCTCTCTGCTTAATAGCTATCCACTGCTGGAGGATAAAGTCCAAATCCCTTAGTGCAGCCTTCAGAGATTCCCACAATATGGCCCCCAATTTACTTTTCCCACTCTTTCTTCCACTACTTACATGAATTCTGTACTCAAGCTAGCATGATCTACCTTTGTCCCTTGAAAATATTACCCAAATTATTGCCTCTATACTTTTGTTCACACAGTTCTCCACTACAGAGAATACCTTTCCTCCTCTTCAATATATGTTTAAATATTGCCCATCCTTCAAGGTCCATCACAGGTGTTCTTATTGTCCCCTTTCTCTCTCTTTCTCTGTCTTTCTCTCTCTTTCTCTGTCTCTCTCTCTTCTCTTTCCCCCTTTTCTCCCTTCTCTCCCACTTATAGCCCCTTCTCTCCCCTCTCTTTATCTTTTCCTCTTTCTCTCTATGTCTCTCTCTCCCCTCCTTTCTCCTTCCCCATTCTCCCTCTCTTTCTCTTTCTCATTCTCCCTCTCTTTCTCTCCAACTCCCTTTCTCTCTCTTTTTTCCTCTCTCTTACCCATTCCCTTCTCGTTCTCTCTCTGTCTTTCTCTTGTTTCTCTATCTCTGTCTCTCTGTAACAGTCCCTTCCCTATTTCTGTCTCTCTTCAATCCATCTTTAGCCCTTAACTTCTATTGTAAATATCAACATCATTTTTGACTTCTTTTATTCACATTTGTGTCACTCATTTGGAACCTGAGAGGTAATGTCATATAATTAGGTGTCCTGCACTTGGAGTCAAGATCTGTGTTCCAATCCTGGTCCCAACATTTTCTAGTAGTTTGGTCTTAGACACATTAATTCAACTGTCTTAGCTTCATTTTGCTCATTTGTAATGGGAATAATTATACAAACCTCACAGAACTTTTGTCCAAAAAAATACCTTGTAAACCTTGACTGGATTATAGAAATGGGGGCTATTATGCTATTCCTTATATTGTCATTGGCTTTCTATGCTAAATTTCTGTTGATTTTCTCTCTCCAATGAGTCTGTGAACTCTGTGAAGTCAAGGAAGTCAAAGTTTAATTGTAGTGCTTAACAGCTATTTGTTAAATGAATAGCTGCCCCTAATTTGGATGCCCCATATTGTATATCTTCATACATTTCTTAGCCAAGCTTTGCAAAAGGACAATGAGTTTGACTTATAACTAAATAGGGATAAGAGAATGAGGAAGATTGCATTTGGAAAATTGTGTAATGCTTTGAGTGATCCCAAAAGACATATGACAATATGACTATGAATTATGGGACATCATATTCTCCAAAGAATCAGAATTGACAGTTAGGTGGCACAGTGCATAGAAGGCTAGGTTAGGGTCAGAAAGACTAGTTGAAATCTGACCTTAGTTACCTCAATTATAAAATGGGAGTAATAATAAGACCTATCTTGCAGGGTTGTTGGGAGAATCAAATGAGATAATTGTGAAGTGCTAGATATAAAAGTAAGCTCTATATAAGTATTGTTATTGTTGTTGTTATTATTATTATGAATTGTGAGGGACCCTAAGGGCAATGGGAAGATACATAGCAGGCATAAGAAGACTTCAGTATTTTACCAAAAGTGGCATAATAAATATCCTCGAATTGTATGATTAGAAAAGGAAGTGAGCGAAACATACATGAAGAATGAAATATTGGCAGAGGGACAGAATGTTAAGAGCCCATAAGTCAGATATCTACTGTGTTGAGTAGATCCCCCATTGAGGATTGATAGGGAGACAGGGACAAGAATTGCACAAGAAGATAAGGCAGAGATGGTTTATGATTTGCATCAACAGAAGGAAAATCTACATGAATTACAGAATAAATCAATGACATATGTGGCACTTTTCACTTTCCAATGTGTTTTGCTTACAACAGTCCTATGAGGCAAAGAGTGCAAGTATACTTATTTAAAAGATGAGAAAACTGATTTTCTGAGAGATTATATTACTTGACCATGATGACTTAGTAATGTGTAGGATCTTAAATTTAAACCCAGTTCTTCTATCAAGCCCAGGGTTCTCTTCACTATAGCAAAGACCTGTTATAGCTTCCCTGGATTATCAGGAAGTAACAGCAGGAAGAAACTGTTCTAACCACCATTCTCACTGTGCTGATATTAAATGGGCCAACATCTAGCAGTCTTCTGGCTTAAAGAAATTGACTTGCTTCAAATAAAGACATGACAGCAACTTTAAGAAAAAAAATAAAGTAAAATTAGGAGAAAGCTGATGTAATTTACCTGTTAAAACAGTTTCCTGGAGGAGAAGTAAGCAAGAAACCAGGACTAAAGTCAATGTATATGAGTAGACAGAGCTTCAGAAGATATCATCATTATAAGTAATGTTCAACCCAAGCACTATATTGTAAGGAAGTGACATAGAAAAGATTGTAGAAGAGAAGAAGATGGCAGGACAAGTTAGCTGTTGCTAAGAAAAACCCAAAGTTTGGGCAGAGCTAAGATGGCAGAGAAAAGACAGCAGTTCTCCTGAGCTCTCCCCAAACCCTGCTGAATACCTCTAAATAATGCCATAAAGCAATCCCTGAGGCAGCAAAAATCACAAAAGGGTGGAGTTAAATAATTTTGCAGCCAAAGACAACTTAGAAGGTCAGCAGGAAAGATCTGTCACATCTTGGTGAAAATGGAGCATAGTCTAGCACAGGCCACAAGTACAGACCCACCCCAAGCAAAGCAAGAGCAGGCCTTGGGAGCTACTGAATCTGTAGTGGCAGTATCTGCTTCCAGAGCTCTCAGCCCACACACAATAAGGGCGCTGAACAACTGATAAAAAGGAGATTTCAGGGGTCTCTTTGCTGGCATTGGGGCATAACTTTGTTACTTTGCTCATACTCAGATCTCGGTCACATTCCTGGGTGGCAGTCCCAAGTGGAAGCCCCAGGGCAAGGAGGAGCACTAGCACAACAGAGTTTGTTACTAGAGTGGAGTGAGGACCCTCCTCAAGTTCCAAGGCAGAAAAGAGTGCTTGTGGTCATTCACAGGTCAGGAGAGTAGTAAACATACCTCTCCTTGAGTCATACCACCTTGGAAGAACTGAAAACTTATAGGTTCCTAGAAGTATCTCTAAAAACAGCTGCATTTGAAGCTTGGGACAGTACCCCTTCCCCCCCGGAAATAGAGCTCTACTTTAACAAAGAGTCAAAAGTTAAGAAATAGGCTGGAAAAATGAGCATACAACAGGAAAAATGTCTGACTATAGAATGTTACTATGATGACAAGGAAGATCAAAATATACTCTCAGAAGATAACAAAGGCAAAACTCCTATATCCAAAGAATCAAATGAACATATGAATTGGTCTCCGACTATGGAAGAGCTCTTCTCAAACATATAGAGAACTAAGTCAAATTTATAAAAAATAAGAGCCATTCCTCAATTGATAAATGATCAAAAGATACAAAGTTTTCAGATGAAGTAATCAAATCTATCTATAGCCATTATGAAAAATGCTCTAACTCGCTACTGATTGGAGAAATGCAAATTAAAATTATTCTGATGTACTACTTCATACCTGTTAGATTGGCTAACAGGATAGAAGAGGAAAATGACAAATGTTGGAGAGGATGTGGAGAAAATAAGACATTAATGTACTGTTGGTGAAGTTGTGAACTGATTCAACCATTCTGCAGAGCAGTTTGGAAGGGCTATAAAACCATGCATACCCTTTGACCTAGCAATATCACTACTAGGTCTGTATACCAAAAGTGATAAAAATAAAATAAAATATATGTACAAAAATATTTATAGCAACTCTTTTCTTACAGCAAAGAATTGGAAATTGAGGAGATTCCCATCAATTGGGGAATGTCTGAACAAATTGTGGTATGTGATTATGAGGCAATATATTGTGCTATAAGAAATGATGAGCAGGATGCTCTCAGAAAAACCTAGACTTACATGAACTGATGCAAAGTGAAATGTACTGTGTGCAAATTAACAGCAATATTACAGGATGATCAGCTGTGAATGACTTAGTTATTCTCAGCAATACAATGATCCAAAAAACTCTGAAGACTTATGATGAAAAATGCTATCCATCCCCTGAAAAAGAACTGATAGTATCTGAATACAAACTGAAGCATCCTTTAAAAAAATTTTTTTGCCTTTTTTTTTTTTTTTTTTTTGCTTTTTGGAGGGGGAAAGGCAGGGCAATTGGGGTTAAGTGACTTGCCCAAGGTCAAACGGCTAGTAAGTGTCAAGTATCTGAGATCAGATTTGAACTCAGCTCCTCCTGAGTCTAGGCCTGGTGCTCTATTCACTGCACCACCTAGCTGACCCCAAAATTTATTTTTCTTTAGGGTTTTTTTTGGTCTATATTTTTTTCTCACAACATGACTCATACGGAAATGTTTTGCATGACTATACATGTGTAACTTACATCAAATTGCTTGTCTTCTCAAGGGGTTGAGGGGTGAAAGAGGAAGGAGGAGAATTTGGAACTCAAAAGTTTTAAAAACAGACGTTAAAATTGTTTTTGCATGTAACTGGGAGGAAATAAAATACTAAATAAAAAGAAAAAAAGAAATTTATATTTGTGTTTATACAATTAACTCCAAATTATAACTTCAATATCCCCAAGATAAAATCATTTGATTATAATTCTACTTATTTGCACACTCACCTTCAGGCAGGCAGAGTTATAACTAGGGTGAGGCTATCTGTACTTCTTCCCAGGGTACTAAAATTGAGAGGGTGCTAATAGTATTTGTAGTCCTTAAACAGGAAGGAATAACTAGCTTACCACCTAATTAGCAAAAATAATTAGTTAAAGGAGAAAATTACAAGATAGCTTGCTTCTCTTCCTTCAACTCTACCCTGTTGCTTCCTCTGTAGTCACTTCAGCATTCTCTGGGTTCTCCACTCATGATGGCTGATATCCTAGGGCCTTCCTTACCCCTTCTTCCAAGTGGCAAGCAGGGAATTTTCCCCTCTGGGATCTTGTACCCTGAGGCAGTTCTCCTCCTGAAGTCTCTTTCCTTACTCCACTGAATTTGTCTTTAAAAGCAGATTCTTCATACTCTTCTCCTCGAGTATCAAATTACTGATGATGGTTCTTCCTTCATGTTTTTCATCAGTAACCTGTTTTCCCATTTAAAAGGGGCCCTTGATATTTGTTTGTTTTAACCTGATTTTACCTGGATAAAAACTTTGTTTTAATATATTGGAGGGAGGCTCACACTGTGATTTTGTCCAGGTTCATAGGCCTATAGGGACTGTCCTGTGGGTGAGGCTACAATATTAGTAGAAAGAAGCACAAAATGCAGAAAAATATATTCCATAAAATTTATTTCTTCTAGAAATTTCCATCATTTCCCCCAGCAACATCTAATAAGATGGTAGTCCTGTTTTCTCTTGATATGTTCCAGTATTACCCTCTTCAAAGATCTTCAGGATAAAAGTCCACTGGATTTTAATTATCAAGTTTTACTAGATAAAAAATTAAATTTTAACCTTTTTTTTCATCAATAGTTTAAAGATATGTTCCCTGGGTAGTGCCTGGGAAAGTTGGCTGTCAGAACAACCATTAGGGAGCTCATGTGGATTTCACAGGACTGACAACATTGACAGAAACCAGTTGAAATGTTCCCCCCTCTCCTGAAAACAAACACTTGGCTTCAACTGACTACTGAAAAAAAAACAAAGCCAGCAACAGAGAAGAAAGAAAGTTTACTCCTTTCTCATTTAACACTTTCTTCTTCAAGGGCATTTAATTTTTAAGTCATTAATAATATGTCCACAGATATACCTTATCAGTAACAAATTTTAATAAAGGCCACTGTCAAGGATAAACATCCTGTTTTTCACAAGTTTCCTCCCTACCCCCAAAGGACCATACAAGATCAGCTGCAGATGAGAATAAGGAGAGAAACCTGTGTGCAGAGTTTGTGCCCTAGGCTCTAACCTACTGTCTTCAACCCTTGGAAGATGTCCCCAGGATAGAGGCAAGAGTTTTGATGTCTAATGTATACTTCAATGAAATGAACTGGCAGATGGAAATCTGTCAAAATTCTGACACTTCTTCCAATAGCCTTTGAAGAAAACATCTCCAGGAGCTTTTTGTAGACACGGGAAGGTCCCATGGCTCTCCACTCTCTAGGGAATCCTTTGAAATCAAGGTAGCAATAAAAATGCCAAAACTGACATAGTTTTGTGATTTTTCTGACTTAAAAATCTACAAATATTGGATGTCTTACAAGAAAGTGAACCCCCTCATGTCCTGGAGTATTTAAAAATACAGTAGAGAGCCCTCTGTAAGGGAAAATATAGAGAAGATTCCTAGACCGGGTAGAAGATTGAACCTTGAAAATTCCTTCTAGTTCGTAAGTTCTATGGGGAAACCCTGATGATGAGAAATGCAATTTCAAATGCAATTAAGAACTAACTAGACCCAGGAGCACTATGCACACTTATATTGAATTTTCATCCACATAACCCTCTGATGTGACCAAAGGAACAGATAAATTCACATGATTTGTGGCACCGAGAGAAAGAGATAGTGCCTGCAGACAAGTTCTCCTTGAGAAACCAAAATCTTTGTTTCTTTCATGTGTCACTTTATTCCAGTGCTTCCAAAGTGCAATTTTCTTTCAACAATGTAATCAACTGATCCACTGAACAGTAAGATAAAGCATCATTTTCTCATCGGTCCAGAGGCTCTGCAAGGTCTCCCTGACATATGAGGCTTGATATTTACCAATTCTGAGTTCGGGACAATTTTGTGATTATGTTCAGAAAATGTTGTTATTTTCACTGTTGGATTGTTAGGAAAGTTATGCTTTCACTCACTGAGCCTTGACATAGCCACTTCCATCATAAACCCTCAATGTTAGCCCTATTTTATGGTCTCCACACCACAGGACTTAATAACATACTTACCAAAGCCATGTTAGTATATAAAGGAGAAAACTCTCCAGTCGCCACTTGAAGGGGATACTGAAGGAGGGAGAAGGAAAGGAAAAGTAAGAGGGAGAGGGAAAGAGAGAGGGAAGAGAGGGAGAAGGAAAAAAAGAGAGAGAGGGAAAGGAGAGAGAAGAGGGAGAGGAGAGAAGATAGAGGAAAGAGCTGAACTTTTGTGTATTGACATAAACTAACAGAGATTTTATTAGTCAATTTCCAACCTATAAACAGAAAATTAGGCTCATTAAAGCACATTTTTTTTTCCTCAGCTCCTCTTTAGGACACAATTATCTCATCCTCATTTTTTCAGTGAGGAGGATACATGAATTGCTTAAAGGCAAGGCTGGAACTAGAGGCAGACATTTTAGAAAACTGCCTAGGAAACAGCCCCAAGAATGATTTTTAAAAAATCTATATTTTTAATATTGCTTTTGATCATGCACATCTTCCACTAAAGTTCAACTCTGATACTAATCATGGTATTGAGGTGACCTTAGGATCTCAAAGGCTTTGTTAATAGGAAACAAATTCTAAGAGATCTTCTCAATCAGATTAGACCTACAGATAGACTGTGAATTTGCTTTCTGATGATCAGCCTTGTTGACTTAAGAGAGCTCCATATCTAAGAAGCTGGCCACTAGATAAATGAATTTGGGAATATGCAGAAACTTATAGAGTACTGAAGCATTGTAATTTAAGTAGAGAGAGTGACCATACCAATGAGATCACAGACCTTTTGTACTACTGGAGAGGCACTTAACTTCAATATCTAAAAATTCCGCTTTCCATGTCAAGTAAGTATGCATTTTGTCAAGTCACGTGTCTTATAATGAAGGCCCAAGGTTGTCAATAGACAATAAAATGTAGGACATGCAATTCTCACAGACAAGGGAGTTACATTTCTAACCTTTCCTGAAATACACAAATCTTTTTTTTTGGCTTCTACATGATAGCATAAACCAAATCAAGGGTACCACTCAGATCCAAACTCATATGCCAGACTCCAGGCCTACAACTGATGCAAATTATCACAGGATGCAAGCAATTGAAATCATCAAGGACTCTGATTCAAACATTTAATATATAAAGCTCATTAGACAATTTCCTAAATAATGACTATGTCCTCTTTGAGCTCCATGGATCTCTCTCCATAATACCATGTTGAGATTGTGCTTGATAGGAAATGAATGATTCTTGCCACCATCAATAACATGGAGAAAGACACACTACCCTCATCCTAAAGCACAATTCTCTCTTAAATATATTTTAACTGGCTCTGGATTTTATTTCCCAAGCTAAAAGTAATATATGTAGCAGATGCCTATTGAGTAATATGTATGAGGGATTTCTTTCATAATATAACTGACTCAAAAAAACAGACCTTTTATTTCATTATTTTCCTTGGTTTTCATCTTCATTCTTTCTCTGGATTCAATTGGCCCTGTCATTTTCATTCCCCTTGAACTGCCAGTCATTGCTCTTTTCATGTACCATTTTCTCAATCCCTGGATGCAATTGGCCCAAATAAGTGGCTCAGAGGAGAGTGTCCTTCCCTTTGAATCACTGAACAAAAAGCTGGCCAGGTAAAAGTGAAGGAGGACAAGTAAGAAAAGTGAGAAAAGGGGAAAGTCTCCTTTCAAAGGCAAAGAATGGCTGAAGGGGGCAAAAGGGTACTGCTGATATCCCAAAGGATTTAGGAAGTTAGAAGATCTGTGAGCTAAAGGAAACACACCCGTTCTGGCAGAAACAGGTGAAGCAAAGGAGAAAATAAGTGTCAGAGCACTGCAGAATAAAGGAGAAGATCCTGAATCCTACTAAATAAAAGGAAATATAACGGTCATATGCCTACTCTATGAACAAGTTAATGTGGTCGTATATAAAGGGGAAATGTCCTGCTTGCATTTATAAAGCATCCTTTCCCATAAGATACTCAGATAGCTTTAAGGACATCATCTCATTAGCGCTCAAGACACCCCAAAAGTTAACCAAGAACCATGGACAGCAACCACTTTTTATAGGCTAAGGAAATGGAAAAAAGAGAGGTATAGAAGTTGCAAAAGGTTCTTGGCTCCATCCAATATCCTTTTAACTAGGTCGCCCTGCTCCTTAAGGCAATACTAAGTCCTACAAAATATCAGTGTCATTTTGTGCCTACACAAAAATCACTCCATCATCTCTGTTACTGAACTATAGTTGGTTTCTCTTGTTTAAAAAAAATCCAAAAACAAAACAAAAAACGTTTTTGTTGTTGTTCAGTTATATCAAACTCTTCATGGCCCCATCTGGAGTTTTCCTGGCAAAAATACGAGTGGCTTGCCATTTCCTTCTCCAGCTTATTTGATAGAAGAGGAAACTGAAGCAAACTGGGTTAAGTGACTTGTCCAGGCTCACATAACTAGTAAGTGTCTGAGGCCAGATGTGAACTCATACAAATGTCTGTCCATGGAAAAAAAATTACTAAGAATGTAATGTGTGTTCTAATGTGAGCACTGTTCTAGAGTCTGCAGATGAGAAAACTGAGACTTGTGGAAAGATCTGCCTAAGATTATGCAGGTAGCAAATGACAGAGTCAGGATTTGAACACAGTTCCCAAAGACTGCAGGTTCAGTGTGCTCTCTATTGTACCACAGTGCCTCCATGCATCTAAAGAGAGAGATGCAAAGTTTAGACAAGGCGTGGTCTTTAAACTCATGAAGTGTATAATTCATCATAGATTTATGATTTTGAGAACACTGTCATCTCCTATGGGCTAACCCACAAAGCAATCAGACAACTGACTAGTTGTCCCTAGTATCTGCTGTACATTTGTACATTTGCAATTCTAGGTAAAAAAAAAAATCAGAAGTTCATAGGATTTAGAATCCAAAAAAAAATGCCATCTATCTAATTTTCTTACTTTATTTATGGGGAATGAAACTGTGTCCTAGAAAGAGGACTCTACCAAGGTCACATTATAATGAGTAACAGAGTATAATTAAACCCAGGTCTGCTAACTTTAAATCCCATGCTCTTGTTCATCACACCACAGCAGCTTCAGCCTGACACACCTGATGGCCTAAAGCAGAACTTTAGTAAAAGCTTTTAGTAATTGAGCAGAGTTCAAAAGCTGAGCCATAACTAGGACAGGATGAGGGTATCTTTGCCCCAGAGCACTGATTTTAGAAGGTATTGACTATAGGTGGAGGTTATCAGAAGCATGGGAAAAATGGAGCTAAGCAACTCTTTGATAAAAATAATTAGTTAAAAGAAGAAGATATCAAATTGCAGGTAGGGGTGAAACACTTTGATTCCCTTCTCTTCCAGTTAGTGAGTATAAGCATGTGTCCCAGAGTCTACATCTTCCCACTAGGGTCACTGTTTCATTTCTTTCTTTCTTTTTTTTTTTTTTGCTTTTTGGAGGGGAGAAGGCAGGATAATTGGGGTTAAGTGACTTGCCCAAGGTCACATGGCTAGTAAGTGTTAAGTGTCTGTGGTCGGATTTGAACGCAGGTCCTCCTGACTCCAGGCCTGGTGCTCTATTCACTGTGCCACCTAGCCGCCCCTAATATTCCATTTCTTACATCAAATAAGGGATTGCTTCCCTTTACTCGTCCAAATACAAAAATGTTTTGTTTTTGTTCTAACCATATTAACTTCCCCAACCTGCTTTGTAGAGGTCTTCCTAAACCAATGCACTATATGAAGTAAAAATCTACAAAATTATCCACAATAAAAGCATCCATCTCTGATCAAAACTCATTTCACAAAAGGCCTTGGAGAATGTTGCTAAGTATACCTATATCAGATAGAGTTGTTGCTGTTTCTAACAAGGCTTTATCTTAAGAGAATGGGGAAAAATCCCTTTAAAGAATGAACCGAAAATAAAGAATCCATCCATGATGAAGAAAATGAATAGTTGTTGATTATTGGAATTATCCATTTAATTAAATCATATCACTTCATTCTTTCCTCACTCTGAAATACCATACCCCACCCCTCCATTGCAGGGTGGTGTTTTATGAGAGCCTATTAGTACCAATGGGAATTTCATACATTCGTCTCCCACAAATCAATAGGATATTAGTTTTCTGCAGAGATACATATTGGGAATGCTGTTTTTGCCACCTAATAAGCTTTTTTTTTTTTTTAAGGGAGTTAATGTAAGCACTTAGACCTCCTTAATACTAGTGCCTTCCTTTCTGGGATTCCTTCCCATTTACACTGTATATATCTTATAGGTATCTAGTTTTTTGCATCATGCCTCCCTCATTAAAATATGCAAGATTTCCCTTCCCATTCCACGTTCAAGGGAGTCTTAGCATCTCAGGTATTCATCTATTTCATCTCAGCAGGCAGCTCTTAGAGAGTGCTCAGCATGAAGACATGTGTTTGACCTGCAAGCTATTTCCTTTTCATATGGTAAATAGTTAAGTACTAGCACGTGGCTGTAGCATAGGAACAGAAAAAATAAAGGGAGAATGAACATTTAAATTCCTAGCCACCTATTAACGAAGAGAATGAATTCCAAGGACATGCTTCATTGCATCAACTTTATAAGCAGGGGGAGGAATCTGAGACACAGGAGTGTATTGCCAGATGTAGTTTTTTCTCCCTCCTTCATTTTAGATCTAAGTGGAGGTGGCTATTACTCCCTAGACCTCTCAGGGATGCAGGACTGTGGATAGGAGACAGAAAACCTAGATTGTGTTATTTTATTAACTTGGTGGTCTTGGAGTAAACTATTCAACCTCTCTGAGACTCAGTTGCTGTGATCTGTAGATTGAGATTAATAACAATAGCAACTAGAGTTTATCAATTTAAAAAATTAACTGGGGCACTAAAATGTTAAATGACTTGCTCATAGTCATGTGGTACTTTTTAGAGGCATCCCTAGAAATGGGTCTTCCCAACTCCAAAACCAGTCTTCTTTACATTGTGCTCTGCTACCTGACAAAATGAGATTCATAGTATCTGATGGCAATTAGTTTAATAATACTTATTGAATATGAGGCAGATAATAAATGCTACTAATAATGCCTGAATACAGGCGGTTAGAGCAAGCCCTCTCTGGGTATACTGGATAGCTTCAAGATTTACAATTCAAATACCACCCAAGAAGCTGAAGCTTTTGAAGTTTGAAAAGTAAGGATCAGAATATAGAAAAGAATGAAAGACTCAAAATCTAGCCCACAGATATCAAGTAGAAATAAGATATAAGTGGGGTCATTTATAGAAAAAAAAACAAAGCAAGAAATAACGAAAATCTAGTTCTGGGTCTTTAGAAGGATAGGGAAAGCATTGAGACAATGAATGAATATACCTTTATTAAGCACGATGTGCCAGAAGCTGAACTAGGTGCTGAGAAAGCAAAAAATGGAATAGTCCCTGCTACATAGGGCTTACATTTTATTAAAAGAGAGAATGCATGAACATATTATTGAAAATAGCATGAGTGGGGAAAAACAAACAGATCTAACCTAATTTACTTTGACCAGAAAGTTTAGCCAACAAAAAGGAGTGAAGAAATGAGAAGAGAAAAGTTAGGCCAAGAGGGCAGAGGTTAAACAAAATGTTCAGAACAGAGACTTGATTCATTTCAAATATTGGCAGCTTAACCACCACACTTATATTCTCCCAAGCACTGTACTGGTGGGTGAGGTTAAAGGAGGAAGAATGAGCTGACATGAAAAGTATAAGGTACAAGAAAATTAAGCTGAGACCTCCAAGAAATTTCATTTATTTTAAGAACTATGCAGTTAAATGGGAAAGTGCCACAAGTGACCCTCAGAACTATTGTGTTGTGTTATACACCCATGTGCAGCATGTGCGATATTTTTTATTTATATAAAATATATATTTCTATTTTATATATAAAATATATATTTCTATTTAGATTTTTTTAAAAAAAGATTTGCTTTTCTTTAGAGTCTCTGATTCTACAACATACTTCACCATGAAAGACACTATGTTTTGTTTAGACATTCCCCAAGAGTTGAGCTTAGACTATGTTAGAAAATGTGTCCTGGAAGGCCAATTGATTTTTGGATTAATTACCTGAGAAAATGAAAAATGGGATACCACTGAGGACTCTCAATCTACAGGCAGAGACAGGTGTCCAGCAGGAATGGTTTAAGAAGGAAAATAGAGACACATCAGGGAAAGCCACCTTTATTTTCATATTAGGTGTCTAGCATAGTTCTTTACACACAGTAGACATTCAATGAGTATTTATTAAATGAATGGATGGATGGATGGATGAATAAATGAATTATCCCTGACTATTTTCCAGCCTTGCCTCTCCGCCAATCAGAGTGCTGCAGAAGTTTGTCCATCTATCATCCCCCTCTCTCACTGATCTTCAGTTTCTCCTTATCTACTGAGTGCTTCCCCACTGCATATAAACACATGCATATCTATCCCATCCTTTAAAACCCTCATTTCATCATATCTGTTAGCTATTAACCTTCATCATTCCACCCTTTCATGGACAAACTTGAGAAAGCTTTCTACTCTCCAGGCCTTCACTTTTCCCATCACTCAATTCTAAGCCATCTGCATTTTGGCTTCTGACATCATTCATCTGAAACTCTCCAGAGGGTTTGCTCTCTCCAAAGTAATTTCTTTACTGTTGAATCTTTTCTCATTTGTCATTTTTCTTAATCCCTTTGCAGCCTTTGACAATGTCAATCAGCCTCTTTTAGAGAAGCGCTCCTCTCTAGGTTTTCACGACACTATTCTCTCCTGGTTTGTTTCCTATCTTTCTCACCCCTAATTCTCAGTCTCCTTCACTAGATCCTCATCCAGATTATACCCAATAATTGTCCTGTTGTTGTTGTTAGTGTTGTTGTTGGTAGTGCTGGTGGTGGTATTGTTGTTGTGCCATTTCAGTGATGTCCAACTCTTTGTGACTCCATTTGAGGTTTTCTTGGCAAAGACACTGGAGTGGTTTGTTACTTCTTTCTCCGGCTCATTTTATAGATGGGGAGATGAGGCAAACAGGATTAACAGACTTGCCCAGGGTCACACAGCTAGTAAGTGTCTGAGACCAGATTTGAATTCAGGAAGATGAGTCTTCTGATTATGGGTTTGGCACTCTATCCACTGTGTCACCTACCTGCTCCAACTGTCCTATAGGTATCTTAAATTCAACATGTCCAAAACTGAATTCAGTATTTTGCCCTTTCCTCAAATCCTTTCCCTTTCTGAGTTTCCCCATTGCTGTTGGGAACACCACCATTCTCCAAATCATCCAGGTTCATAACCTTGGTGTCCTCCCTGCCTCCTCATTCACACTCACACCACAGGTCTAATCTGTTACCAAGACTTACTGTTTCTGTCTTCAAAACATCTCCTATATATGGTCAATTCTTTCCACTCACACAACTACCATCCCAGTACAGGCCCTTATCACTATTACAAAGCCTTTTGCTTGGTCTCTTTGCCTCGAGTATCTCTCACACCATTTCATCCTAATCAGTTGCCAAAGTGATTATCCTAAGTTGCAGATCTCACAATGTCACTCCCTAATTCAACAAACTCTAGCAAGGGAGCTAGGAGGCACAGTGGATGGAGAGCTGGACCTGGAGTCAGGAAGTCATCCTCCTGAGTTCTAATCTGGCCTCAGACACTTAGTAACTGTGTGACCCTGGGCAACTCACCTAACCCTGCTTGCCTCAGTTTCTTTATCTGTCAAATGAGTTGGAGAAAGAAATGACAAACCACTCCAGTATCACTGCCAACAAAACCCCAAATGGGGTCATAAGAGTCAGACACAACTGAAACAACTGTGGCTCTTTATTCCTTCCAGGAAAAAAAATAAATCTCTGCCTGGCTTTTATAGTCCTTTAAAACTTGGCCCTCTTCTACTCTCAGTCATCCTACCCTTTAATCCCCTCTATACACTCTGCAATCTAGCAATGCTGGCCTTCTTGTTATCCCATTTCTCAGCTCTGATTTCTCCCTGGCCATCCCCCATGTCGGGAAGGCTCTGCTTCCTCACCTCTACTTCTGGTGTTCAGGGTTTCCTCCAAGACTCAGGCCAAATTGCCCCTCCTCCAGGCCTTCCCTCATGACCCCCACCCCCCAATGCCTTCCCTCAGAGCATCTCCCATTTACACTGTGCCACATATATCTCCTATGTACAATTTTTTCATATCGTCTCTCCCATTAAGTGTGATCTTCCTGAGGGAAAGATCTGTTTTTCCCCTTTTCTTTTTCATTCCCACAGGTGGCACATGGTGAGCCCTTACTAAATGTTTGTTGACTGACTGTTGAGATGCTAAACACCCTCATCAAGTTCAAAAACACAAGGTTACCTTACGTTAGTAAATACTATAGATCACGGTGGTAAATTTCAATGGACACTTACACTTTACACCATCCAAAGTGATAAAGAATCAAAGTGCCCAGCTGTCTAGCACAGTTCAGAAGGATGGTTTCCTATATGATCTTCCCCCTTGTCTTCATACAGCGCTTGTGCCTCAACCTCATTTTCACAGACGTAAATAGAGATTCTTCTTGTAATGAGCTAAAGCAGCTTTAGAATGAGGACTGTCACATCTCAGCATGGGATTCCTTTACAACTCCCTAGGAAATGCCAAGATATTGCCTGGCTCATCCACACCTGGGATTGAGCATTTGGGAAGTGGAAAGAATGTGAGGAGATTATATTAGTCTGCCCAATTTTGCCTTCTGAAAGACTCTTTAGCATCTCAGCATTAGGTAAATAGAGTCCAAAGTGTTTTTACACAGACTAGTTTAGCCTCATGAGATCCTCACTACACTGCAGAAGCTGCCAGATTCATTGACTACATTATGGAATTCTTTTTAAAAAAATATATTGCTATCTTTTGTTTTTACATGCCTACATTTGTCAATCTATCCCTTCCTTCCCAGGAAATCATCTTATATAACAAAGAAGAAGAAAAATAGAAGAAAAAAAACTAGTTCCTCAAAACTAGCCAACACATCAACCAAGTTCCACATTATGTAGAGTGTTCCACTGCTACTGTATTTCATCTTTGCAATGAAGTAAGGAAGGTACATTCTGATACAAGAGTAGTTCTTTATACACTTTAGGTCGTTAAACTTCAAGTATTGTAATTTAATGAGCAGTTAGGTGGCTCCACAGATAGAGTGCTGGGCCTGGAGTCAGGAAGATTCATCTTCATGAGTTTAAATCTGGCCTCAGATACTTACTAGCGGTGTGACCTTGGGCAACTCACTTAACTCTGTTTGCTTCAGTTTCCCCACCTGTAAAATGATCTGGAGAAGGCTATGACAAACTACTCTTTGCCAAGAAAACCTCAAGCGGGGTGACAGAGTCAGACATGACTAAATGATTTAACAACAGAAAATATAATTTAAAAGTGACTGATAGTCAACATCTTGAAATTAAATTGATATCCTTGGTTATGAATATGCAATCTTATCAGAATTGTCTCTAAATGTCTTCTTTAAAATGTAAGCTCCTCAAGGACCAGAACAATTAACTTTTGTCTTTGTAGTGAGTATATTTAATACAGCTACATAGTGGCCGCTTAATAAGTGGTTATGGAATCAAATTGAATCAATGCCTTGTGAAACGTCAGCTTCGACTCAGTGCTTGGCTATTTGATTGTTTTAATAGAAATGTTTAGAACTGGCTTCTGTAGGCAAAATTGGGTAGAAAGTTAATTTTCTATTATCAAGCTTGTGGAGGGAATTGATATAGCCATTCCCCTATTGATCTCCCCACCTGACCCCCTTTTGGGAATGACAATATGTAGAGTTCTGATCATTATGCCTTTGTTGTGTGTGCTTAGATTTGAACAGATGAAAGACTGATTCAATTTTCCAGTACACAGCAGAATTTGGGCCTGAGGGGAGCCAGAAAAAAATGATGCTATTGGACTCCCTTATTATCCTAGGTACTTTACAGCGAAACTCAGTTTCCAATACAGTTTACTGATTCTAAAAATATGTTTGGCTTTAAACCTAATTGTAACCCAGAGAACATCAACAGCTGAGCAGCTCCTGAGGCAACAATATGGCCATAGGAAAGCTACTGAGTCATGGGAAGGGCTGTTATTGCCTTAGTTTTCCAGCTACAATGCAATCTTTCCATGGCCTAACTGACAATATCTCTAAATTAACTCAGGTTCTCTCTAAATACAGTCAATTTCCTACTATCATGGGAATGTGGACAGTACATGACCATAAGGAAATGAGGCTAGTCCAACTTATATGTCCCAATGAGGGCTGAGCCCTTACTTACAAGTCACCTCGGGAAGCCACACTTACTCCAATATCACTGCCCTTAATGAATATGCCTTTGAAGCCTTTCCTGTGGCATTGCCTTAAAAGCCTCAGTGGTGAAAAATCTCCATCCTTCGAGGATGAGTTTGATTTTTAAAAAAACTAAAGTGGTTTGGAGCTAAGCCTAAGAAATAGGCAAGGAAATACTCTTTAGATTCAAAACTGAGATGTGACTAGAAAGTCATTTTTAAGTTAGGATAAGGGCCTCTTGAACGTACGAGGGATTTTAGTATTGAGATACGATAAGTCTGATAGGGACTGGGAAGAGTAGGGAATCTTAGCAATGAGATGGGAATAAGGAGATCTCAGGTTCTGTATAAGAAGACACGTTTATGATGAGAAGCATATCAAGAAAGGCAATGGGTAAACAATATATTACAATAGGACAGCTAGATGGCATAGTGGATAGAGTGCCAGGCCTGGAGTCAGGAAGACCTGAGTTCAAATCCAGTCACAGATACTTACTACCTGTGTGACCCTGGACAAATAACCTTACTCTGTTTGCCTCAGTTTCCTCATCTATAAAGTGAGCTGAAAAAGAAAGTGGAAAACCAGAATCTTTGCCAAGAAAACCTTAAATATGGTCACAAAGAGTCAGACACAAATGAACAACAACTTCCACTCCTTTCTTTAACCTGAAGGGATTGGGAAGATTAGGAAATTTTAGCATTGGGATGGGAAGAAAGGGAATTCAGATTCTGGGTAAGAAGATATGTTTCTAATGGGAAATATATCAAGCAAGGGAATAGATAAATGATATGCTATAATGGCCATCCCTAACTATTTACAAGAAACCTTAATGTTAAGGATTAATGTTGCTCTGTCAGGGCTAAAGGAATAGGGGATAAGAGAAGGCTAGCACCACATCACTGCAAAATCAGTAGTCCCGTATCTGCATATATCTGAGAGAAATATTTTGGTTTCAGGAATATTGACTTCATCACTTAAGAAAAGTGAAGAGGAAACACCTAGAGACATTAGGAGAATCCATGAAAAATTGGAGCCTAAATGTGTGTTTTGAGGAAAGTCAAGAAGTAAGACTGTAGGGGCGGCTAGGTGGCGCAGTAAATAGAGTATTTGTCCTAGAGTCAGGAGGACCTGAGTTTTAATCTGACCTCAAACACTTAACACTTATGTAACCTTAGACAAGTCACTTAACCCCAATTGCCTTGCCCTCCCCCTCCAAAAAGAAAAAAAAAAAGGAAGTAAGACCATGATTTACAAAAAGTCTAGGTCCAAATTTCTTATGTGCAGACAATGTGCTATTAAATAATTATGCATATAGGCTTTTCAGGCTTTGTAGGGAAAAATGATATGTTAAAAGAAAAATATAGCCCCATTTGGGGACCTGTCAGATTGGCAGAAAGTCCTTGATCCATCAGTTATTTGTGACAGTGCCTGTGAGATCCAATCTAGTCCATATTTGCCCACAGCTTATAATTCTGGGCCACGAGATATATAGATATGTATATAGATATATGTATATAAAGTGGGAATTTCTTCAATTTAGGAAATTGACCCTATAGGGCCTTCCAAATGAAACGTATTTGTTATTAAGTGATTAAAGATTGACATGGATTAAAGTTTATGTGTATATGAATCTACTAATTTAATATCTTTGAACTGTATGTATAAACAGTAAATTTATCTTGGATATAATATGCTATCTTTTGGGCTGGTGTCAAAAAACGATATAAGGCATGGGAACTGGAAAATTTGTGAGTCACTTGAATTTGGTAAATTAAGGGAGTCAGATTTTTAGATTATAAACAGATTCAGGTGGTTTAGCCACTCTTATTTGACCAGAATGGGGTGATGTTTCAGTATTCAGAAGGAATTGCAGTAAAAATGCTACATGATGTGGGTATTGTTTATTTGCATTTTGTGCAATTAATTGGAATCATTTTGTGAATACAATTTGATTCAATATGGACCTGTCAAATTGTAAATTGTAATGGGAGGAAAAACGAATTGATTTGGTTTGATATTAAAACTAGCTATCAATGCAAAATGGTACATTTGTACAATGGTACATCATCACTGATAAGGAAAGGATGTTCTCTAGGCAAAGGTGGCATACGTTGGATTTAATGCTATATTGTGTGGTGAATTTCTGTATGCACCCTCTACTGATGATTTAACTAAGAAACTTCGACATTAGTTTAGACAGCTACACCCAGCATGCAAGAGATTTTACTGAGGAAATGAATTGAGGATTCCTGAATTGCACTTGGATCTGAGAGGTAGCAGAAAAATATTACCTTATCTACTTGTGGATTCATAATTCAGTGTGCTAGATTGGGACTGATGCATGGATTGCAGGTCATTTGTGTGGATAAACTGTTTTAAGATTCCAAGGGGAGAATTTAATGGAGTATGTTTGAGAAAGACTGGGCTGTGAGTAGCCTAGTCTAGAGACAGCCTTCTAGGGACAGAGCTTCATGGGGGAAATGGTGAGGGGATTATTGAACATGGCAAATGAACAGATATAGTAAATTATGACTAGGGAATAATTTAAAGTAACATAAGGAAGCCATTCAATCACATATATAAGTATATATGCCATATAATAATACAGAGTGAAGGACTTCTCCCATTGGGAACAAGATAATTCTGTTCAACCAAGAAAGAATTCCAGATTTCACCCAAAGGAGAAGTTCCCTTAAGTTTCTAGTGTAGCGAACTCGGGATAGGGTCATGCCAGCTCCTCTCCTGTCAGTTTCTTCTTAGTGTTTAATTTTTGTTTCACCAACCTGAAACGGGGTTGGCATTCTATATCTTCTTCCTCAAAGCTGGAAGTCATAAGTACCCAAAGGGACATTAGAACCTGAAGAAATTGAAGAGACTCAACAAGCTCAAAGAAAATCTAAAAACTTGAAAAAATTCCAGAACTCAAAGAGGGAACCTTTGCTCTCTCCCACTCCCACCCGCTCCACCCTGCCCTTCACAAAAGCATACAGCACTGATCTCCACCAATAAGGAGAGAGTCCAATACCGGTGGTCTTTGGGATTCTGGTTACACAAAAACTACAAGATATTTTCAGAGGGGGAAGAGGGTGTATACTAGTAACAGGGGGAGGAAGTTCAGGAAAGTCCTTGCATAGAAGGTGGAGCTTGAAATGAGCTTTGAAGGAAAATGGAGATTTTAAGAGGGAGAGATGATGAGAAGCCACATGTCAGGCTTGGGAGTAATACTGTGTAAAGGCACAAAGATAGGAGGTGATATGTTGTATGTGACAAGAATGTCAATCTAGTTGGTCTTTAGAACATATGATAGAGAATACTATGTAAAATACGTAGAAAGGTAGGGTGAAGCCAGATTGTGAAAGGCTTTAAATAACAAAGAGAGGGTTCAAAGGAGTTAACTCTAAGAGTAAGGGGGGGCCATGGCAGGTTATTAAGTAGGGGAGTGATATGGACAGAGCTGTGTTTTAGGAATATCACATGTAGGGGATGGATTAGAAAGGGAAGAGATAAGATAGCACACTGGCAATTTGTAATTCTGATGGATAGATCAATCAAATCACCAGACCCTTGCTATATAATTGGCACTGAGGACAGGAAATTGGGGAAAAACTGGATGGGGGAGGCTGTTGGTGGTGAAGAGATCTCTGAAAATGACAGTATATCACTCTGTAAAAGGCAAGAGAACAAGAACTGCATTATCTACTCCAGCGAGAGTCAAATCCTTCCTGAGAGGCTTCCAAATGTTAACGATGGTGGGAGGTGTAAACGTGAGTGGGGAGAATATGTGCTGGGATACAGCACTTGGACCAAAAGTTGATGAAGGCTGTGAGAACAGCATAACACCCAAGCCTAACAGTTTCCTTTTTCTTCTCTTTATCCCACAAAAGATCAGGAAATGATCCCTCCCACCCAAAGACCTGAAAAGAAGGAGGAGGAATAATGTGATTTCATGAAGTAACTGCTCTCTACCAAGCAATCACAAAACTGTTTTCACACATGCTTGGGAAATACCAACAACTAGAATAAGAATTATCTTTTCCTCTTTGTAAGTTTCAAGGCAATAATGTGGTAATTTCTCTCATAAAGCACAGGCTCATGGGGAAGAATTTTTGTTGTTGCCGCTACCTTTTCTCAGCTGCTAACCTACGAAGATGTTTCTATTTTTAGCTTCACTGACACCATTCTTATCACTGCAAAAAAAAAAAAATCAGGTGTCTGATCACCTTTCTTGTGATAGGAGAAGAATGGTAGAGAAGTCTGGCCAAGGAACCACAGGTGGTCCAGCACAGTGGATTTGGAGGCTGAGGACGTGGTTTCCAATCATGGCTGGGTAAAATAGTCAAGGAGGCTCAAAGAATAATAGATAGAGAGCTAGAAGCTCTAAGATGCTATAGAATCCAACCCACTCATTTTACAGATGAGGCATGCATGGTACAGGGGAAAGCATACTAGATTTGGAATCACAGAACCTACCTTCAAATCCAGCCTCAAACACAAATGATCCAGTTAGAAGAGGAGATCTCCTAGGTCTCCTTTAGCCCTTAATAAGCATTTGTTAAATGGATATACAAAACTAAACACGGGATACAAAAATAAAATCTAAATTATTCCTGTCCTCACAAAACCTACCCTCTAAACCAGTGATCCTACAAGAGGTCCTTGAAGGAACCATTAGGGCCTTGGTGAGGTGGAAAGAACACAAGGGTCCCCTGTCGTGGCACTATATACTATGGCTTGAATTACTTTAATTCATTTGTCATGAAACTGAACCTTACGAGTGAAATGAAATAGTTCCTACACCAACAATTTGACCTTATAATCTTGATACAGGGGCATCTGTTTTTGGAAATTTTATCACTGAGAATTTAACCAAATGTTCCTATATTTATATATCAAATAGGTTCAATTTTATATTTGGTATCAAATCACTTGATGAGCAAAAAGTACTATCTAATTACCCACAGTCCTGAAAAATTGAATTCAGATGGCCCCCTGGGACCCTGACCATGTCCCCAGGGCACACATTTTGGCTCTATGACGTGCTGAGGCATTCAGCAGGAAGTGTAGCACCATTGGTTCCTCTCTGAGATAGCCTCAGCTCCCGTGGAGAGCAGTTCAGACTGGCAGCTTGTGTTAATGAGATTTAACTCCTCTTTGGCCAGCTCCTAATTCTATCTTCCTGACTTTTCCTGCTGATTCCAGAAAGAAGAAGCAATTGACCTCAAATATTATCCCATTGGCTCTGGCGAGGCAACCGTTAACTCAAAGCCTGAACTATCCTGACTCCCAGAGATGGTCAGTCTAATGCCTATGGCTCATGGTTGAAAAGAGCAACAAAACAATTTTAACATCCTTCAATTCAATATCAAGAACCTCTTGTTAATTCTTACATCCTTGTCCTTGAGCCAATGAGAAGGAAGATACAAACAGAAGGCCCCCCCCCCTTCTGGGTAAAATTCTATGCCTATAGCCAACAGGCACCAATAAATACCTTTCAGAGTTTATAAAAGAGAACAAAGAACAAAACATTTCTGCTCCAGAATAAGGTTCATTTTTGTGAGTGAGTGCTGTCACTTTTGCCTTTTTGACCTGACATCTGAGCTTGGCCTTCCTTGGCCAGGTTCTTTACAATCTTCTTTAGTACAATCTTGTTGGAAGATATAAAATATGTATGTGTGAATATAATAAAACTAGATACATGTGGAAAGGTGGAGGAAGCATAGTCTAAGGTAAATTTCAAAGGATTATATTAAGGATTCTCTTTCTCTCTGTCTCTTTCTCTCTTTCTGTCTTCCCCTCCCAAAAAAAATCCCTTTTCTTCTGTAAATTAACCTCTTTTTCTATCCTGGACATAGTATACTCTGACCTTCAGTATCTTCCTAATGCCATCAAGTTGTTCCAGAGACCTTGGACTCCTGGTTCTGGTTCAGTATAATGACCGATCTCTGATTTCTGTCTCTCATATTCTTAAGTGGCATACATTTTGCCAATTGATTCTCACCTACAGTGAATACACCATCTTTAGTACTTTAAAAGTTAATTTCATTCATTTTACTACAAGAATATACTCTACTAGTAGTGTGAGAGACAATTTTAAATGGGTACAAGCCCAGTTCACTCCTTATCTGTCCAATATTTGAGACCCTATGGAGCATTCTAGAGGTGCTTGAGGAAATGCAAAGTTTAGATACAACATGGTCCTCACTTCACAGAGGTTACATTCAAATAGAGGCAAAGATACAAATACTAATGAACGCAATACTACATAATGAGTAAAATATGTGAGGAACACAACAAAACGCTGTGCGAGGGTGAAGATTATTGCCATGGGTAGTAGAGTGGTAGCAGATGGAAAGGAGGCTAAAGGAAGCCCAGAGGTATAAGGAGTGAATGGTACGAGCAAAAGCATGGAAGAGGGAAAGAAAAGGGTATGTCTGAGCACCCTGCAGTCCATTGTTGCCAGACTGCACACAGCATGGCGGAGAATAATATAAACTTGGAGGAGTAGGGTGGTACCACATTGTGGAAGGCCTTGAATGCCAAGCAAAAACGTTTAGACTATTCAATAGGCATTTGCTAGCCACTGGACATTTTTAAGCAGAAGACTGATGTTGCTACATGTTCCTGTAAAGTCATTTAATCTTGCAGCAGTAAGAAGACTAGATTGGAGGAGGAGAGAGAAAGGAAGCAGGGAGACTTAGGAAACTTTGACAATAATTCAGGCTAGTGTCAATGAGGGCCTACCTATGAGGTGGTGTAACTGGGATTAGAGAAGAATGAGAAATGGAAGAAATGCTGAAAGCCTGGCTATTTGGGGTAAAGGAGTAGAATCAAAGACAGCACCAAGGTCAAACATGGGCCACTCAGCAAAAGGTGACACTGACTGAAGTAAAACAGCCAGAAGCAAGTACGTTTTCAAAGCTCTCCCAAGGTCCCTGGAAAAGATTTTTCTTGCCTGTAAGAAACAAGTTCCTCATCAGCTATGTTCTTTTACCTACTGACCAAATTCACTCAACCCTTTAGTCTCTGATGTCACCAAAAAAACCCAAAAAACCATTGTCCATGTTAGGTTAGGCTAGGCCTTCATGGAGTTATGTTTCTAGAGGCCTGGTTTGACCCATGTTTTACTAAATCTCTATTATAAATGAACTTACTTTAACATAATAGCATACAGTAACATACTCCTATGGTAGATTAAAGCACAGTCCATCTCCTTCAGTCAATGCTTAATCACCAATTCCTCATCAGTATCCTCTCTGACTGCAACAGGTTGACTGCCTCAGGTTTGCTCCAATCCAACACAATGGAAGAGGAGATGAGAAAGGAGCCTTCATTTGAATTGGGGAGCCATGGAAAGGTGGATAAGAAAGTCTTTTGAGGGGGTGGCTAGGTGGTGCAGTGAATAGAGTACAAGTCCTGGAGTTGGGAGAACCTGAGTTCAAATCCGGCCTCGGTCCCTTGACACACTTACTAGCTGTGTGACTTTGGGCAAGTCACTTAACCCCAATTGCCCCCCAAAAAGCAATAAATAAATAAATAAAAGAAAGTCTTTTGAGAGTCTCTCAAACTCTGAGTATATTAAGATGAAATTTTAATAGAGCCTAGAAACCTGAGAAGGGGCAGCTAGATGGCACAGTGGATAGTACACCAGGCCTGGAGTCAGGAAGACTCATTTTCTTGAGTTCAAATCTGGCCTTAGACATTTACTAGCTGTGTGACCCTGGGCAAGTCACTTAGCTCTGTCACAGTCCCAAGTCACTTCAGTTTCCTCATCTGTAAAATGATCTGGGGAAGGAAATGGCAAACCACTTTAGTGTCTTTGCCAAGAAAAAGCTAAATGGGGTCACAAAGAACTGGACATGACTAAAACAAATCAACAGCAAATGAAACCTGAGAATTTAATGTGTCTGGTCTAAACACAATGACAAGCACTGACATCATTTAGTCACTGTTTTGCTCTCGATTTCAAGAAGAGCCTGAGTCCTAAGCTGCTGTCTCAGCTTCTAAATCAGTCTGTGGCTTCTAAAATACCTCCCCCCCAAAGGCCCCTTGATTCCAAAGTGATTTGAAAATACACCTTTCCTCCATAATTTCAAAAAGAGTATTCTGTGCTCTCAAAACATGTGACAGAGAAAGCATGAGACTTAGCGATCAGAAAATGAGAGTTTTGTTTCTTTCATTAACACTAGCTGTGGGACTGTAGGTAAAGTCATTTTGCTGAGGCAGCTAGCTGGGGCTGTAGATAGATCCCTGGATCTAGAGTCAGGAAGACCTTGATTTCAAATCCAACCTCAGACGTTTACTAGGTGTGTGACCCTGGGCAAGTCATTGAGCCTCTGATCATCTCTGTTTCCTCTACTATGAAATGAGGATAATAATAGCACCTACTCCCAAGTTTGTTGAGAGGCTCAAATGAGATAATATATGTAATAGTGCTTAGTATTGTACCCGGTGCTACATAAATGCCGGTTAGTGTTATTATTAGAGCCTCAGTGTTCTCATCTGTAAAATGGGGATAATAATGTCTACTCTATCTACCTTACCAGGTTGTTGTGAGGAAAGTGCTTCATAAACTGCAAAGCATTATACTTCCAGTAGTCCAAATGATATGTGTTTTTATCATAATAGCCTTCTCAAGGGAGAGGAGGGAAGTAGAGGAGAGGAGGAGACCTTTTCTTCTGGCCCCATGAGAACTATGGGAAGTGAAGTCTGATGTCTCCATAGAACTGTCCTACAGAATAAACTGAGACAAGGTTGAGAAGTCCTGCGGAGAATCATCTGTCTTCTACCACTTCTCACTACTACCTTCTGTCTTGCTGAAGGGATGGAATTTAAACCCAAAATGTTCCATTTTTTCATTGTAGCTTCCTCAATGAAGCAAATGTATTTTATGTTCCTTGTTACTTTAGGAAACAGGGTTGTTGCCTATTGTTATATAGGTGTCTTTAACTGGAATTAAAGTAAACCATGTGGGAGAGAGTAGTTCTCTGAAAGGATTTTATATTTCACAGAATATATAAATTATTACCCTGATATCTTGGCTTGGTGAAAGCCAAGCATGAGCAGCTTTCCAGAGGACTGCTGCTGTGGATAGCTCTAAGGTTCTGATCACATAATATAGTGAACTCTCTACTGATTCAGCAATAAATTAAAGCAAAACATTTACAGAAACCAAAGTACAGCATTCACAATGCTATAACATTAATAACTTATCACTAAAGTGGCCACAAAGTTTTTCACCAAAGTGGCCACATAGTTTTAAACAAAAGATATCATTCAGTTAGTCCTTAATTCAATCAATTAAGGGACACAAGTACAATTATTCAGTAACCTTAACTCAATCATTCTTAAGGAGGAAGTCTCCTTAAAGGACACAAAGTACAAAGGTCAAAGTTCTCCACCCCTAGATCTCATTGTCTTAATCACTCAGTAAAAAAGTCTTCTTTCTTCTTGATCAGAGATTGGTTTCCAACCATCCTTAACTCAATAATCCTTAAGATATACAAGGTACAGAGTACAAAGTTCTCTCAACCCTAGGCCACAGTAAATCATGATCTGCTCAGTCAGCATTAAGTACCCAAGGAGAGGTCTTTTCATCTTGATTCAAGACTGGCTCCCAAATTCCAAGGTTCCTCTTCCATGGGTCCAGCTTCTGCCTGAATCTAACCTGGATTCACAGTAGGCAGCTCTCAGCTCCTCGTCCAGTTCCATATTGAAGCTCACAGTGTCCAATCCACCTCAAGTCCTTTACAGTTTCTGTTTCTGGGAAGACAAAACTTAACAGAGCCAAAACAACATTCATACACATACCCGGCACCATCATCAATTCGTTATCTGCCTATGAAATCAACAGAGACCCACAAACAAGGTCCAAGAGGTAAGCACAAATCATCAGTAAAGTCCCAGGACCTCAAAAACCCTCCTCCAGGATTTCTGTAAACAGACAACCAGAAAATCCTCTTTCAGGGCTTCTAGTAAGGTCCCAGGGCTTCTATACAAAGTATTACAAACAAAAATCAACAAACAGAGTGCGAGAATACCACAAGTTTTCTCTTTCTCAACTCTGTCACCACAAGTGTTCTCTTCTCAGTTTTGCTCTTTCCCAGCTTGGGCTTCTCCTTATATATGGTCATTAGCTCCTCCCTGTTCTGCTCCTTCCTGTTGCATCAGCAAGTCCCCCCACTGTGGGTTTCACAAGTTCTGTTTCTTAACAAAGACTTGATATAATCATGGCCAAGGCCCAAAAGAAACTTGAATTAGAACAAGGTGCGAAATAATTAAATAGCTGAAACAAGGTGCTAAGTACTGTTTTGCTTGCCATTACACTTGGGGATCAAAGTAAATACCTAAGGACATCATGAACTAAATATATTCAACTTTTATATTTTGGAATATATTTTGGAACCCATAAAATATAACATGGAGGGAAAACTGGTCTTGGAGTCAAAAAGAACTGGGTTCAATCCCCACATCTAAAACCCAATAGCTTTGTAATCCAATGCAAGTCATTTAAATTCTAACTGCCTTACAGTTGACTTGGAGAGTCCCCTATAAAAGTGAAATCACAGGTCCAGTCTCTAGCTCTTATAACCATTTAAACACTACTCCTCTCTCAATGAGCAGAGAAGGAAGTCTATAGGATTGAGTCATTTATTTCCCCAATGACTAAAAGAACCTAAGCTCCCATTATTATTGTAACATAGATGGTGCTCACTAGGACAAGATAGCAGTAGGGTGCTGAGCCTAGGCATTCTTCTTTCCCTCAGTCCTAGGTGAAGGACATATTGGGATCAGAGAAGTGTTGTTATTCATCCTTCATTTTCAAAGGCAACCAATGACAGTGAGAGGAATGATGTCTTGACTTGCATGTAAATTGTATTTAAGTGAGGTAGAGTGGTGTAAAATCATCAGCCTCACCCCCTCTTCCAGAATCACTGAAGTCCAGTGGCAAGACAAAAGTTGGGATGACTGGCAATGGCCTGGAATGCAGTGAAAGATCTTGGTGTCTCTGATGTCTGACCATGCTCTAAGCTCTCTGCAGCACCTGTCTCACTCATCTTCATGACTATTGCAACAGACTGATCTTGGCTGCCCATTCCACCAGAAATGAAGGAGGATTGAGAGGAGAAAAGTGGCCATTCCTTCAATGATGCAAAAAGTAACTCTTATAAACAGCTTGTTTTTTTTCATACTTTTTGTCCATCTTCTTCTATAAGTTCATCATCTAACATGCTAAGAGATCTCTGACTGATCTTGATAGCCCAAGAACTTGGACTAAACATTGGTTAGCCCTCATTCTTGCCAAAGCATTAGCCCATTATTTTTATCAAAAACTTCTTTTGTGATATCCTCAACAAAACTTCTTCATGATGTGTTGCAACCTGATAACTCTCAAAGGTATTCTGATAAATGTTTAACAATTGACTCTCCAAAAAAAAATATATATGTACAATACACTTTCAAGTTTAATCTACATTAACATTCTCTCCATCACTTTATTATGCCTATATAATCAACAAAACAATAAACAAGCTCTGGTTTGTTTTGCTGATTTGCTGATTTCTGAAGTGTATATGTAAACATCAAAATTTTGACAATCAGCTTTCAGCCGGTACAAGTTGGCTCAGCATATCCATGATCACACTCATCATACAATTCTCTGTCGTAGTGTAGATGATGTTCAACCTAGATTCTTTAGAGACTGTAATGTTATATGACTCACAGCCATAAAATATGAACAGAAGAACTTTAGTAAAACAATAACAGGCCTGGGTATCAGGAAGAAATGTATGGTCATTGAAAGAATTTCAGTTTTCCAAAAGGCAACCCAGTTAGGCCCTTTTTCTTTTTCTTCCTGTTAAATTCTGAGTAAGTCCATTTCTCACTTGCAATCTATATATTAAAACACTAAAAGTGAATTATTATTTTGTTTTTTGTTGGTAAAAATCATCTGCGATAAAATCTACTCTTCTTTGATGAAGCAAAATATTGAAAAATGGAAAACCACTGAATTTGCAAAAATTATTTTTATCAAACAACTTAAAATCTAATGACTTCTGTTAGAATGTAGTACAATATGTCTCATTAAAAGAAATGTATTGACAGTTTAAGTGTGTCTACATGGATTTTTTAAGGGTTAACAAAAGGTTGTGATAGAAAAAAATGTTTGACATACCACATATCTGAATGAAAAAGGCAAAAATCACTGTCAAATGTTTTCCTCCAACCTCAGCTGCTGTTAATTATTTTAAATAACAGAAATTTTGGTTCCTTTTCTATTTACTTAAAAAAAAAAACTTGCCCCACCCTCCCCAACCCCAAAAGTCCTTTCATAAAAAAAAGAAATATAAATATAAAAAGAAACAATTGGTAGGACTGTAATGGATTGTGAATGCCGTATTCCACATCTATAGTCCTCCACACTGCTATGGAAAAGAACATTTTCAGATGTGTCCTCTAGAGCCAAGATTAGTCATTCAACTACTACTGATTTTTTAAATGAAGCATGTTAGACACCTCATAATGAAGAGGAACAGTATTCATACAGGCTGCTATTTATATACCCAGGTGTACCTTCTATTATTTACTGAAGGACCACCTAGCAAAAAAATCGGTCAGGAAAAAGCATGTCTACCCAGAGTTTCAAGCAAAGAGAAACAATGATTTTCCATAAAAGAAACAGCAGCAATTCCTTCCAGCAAATGCGGTTGAACACCTATTCTGTGCTCCCTGTTATGCTGGGGGCAGTGGGGAACATGAGAGGGAGAAGGAAAGTGATTAAGTACCTACTATGTGCCATGTACTATGCTAAGGGATTTTTATAAATATTATCTTATTTGATCCTCACAAAACCCTGGAAGGTAGGTGCTATTATCACCCCCATTTTATAATAGAGGAGAGTGAGACAAATAGAGGTTAAATGCTTTGCCCAGAGTTACACAACCAGTAAGTATCTGAGGCTGGATTTGAACTCAGTTCTTGCAGTGCCCTATTTTCTGTGCCACCTAGCTGAAAGAAATATGATATGGTCCCTACCTTCACAGAACGGATTGAGGGTTGGCAGAGACCTTAGAGACCATTTATTCTCATCTTCCTTCACCTATTTTGCAAATGTAATTTAATTTGAAAAGCATTTATCAAGCAGTTACTCTGTGCCAAGCTCAGTATTAGGTGCTGGGGTGGGGGTGGGGGTATTTCAAAGGGAGGATAAGTGTTGCATCCAAGTTTTTCTACTCCGTGGTGCTCTAAGCTGGGGACACAACAGCAATGACAACAACAACAACAACAACACACACACATACACACACCACAACTAAACCCCAAAACAAGACAGCTGCTGTCAGTCCCTAAGGTATCAGTACGAACATGAACTTGGGAGGGACAAAGCAGTGTGGTAACTTCACCTTTCCTGCTTCAGATGGATGGTGGTTCCTTAGCCTGATACACCTTTGTAGTAAACTCTACTATGCCAAACATTGTGCTAAACACTTTACAAATAACCCATTTGATCATCACAACAACCTTGGGAGGCTGGGATATTATTATCCCCATTTTATTGTTGAGGAAACCGAAGGAGACGAATCAAGTGATTTTTCCAGGGTCACATAGCTAGTCAGAGTCTGAGGCCAGATTTGAACTCAGGTCTTCCGGACTCCAGGATTATTCCTCCATCTATTTGTACAACGTCCTCACCAGAGAGTCGCTGACTAGGTGATCGATACTTTTGGCCACAAGACCGCCTGAAGCCAGTCTGCTGAGGTGTGGAGGAGTTTCAGTCTGCACTGGTGAAGTGAGTACCCACCCCCAAGAGACTAGAGCTCTAGAATGTACTCATGTACAGCATTTGTTTGGGGAGGGAAGGTATTGGTGAATACCAAGGATAAATAAGAAAAGAAATCAAAGAACCTTTATGGACGTGAAATTGGGGGGTATGGGGAGGATATATAAGATAAGCACAAAGATAAGTCTAACATAAAATAGACGATGACCCACGTACCCAATGAGTTGAAAAATACTATGAGATAAGATGAGAAATAAATCATTTTCAGCTGAAAAAAAAATTAAGAAAGGCTTCATAGAAGAGGAGGCATTTAAGCAGGGCCTTGAAGGTTATATTAAATGTTTTCTCTTTTTTTTTTAACTGAAATTATTCCTTCTACAAATTAACCTATTTCTTATTGTTCTGTTTTAGCAAAGCTTTTAGCAGCTGTTCTGTCTGCTCCATCTAAGAACCCTTCATTGAATTGAAAACTGATTGAGTGGTAGTCTCCTCATCTTCCCTCAGCTGTCTATAAACTAAAAAAAATCCCATTTCCTTTTATCTTTTTCTCTAGTTTCCATTATCCAACACTTGAATAATATCAACTGTTCTCCTTCATGTCTTCTCTCCAAATTCTCTTTCAGTTTTAGAATTTCCAGAAAGTTGTATTATGCTAAGAAAGACTTGACCCCATTCTTCCTTCAAGGTAGGTGCCACTTTCTTCAAGAAACCTTTCTTGATTCACCCAGCTGAAATAAAACTTCCCCTCCTAAAATGTTCTTCATATACACGTGTGTGTTACTATTCCTATTTTAAAATACAAGGAAAGTAACTGAGGCTTAGAGAGTGTAAGGAATTGCCCAATGTACAAGTCAGCCAGGACTTCATCCTCCATCAGGGTGGAGAACCTGTGACTTTGAGGCCACATGTGGCCCTCAAGGTCCTCAAGTATGGCCCTTTGACTAAGTCCAAATGTTACAGAGCATATCCTTTTATTAAGGGGCTTTGTTCTGTGAAGTTTGGATTCAATCAAAAGGCTACACTTGAGGACTTAGAGGGCCATCTGTGACTTGAGGCCACAGGTCCCCCAACCCTACTCCAGATCTTGATTGCAAGCCCAGTGCTCTGTCCGCCATATCATACAACCTCTCTTAACAAACACAAGAAATAACCAAGAAATATTGGTAGCTAAAGCGGACATCAAAAAACATTAATGTAAAATTACATCAATTTTAATCTACATGTATAAATTTATGGCAAAAGCCAAGACTTATATCAAACTCATACAAATTTGGAGCATAATATTTTAACATCATTTAACTTAACCCCAGCTCAGCATATGAAGAGATGCATACTAAAATTTGTCATTAAAAATAAAATTTAAAAAAATTTTTAAAAATAACCTTCCAAGTGGAAGCTTGGAATCTCTTGTCCTATTCCTTTGCCTAGTCCCTGTTTTGAAAGGCTTTGAGGCTGAGGGTCTGTTGTGAGACCTCAATTGCTCATTAAATGAAGGTTTTCTCTTTGCCTCCCTTTTCTACAGTAAGATTCTTTTTTTTTTTTTTGGATTAAACTGTAAATTTTATTTTTTTAAACATTTATTTATTTATTTATTTATTTACTTTTAGTTTACAAGGTTCAATTCCACAATCCCTTGAGTTTCAAATTTTCTCTCCTCTCTTCCCCGTCCCCGCCATGGTGGCGTGCAATCATGTATAGGATCTGCAAATACTTTCACATCGTACAATAGTTTGGCTGTATAGAAGGGTTGTAACCAATGAGTGATCACTGGGAAAAAAGAAGCAAAACCAAACATGAAAAAGAATGATAGTATGTTTTGCTTCAGACTCCATTAAAACTCTAGTCTTTCTAGATCTTTCTCTGAGTTTAGATATCTCCTTCCATCCTGAGGCTTGTAGAGTTGTCTTTTAGCTGTGCCTTATTGAGGATAGTCCAGTTTATCAAGGTTGGTCATCACACATACATTGTGTCTGTGATTGTGTACAAGTTTTTCCTGGTTCTGCTCTTCTCATTTAGCATCAATTTGTATAAGCCTGTCCAGGTAATCATGAAGTCCATCTCCTTCCCATTTCTTATAGCACAATAGTATTCCATTACGTTCAGCCATTCCCCAATTGATGGGCATCCCTTGTATTTCCAGTTTTTTGCAACCACAAAGAGAGCTGCAATAAATATTTTTGTACATATGGGACCTTTTCCCACTTCTATGATCTCTTTGGGATATAACCCCAACAGTGGTATTGCTAGGTCAAAGGGTATGCAATTATTTATAGCCCTTTGGGCATAGTTCCAGATTGCTCTCCAGAATGGTTGCATCAATTCACAACTCCACCAACAATGCATTAGCATTCCAATTTTTTCACATCCTCTCCAGCATTTGTCATTTTCCTGTTTTGTCATCTTAGCCAATCTGACTGGTGAGATGTGGTACCTCAAAGTTGTTTTGATTTGCAT
>CM053587.1:80159870-80177879 GCA_028646515.1 Pseudochirops corinnae
CACTCATTCTTTAGGATTAAATTATTTAGTTTCCAATTAGTTTTTTGTCTATCTTTCCATGGCCTTTTATTGCATATAATTTTTATTTCATCATGATCTGAGAATGATGCATTTACTATTTCTGCCTCTCTACACTGAATTGTGAGGTTTTTATGCCCTAGTACATGGTCAGTTTTTGTGTATGTGCCATGTACTGCTGAAAAGAAGGTATATTCCTTTTTATCCCCATTCAGTTTTCTGCAGAGATCTATCATGTCTAGTCTCTCTAAAATTCTATTTGCCTCCTTAACATCTTTCTTGTTTATTTTGAAGTTAGATTTATCAAGTTCGGAGAGGGGGAGATTGAGGTTCCCCCACTAGAATTGTTTTGCTATCTATTTCTTCCTCTAATTCCCTTGACTTTTCCTCTAGGAATTTGGATACTATACTGCTTGGTGCATATATGTTAAGTAATGATGTTGCTTCATTCTCTATGGTGCCTTTTAGCAGGATGTAGTTTCCTTCCTTATCTCTTTTAATTAGATCTATTTTAGCTTTTGCTTTATCTGAGATAAGGATTGCTACCCCTGCTTTTTTACAGTAAGATTTTCTTTCTTGATTCTAGCACAAGGATGCAGCTGTGTAACATAGCCAAAGAACATCGAACTGGATTTCAAAAAAGGGGACTAGAGTTCAGATCCTGATTCTGCTATTTACAACTTATGTGATCCTGAGCGAATCCCTTCCATTCCCTAGGCCACAATTTTCTTGCTTATAAAATGGAAGGGATCAGACTAAATTATTCCTAAGGCCCCTTCTAGTGCTAACATCCTAAAAGGCTAACATCCCAACATCTCTTCTCTTCCATCCTTGCCCGTTCTCTGGCCTTGACCATCTGGGATGCCTGGGCAGCAGGAAAAACCCCAGAGAAAAAGGGTAAAGGAAAGGTGGAAAGAATACCTCCCTTCTCTCACTCAGGCCCCTGACCATCCCAGAAGCCATCCGAAATGCATCATTGCTTATATATCTTCGATAAGATGAAACTCACCAAGGTGTCCCTTTTGTTAAGTCCAAGGAACACCAGGTCTTAACATCTGTCTTCTCTCTACATACCAAAGACCCTCGAAATGTTATCTAATACAAATTAAGAACTCAGGCCTTGCCAGGTCTTGCTCTCAGTCTCTCCACTATACCCACAGGGCTTCTAGGTCTCTCAATCTGCCCTGAAGCTAAACTTTCTTTTATGCATTGCCTCACCCAATTGTAACATTGTGCTATGTCCCAACTCTCTAAACCATGCTTGTCGCACAGTAAAGGAATGCTTGGTGAATGCTTTTTTCATTCATTTATATGAACGAACATTCAATTAAATCAAGCAGGTATTATTTGAATGACTGATTTCAGTAAGGCACTATCCCTTCTTTATAGATGATTTAATAGATTTGAATGTTTTACAGTATTTAGGCATGGTTAAAGGAAAAAAAACAATCAATCAGTTCAATATTTATTAAGCCACTATGATCTTGTCACTGTGGTATACAATGGAAATATAAATTTAAAAATGAGACAGCCCCTGCCCTCAAGGAGCTTATTTTCTACTACAGGAATACAATATGTTTGCAGATAAGTAGTTTTCAGCAGTTACTACTAGGTGGTGGAAAAATCTGGCAACAGTTTCTGGACTCACAATGACCAAAAAATAATTCAAAAGCAAACACATAATGAATCTGAAGTGTTTCTGGCAGCACTTGCTCATATTCCATCAAGTAACTTCACTGAAACCATGGTTCTGAACACTGGGCATGTGTATGTTGCACTGCACATGCCCTCAGGCCACACAACCCAAATGTTGCAAATAGAAAGTTTCAAACCCCTGGGTAGTGGACAGAATGCCTGCCCTGGAGTCCAGAGGGCCTGAGTTCAGATACTTACTAGCTGTGTGACCCTGGGCAAGTCACTCAAACCTGATTGCCTCCAAAAAAGAGTATTTTTTTAAAAAGCCACAAAAAACCCAGTCCCAGCCCAAATAATCTGGCTTCAGAAACTTACTAGCAGTGTGACGCTGGGCAAGTCATTTAACCCTGTTTGCCTCAGTTTCCTCATCTGTAAAATGAGCCAGAGAAGGAAATAACAAATTCTTCCAGTATCTTTGCCCAGAAACCCCAAACCCCCAAATCCCGAAGAGTTGGATATGACTATAAACAACTGAACAACAACATACGCAGCATAAATACAAAATAAATAGTGATTTTTTCTAGGTGTGGAGGAAACCAACAACTAGGAGAGTTGGAAAGGGGCTCTTGACATAAATGTCCATTTAAGTGTGAGCCTTGAAAAGGGAGCTAGAAATTCCAAGAGGCAGAGGTGAAGAGTGAAAGCATTTGAGATCTGGGAGCCAACAGGGGGCAAGATTATGGGCAGAAGATACCCATATTCCAGTGCCATGAAAAAAAGGATTTGAATAGATGGACTCAAATGTTCTATGCCTTGTTAATAAGCAATAGTAGGCTATCAGGTGGGCTGTGAAACACTAGTGTGCTTTGCATTATACATTATTCCACATAAACTCCCATCAGTTTTAAATGATTTTAGTGATTAACACATCATTTTCATGCCAGCTGAGGGTACATTTCAGACTTTTCCCCTCCAAGATATCACACAATTTAAGACTCTAATTTATTTCCTCACTAAAGTTGCTAGTAGTAATGAACCTCAAACTACATGGTATACTCTGACAGGATCTGTGTTGTAAAGGAAATCTCCATCTGGCTTCAAGAGGCACCAAGAACTTTGCTCTTTTGGCTATTTAACTGCCCTTCTGACTCATTTTTTTTTTAAAACTGCATTATATACTGTATCTGTAAATGCAGGCAATGAAATCCCTTAAAGCATCAGTTCCAGGCTATGTGGCCTAGTCAACCTGTCCTGCCTTATTCCCCATTGCATATCAAGCAGGCTGACCTAAGTGGCAGATAAACTATTTATCCTTCTCAGTGTCTGATTCCAAAAGGTTTCTCTCAGGGCTTGAGCTTTCCTGACATATGGTAGCAGCAAGAGATTTAAGGTGTTGATGGAAAGATAAAAACATTTTTACATAGAGACTTTATTAAAGGAATAATTGGAAGTGACTGTTTTATTGAGTTTTTAATTAAATGGATTGCTCTAAAATTGTCCCTATTGTTTGAATCAAGCCTTTCAAAAGACAATGCTTTAAAGAGTTGACAATATTTCTTTCATTTGAAACCACATCCCTTCAGTCCAGTAAAGTGCCATGTTGGTCTATCTCACAGATGACATTACAGTGGCTCCAGGCTGTGGCTATTAAAGCAGCAATGACAACTTAGAGGTTATGTTATTCACTGACTAGATAATGACTGGATTCTTGAGAGGTGAGACTCCTGAACTTGGTCTCAAGCCCCCATAACCCTAGAGATTTATTATCTGACTAAGGTAAACTGTTCACTAGGGTTAATAAAAGCCTGAAGTTGAATCTAACATAAAATGTAGTGATTCGTTCTCTATGTAAGAAACACTGAATAGTTACCTATGTGTGTCTTTCAGAGCATGCTTGTTCTTCGAATCCTGTAGCTGCTTCTGTTACCCTTTCCCAATAGGAGTGTAGGGAATACAAAACAGAAAATAAAAAGTCACTTATGTTTGGCCTCAGGGTGTGCTAAGTGATCTTTCTGCTGAAGATTGCCCTCCCTGCCTAGTTTTTGCTTAGGCTAGCATTTTAAATAGATAGCATTTACTGAGCACATGCCAACAGATGGCATAGGGATGTGCTCTAGAAACATGTTAGATAGCAGGAAGAAGTCAGTCTGTGATTAAAAATCTGCTTCCGAATAATATTTTTAAAAAAATAGATGACTTATGTACAGCTAATTGAGAACTAGCTGTCCTTGGACAGAATCAAAGATGAACTGCCACTAAGATAGAGTGTAATGTTTATGTTTTTATATATACTGTCATCCAATAGAGGGTTAGCTCCTTATTTCATTTTTTTTTATACCCCCTAGAGCAGTGGTTCTCAACCTCCCTTTGGGGGTCAAATGACCCTTTCACAGGGGTCACAGGGATCACCTAAGACCATTGGAAAAAACATATTTCCAATGGTCTTAGGAACTGAGACACTGCTCCTCTATCTGTCTCCAGGCAGATCTGCCCACATACAAGTATTAAAGGGTTGCAGCATTAGGAAGGTTGAGAACCACTGCCCTAGAGCTTAGTGCATACTGTAGGTATGGTGCCTAATCAGAAGGTGTTTAATAAATACTTGTTGATTGATATCCAAAAGGCTCCCACTCTCCATCTTTGCCTCTTATAATCTCTATCTCTCTTCTGTGCACAAGTGACCTCCTACATGGCCTTTCTGATCCCCTGCTTGTTAGTGCTTAGCACAGTGTCTCATATATACAAGGCACTTAATACATGCTTGCTCCTTTCCCTTCCCCATAGTACTTTCTCTCACTTGAAATGACTGTGTTATTTTGTATATTTGAGAGGTAGTGTGGTATAGCAGATGATGGGTAAGATTTGGAGTCAGGAAAACTTGGGCTTGGGTCCTACTAGTGACATATAATGGCTATGTGGTCTTGGACAAGTCATTTACTCTTGGGCCCCTATTAAGATCTCTAGGAATATATTCTACAGGGGAGTTGCTGATCAGCATTGGTGGAAGGAGTTTCAAAACCAGGGGATCTCCTTATGGATGAAATAGCAAAATGTTTTGTTAAATATTCTATGAATTTACTTACATGTGTATATGTTGAGTATGCCCCAGATAATAGGTAAATAGCTTGGGGATAGTAACTGTTTCATTTTTGTATCCTCAATAGTTAGCATTATGTCTTCCTCATAATAGGTGCTCAAGGAATGTTTGTTGAATTGAATCCTAGATGTTGCATCAAGCAATTTTCTACTGCTGAGATTTCCATAGTGCAATTAGTTTAGCACTAAATTTTTCAGTTTCCTCATCTGTTAAATGGGGATATTTTTACAGGGTGAAATTACTTATTTTAAATCCTGGAAGTCAAAACCAAATCTCACCTCTATCTTACAGTCTTCCTGATTCCTTCAAGGCTCAGCTCAATCCTCCCTTCTCCAGGGTGCTAGTGCCTTTCCCTCTGAAATTACTTTCCATCGATTTTTCATCCATCTTGTATTACAGAGGCCTGTAATATTTACCTCATGGCATTTTTGAAAGGATCAAATGAGAGAAGCAGATTAGAGAATGGGCATGGAGCATTTGGCAAACACTGAAGTCTTATAGAAATGTCAGTGGCCATAGGATTAGTACTTCTAATTCTTTTCTAGCAAGAACCTGATGCTCTCCCGTTTTTTGATAGACATCTGGCCTCTTTCATGAGTTGAGGGCACTGTACTGAGCACCTAAAAGAATTCACATTCTTCTAGAACCCTATGGGAAAATTACAGACATGGGATCCCAAGTTTCTTTACTAATAGCAAAATAAAATAGACCCAATCTCCCATCGAGGATGGCTTTGCATCTAAACGGTTACTTGGGTAGTGTTTTCAATTATGTTTCCCTTCTTGAGAATTTTATTTGCTTCTAGGGAGTGTGAGCACAATAGAAGTATAAGACTATAGTTTTATGCATACAACTTGGAGGGAGAAACTGACAGTATGGAATAAGAGAAAGAACACTCAACTTAGAGTCAAGACACCCTGGTTTGTTACTTACTCTGTATGTGACATTAGACATATTACATCACCTCTCTGGGCCTCAGTTTCCAAAGAAAGAATATTGAACTGGGTGATCTGAAGTCCTTTCTATGAGTCTATGACTCCTTGAAAGTCAGGATGATTCTGTTCATATACACGTGCTCCACCTCACAAAAAGGTACCATATGACAGATCCTGTGAGATTCTTTCCTGTAATGCTACCCATTTTATACCCTGAAAGTCAAAACCAAATCTCACCTCTATCTCACAGTCTCCCTGATTCCTTCAGGCCTCAGCTCAATCCTCCCTTGTCTGGCATGCTACAGCCTTCCCCTCTGAAATTACTTTCCATCAATTTTTCATCCATCTTGTATTTACCTAGTTGCTTATATGTTGTCTGCCCCATTAGAATGTGAGCTCCTTGAGGGCAGGGACTGCTTCACTTTTGTTTTTGTTCCCTGAGCACTTGTCACAATACTTGCCACATAATAATCTCTAAATAAATGCTTTCTGACTGATTGCTTGTTCACTCACTTGAGCTGCCTTGGAAAAGATACTACTTCTCTAAAGTTGGGCTTCGTAAATTTATCATCTCCAGCAATAGGATCTGATCATCCAGCAGATTTTATCAGTTAAAGGAACTGTACATGTTTAGCCTGGAGAAGAGAAGACTCGAGGGGGACAGAAGAGTTGCCTTTGAAGGGCCGTCCCATGAGAGAAGAATTAAACATTCTTTGATCCCAGAAGACAGAACCCAGAGCAATGAATAGAAAGTGCAAAGAAGCTAATATGGGCTTGACATCAAGAAAAATTCCCCTCAAATCAGAGTTGTCTAAAAGTGTGGTGGGCTGTTTAGTGAAGGGACAGATTCCCCTTCCTTGGAGCTCTTCTAGCAGAGGCTGAATTAAAAGTTGTTGGCTCTTAGAGTGGGAATTCTTTCCATGTATGAATGGCACCAGATGGCTACTGAAATGGCGTCCAACTCTCAAATTCTCTGATTCTGTTATTTTATTACCTCAAGCCAAGAGCTGGTGCTGAAAGACATGAAAATCCACTACAGGGCCATATTTAATGTAGTGGAACATGGCTGCCCATAAAAGCAGCTTCCATGGCTGCTTCCTAATCATACTAAAAGGACTGATCCAAGGGATTGAGTCATCATGCTCCCATTTCCAATACACCAAACCTAAGCTGGATTTCAGGCCCTTCATACTTTGACCCTCCTTTTTGCAGTCTCTTCCCTCGATCTGGTCAGACTGGTCATCTTGTTGTGCAAACACACGGCACTCATTCCCCTCTCTTTTCTTTGCTCATGTTATTGCTCTCTTTACCTCCCTACACCTTGGCCATCTTTGAGATTCAGCTTCAATTTTAGCTCTCATTACCAGTCTAGCCTCACAATGGTTGCTTTCCTTCAACAAGACGTTTACTATAACATTTCTAGACCATGTCAATCAATTTGGTGCTTCTAGATTTTACTGTTCTGGATTCAGTCATGTGCATTACTCTTCGGTAGAGTTCAATTCAGAAATTATTTATTATTTACTCTGGAAAAGGCACTAGGGATACAAAGACCAAAATGGAACAGTACCTGTCCTCAAGGAGCTTACATTGTAGTAGGAGGATACAACATATATACAGAGAAGTAAACAAATAGTGTATATGACATAATATGAATGAATGAATGAATGAACAAATGAATGAATAAGCATTCATTAAATACCTGCTTTGTAACAAGTACTGTGTTCAGTGCCAGGGGGTTGTGGAGGAAACAGAAAGAGAGGAGAAAGTAATTTCAAGGGTAGGAGATGATAGGCAGGGGTGTTATGTGCTGTACTTTGAAGGAAACAATGCAGTAGTGAAAAAGGGATACACACCAGACATACTGAATTTCGTGTACAAAGATATGGAGGTAGGAAATGGAATGTTGTGGACAAGAAGAAGCCATCAAACAAGTTTTAACTGTAATGAAGAGTGTGTGAAAGGGGATAGCATAAAGTAAGACCAGAATAATAGTTAACATTAATATAACTCTTACTGTGTGCCAAGTACTCTGCTAAGCATTTTACGAGTATTATCCTGTTTGATCCTCAAAATAACCTTGGGAAGTAGGTACTATCATTATCACTATTTTACAGCTGAGGAAACTGAGGCAAACAGGGGTTATGACAGAAAGATAAGTGAGGGGCAGTTAGATGGTGCAGTGAATAGAGCACTGGCCCTGGAGTCAGAAGGACCTGAGTGCAAATCTGGACTCAGATACTTGATCACACTTACTACCTGTGTGACCTTGAGCAAGTCACTTAACCTCAATTGCCTTTCTTTCTCCCTTGAAAAAAAAGAAAAGTGAGATTTCAGTAAGATTTAGGGGCTTTTCAATGTCAGGCTAGGGGCTATATTATACTTATATCCTCTCTTATAATTTTCACAACCCATAGCATTGTTGGACATACAGTAAGTCCTCAATAAATTCTTGTTTATTGAACTGCTTTGCTCACCTGTCTCATTTGCCTTGGAAAAGCAACTCAAAGAATCAGACACACTTTGTTGTAACACAGACTTTGGGCTACAATGACATTAAGGATTTAACATCCCTGAGATACCTCACTCATGCCAGAGTAAACCAGTCACATGGTTTGGCACCACAGCCTAATGTTCAGAGCATATTCAAGCATTTTAAGTCATCTTTGAACAGCTCCTTCACTATTTAGTACAATTTCCTGCTCTCCTGCTACAGACATTGTGGCTGGCTCTCAACAGATGGCAGCTGACCTCTTTGGGAAAGAAAAGAAGTCATTAAAAAAACAGCTCTCTTTGACAAGTTGTCTTCCTTACATGATGCAGGTCAGAATAGAACTTCACACACAAGCCAGGACACTTCCAAGGGGACTAGGACCCTGAGAGGAGCTTTGTTGAGGGAAGAAGGGAGGCTTCAACTCTACTAGCATTAATTAAGCACCTAAGTGAAAGATGTTTAACAAAGTGAACATACCAAGAAAAAAAAAGTCCCTGTTCTGAAGAAATTTACATTCCACCAGGGGTTGTAAAATGTAAACAGATAAGTAAATTCAAGATAATTTAAGAATTAAGGTAATGCTAATAACTTGGGGAGGGGCTGGCAGCAAAAGCTCCTGTAAGAAGTCTTGAAATGAACATTAAAGGAAACTAGAGATTTTAGGAGGCAAAGATAAGGAGGGAAGAGACAGCCTAGGCAAAGCCCAGAGGTGATAAATGGAATTTTGAGTTTAGCAATGTGAGCCAGTTCAAATGGAGCCTAGGGTGCATGAAAGGGATTAATGTAAAATATAGTGGGAAGGGAAAACTAAAGGCAGATTGTGAAGGACTTGAAATGCCAAATTGAGGATTTGGTATTTTATTCTTGAGTATGGACCCTTAAATTTTTGCATGTGTCATAGACTTCTTAGGCTATGTGGTGAAGCCTATGGATCCCCTTCCAGAATAAAGTCTTTAAATGCATAAAATAAAATACAAAACTAATTGAAGATCAATGTTGCAAAATTACAAAGTAAGGAAGGGAAATAAGCATTTATTAAGCACCAATTGTGCCAGGCAGTGCGCTAAATATTTTACAAATATCCTCTGATATGATCCTCCCAACACCCCTGTGAAGCATGTGCTATTATTACTCCTATTTTATTTTTGAGAAAATTAAAGCAGAGACTTGCTTGCCTAGGATCACACAAGGCCAGGTGTGAATTTTAGTCTTTCTGACTCCATGCCCAGCACCATCTCCACCATACCACCTGACATTCAAGAACAAACTTGGTCCTAAAAAAAGAGACATGAGAAAATAGTTAGATGGCTCCTTATTACACAGGCAGGGGTTCAATGGGTGTGGAATATTGTGTAGAACACCAAAGTGTTTCAATGTATTGATGAATTTTCCTGGGGGTTTTTCCTCCTCTTAAAAAAAAAACTTTTTTGTTATGGCATTGCTCTCTCAGAGAGGGTGGGGAAAGGATACAGGTGGAAATCTAGGCAATTAAAAAACAAAATATATCAGTAAAAATATATTTGAAGTATTCTGGACTTTGCAAAGCTTAAGATACAGGATTAATGGGCTCTTGGTCTGTAATGAAGGCCGATATAAATACATTTCCCTGGAGACTCAAATTTTATCAAGAGAATAGAAAACGAAGGGCAAAAAAATTAAATTCACCATTCCAAATACCACTGAGAGCAGATCACAATAAATAGAAGAATATCCGTTGAGAGGACCACTACAGAAGAACAAAGGGAAACCAAGAAAAACCTGTGTATATGTCTATAAACATAGTATGAGAAATACAGTGGACTAAAGTTCTTAAATGCAAGAATCAAAGATTTAGAGCTGGAAGAGAACTTCAAGGTCATCAAAGTCCAAATCCCTCAACTTACAGACAGGGAAACTGAGGTTGAGGAGATGATAAATGACTTGCCCAAGGCCATACAGCTTGTAAGTGACTGAAACAGGATTTGAACTCAGAACTTCTTGACTCTAAATCCAGAGAGAGTCCTGACTCTCTCCACAGTTCCTGTCTCAAGGAGATAACCTCTACTTCATGGATATCACTGATTATTGGGATGGGGTGGATGTCTAGAATATAGCTATAGACAGATACGACTTATTCCAAAAGAAAAAGGGATAGGACAGTAGTGTTGTGCATTGAAGGTATACCTATTTATTTAAGGATTTCTAAGAAACAAAATCGGGAAGCATAGTGGAGAAGATTTGGTTGAGAATCAATGAACTGAGAAAAAAAAAAGCAAAATTGTGGTGAGCATCCACACAATAGGGAGGAGAAAGGAGGAGGAAGAGGAGGGAGGAAGGAGCAGATGAGGAGGAGGAGAAGAAGATGAAGAAAAAGACTTGAATTATTCAGCCATCTACTGGAGCTGTCCTACTTAAAGCAGAGAATGAGATAAATTCTTGATTTGCCTTGATGATAATTTCAATCTTCCAAATGTCTCATAAAGAGAACTACTGTTTTGCAAATGATTCCAGGAATAAGGAGGATTGAGCTGTAGATGGGATCCTCAAGGAAAGTGAGCCCTCTAGCTTAAAATATATAATAAAAAGAGGAAAAGTTCACAGAGCCTAACATAGAGCCTGTCTTTGGGGAGAGTGGATTTTGTAGTATTCAGAGAAAGGATAAGGAAGATTCCAAATGCTATGGGAAAAATCAGCCCAGGAAGAATGAAAAATTTTTCAGAAGGAAATTCTAATAGCAGATATACTTCTAATGAAGAATAAAAATGGGAATTGTCTAAAAACACTGATGTGAATGCACAGGGTATTTATTAGTCAAATTTAATTTAACATAGACAATTTTAGAGATGGAAGTAAGGAAGATGAATACAAAAGGTGGGACCGCTCTGTAAGAAGAGTGACAGGCAGTAGGGCTAAAGCTTAGAACGAGCTGAGGCTAGTAAAGAATGCCTAGGAAACCAAAAATATTTTCAAGCTATGTGGGCTATAGGGGAAGAATAAAGAAGGGATATTCAAGGTAGATGGGAAGAACAAAAGAAGGCAAAATTACTCAGCTTTTATTAGTGTAGGCTCTTTGACAAGAAGAACTGTCTCAATTTCTGTCTGTAACCCTAGAGCTTACCATGGGAGGCTGGCACATAGAAAAAAAGACAAACCTTAATAAATGTTGGGGTTTTTCCCTACTCCTTTGCAGGTCCAGAAACTATTCCTTAAGATTATTAGTTAAAGAAATAAAGGATATTTTGCCTTAGTTTAACAAAGGTATGGGGGAACATTATAGGGGTCTTCAAGTATTTGAATAATTATCATGTGAAAGATGGAATAGAGGTAAATCAAATCAACAAGCATTGTTTTGCACCAGGCACTATCTTAAGCTCTGAAGACACAAAGAAAGACAGAGAAACAGTCCTTGCCCTCAAGGAGCATACAATCTAATAATTTAACTCGTTCAACTTCATCAAGAGGCCCAAACTAGGAAAAATGTGTGGACATTGTAAGAAGGCAGATTTTTGTTCCGAAGTATAAACTTCCTAACAGTAAGAGCTAACCCAAAGTAGAAATAGGTTATCTTGGGTGGTAGTGGATTTCTTTTAATCCTTGATCCAAGGATTCCTTGTAGATTTCAATAGAGGTCTTCAACCAAGTACTGAATGGTCAACCACTTGCTGAAGATGTTGTAGAGCAGTGGTTCTCAACCTTCCTAATGCTGCAACCCTTTAATACAGTTCCTCATGTTGTGATGACCCCCAACCATAAAATTATTTTTGTTGCTACTTCATAACTGTAATTTTGCTACTCTTATGAATCGTAATATAAATATCTGATATGCAGGATGTATTTTCATTGTTACAAATTGAACATAACCCATAGGTTGAGAACCACTATGTAGACGAAAATCTTATGGACTAGATGGAGTCCCTTCTAACTCTCGATGCTGTGTCTATGAAAGTTCTGTTATTTGAAGAATTCACTTATGTGTAACAGCTCCTTCCTGAATGATGTCAGAGAAATAAGTGGCTATATATTAATTATGTTTAAGTGGAAAGAAAAATGCATAGTGCCTTTTTTCTTTTTTTTTATTTCTCTACTAAGAGCTTCTTTTCTGTAGAGCTTGTTATGGTACATCTATTATGAATGGCAGCCAATAAGTACTTAGTGTACCTTTAGTCAAACTTTTTTTTAGAGAGAAGCCAAGAAGTGGGCCTGTTTTCAGTGGTTGAAAAGCAGGCCTCGCCAGTCACTCAGAAATGGCTGAACAGCAATTTTTCAAACTGAAGGAAAAAGAAATTACTTTCACCCAAATATTAACTATAAGAAGTGTTGGCCCCTAAAGTTATATTCAGAGAAAAGGTTTTAAATCATCAGTAAAACAGGCAAAAAGAAATCAAAATGCCACCTCTGCCTAAGTCAAGGCATGATACTGGCTATGATGAAAAGTGCTTGGGATGTTGTCCCACCCCAATATTTCCTAGCATGTCATATTCAGGTGTGAAGTCTCACTTAAGGACTCAAGAAGCAACTTTTATATTTTTGCTTAATTATAAAATTTGTATTCATGGCTTGATGGAAAATGGAATAATGAGATTTTTGCTGTCCATTGTAGGAGAAGGAATGGTGAGTGGGGACACAATTCAAGGATAAAAAAATGAAGTCAATTGTTATCCCTGGACATTCTGGATGAATTTAAATAAAACCGGGCCCAGTGCTCTGATAATGCAAGATTTATGACCACTTACAGGTGTGACCGGTGAAAGATGAAGTGACTAACAAAATAAAGTTTCAATCTTTGGAGCATATCTCTTTATTAAGCAATATGCCAATTACTCAACAAACCAGCTTAGGCCTGGACCCCAAATACAGGAGAGAAAGACTTTAGTACATTTAAAACCAATTAGTCAAGTAAGACCAATGAATTAAAAGGAAACAATTTACCAGGATACAACATTAAATAATCTGATTTCTAATTGGATGAAACATTAGAGACTTTCCAATTTGGAGGCAGAAAGTGAACAGGTGCAATTCACTGAAATCAGAAAAAGGAGGAGTCCTGCTACCTCCAATGTCTATAAATAATCAAAGTAACATGGAAATAATAACTGATTTATCAGTATGGAGTCAGTTATAAGATAAGACATATGGGTTTGTGAGAAAACTCTTTGCATATACATGTGGTAAAAACGTTATTACCATGCCCATTGTACAGTTGGATAGGCTAAAGTTTAGAAATTTTAATCTCATGCTCTTCCTACTGCATCAACATCACCTCAGATAATGTGAACATACCCTGTTTCTTGGTTCATTGAAATATACCCTATTCTTCTCTTCATTTGATTTAAGTATGTAAGATGAATTTTATATGGATGACAAGACAATGTTTAGTTATCTGATTATGTTCAATGGGAAAAAAATGGGGCTGAAATTTTTTAAAAGACTTCCATACCTGATTTATGTTTAGAGCTGTGCAAATTGCTCTAAGATTCACTTAATAGCTCCTAGTGATTATTTAACTATATCTAAACTCAATTACCTTTCTCTTTTTCTTTATCACAATTCTCAGAAGAAGAAAGAATATATAATTATGAACAATGTGATATTTAGGCGAAAAAACAGACCCAATAAAAATTTCTATTTAAGGCTCATTTACTGTTCAGGTATGTTCCATTCAGTAAGCTCCCTCAGGATGGGACCTCTGTCCAACAATTTTCCTAAGTCCTGGGTCACAATTTGGCAAGTCAAACATACAAAGAGTAAAAAAAAAATATATATATATATATTAAAAGCCTAGCAATTTTCTTTTAATCACTTGAGAAATGACATCTTTTAGGAACTCTACTACTGGTTGCCCAGTCCTCAGTAAGAGTTCCCTAGTTGGGTATGCGCCTTCTAAAGTCTGTTCTTTCAAAAATATTATTTCACTCAAAATACAGCAATATTTAGTTCAATTTGTCTCAAATGGCTTATTAAGGAGTGAATTTTTTCCCCTCAAGATCTTGATTTTATTTGGATCTGAAGAAGTCATGCCCAATAGGGTCTCCATAAGACATGAGGAAGCAACAAGCAGAGCAGAGTAGCAACCCATGAGATTGACATCAAAAAATGAGACTGGAGGATAAAGTGGCCACAAAAGAAACCAAAATTCTACAGAAAGGGAAGGAAGTAAGCATTCACATAACTCCTACTATGTGCTAGGCACTGTGCTAAACACTTTTACAGATACCATAATTGATATTCACAAGGTAGGTGCTATTATTATGCCCATTTTAGAGGTGAGGAAACTGAGGCAAATAGAGATCAAATGACTGCTCAGAATCATAATCTAGAATATGTATCTGAGGCTAGATTTGAATTTGAGCCTTCTTCAGGTCCAGTACTCTATACATAGGGCCACCGACTGAGGCAGAAGAGGAGGAAATTCACAGAATTCTAGTCCTTCTTCAGGAGTTAGCTCATCAATCAAAGAGGTGTGTTCATCATTTACCTCCCAGTTCAGGGGTAAGAAAGTGAAGAAGGACAGAAGTCACCCAGATAGCTTCATTGAAAAGGGACAAGTGAAGTCAATCATCAGGATGTGGGTAGAAATACTTTCCCCAGGTGTGATGCAGTCTCCCAACATTTTTCAATTATTCTGTTCTTTACTGACTCATGTGGTCTCAGTATTGATGTTCAGCCTCCAATACTCACAGTGAAAGGAGTCCTCTAGAGGCAGACGGTATAAATCACATCATCATATTTAAACGAACAACAGAGTGCCCTCCATCTAAGAGTCTCATTGTGCAGTTGTTTCCCTTAGTTCTTTCCAAAGGCGCACTTAGGGAGATAAGAAGCTATCACTTGCCATCTTATGGCTGAGGAAATGGAGGCAGAAAGGTGATGTAATTTAAAATATCCACCAACATTTAATCAATAAAGAGTATAGGAATAAAACAACCAAGGTTATCAATCCCCTAGATATGTTTTGCATGTGATGATGACTCTTCCCATTTTGAAAGTCCCCAAGGATTACTGAAATGTTGGACAGAATCCAGATGGACCAGAACCACCATTAGCTGAAGGTCAAAGAAACTGTGATATGCATTCAATACCAGTAAAGGGTGAACAGACCCGGCAAGCTAATTTGAAGGGATGTCCCCAGATAGATGATGTCAGTCAGAGTGAGAGACATCTTCAAGAATTAAAGTTCACCTTATCTGTACTGATCAAAAAACCCCACATTGCTCAAACGGCGTGTATTAAAAGAAAACAGTGATGGCAAATGGCAATGTTTGCATAGGTCAGCTGGCATTCCCAATAAAAGAAAAAGGGAGGGCAGGTGGACCAGATGGGGAACTACTTTTCTAAGAGCTCAGTGGAAAAAACTGGTTCTGAAATGGATTAAGTGTAATATTTGAAAGATACAGTAGAAATCAGGGAAAATACATTTCATATATAGATACACCAGTCAAATTAAAGCAACTTCCCATTTGAGGAGAGATAACTCAGAATTGTACCACATTTTTAATGCTATATTGAAAAATAATTACAATTAAGTCAGGTAAGCTTTATATGACATTGAAAGTAGAGAGTAAGTTATTTAAGTTATTTTGCTATTTGATTAAATTCATGAGTCCATATTAAGTTCCCTATCACATAGAATTTAAATCAAATATAACTTCTCCCCCCACTATCTGACAAAATACTCATTCTACTAATCTTGGCTTTATATTATCTATTTCAATGAAAAATCTGAAGCTCCTTTGAGACAGATTACATCATATCTTCATGTGGGGGGCATCAATCATTCACAGGACTGGTTTTATATTTGGAAAAACAGGAGCTTAAAGGTATAGGATAGTATTCCCAACAACTACAGATTGTCAAACTGAAAAGACCCTTCCATGTAGTCCAACTTTCTCAGATTTTACAGATGAAAGAACTGAAGCCCAGAAAGTTAGTCAACTTGCTTATGATCACATGGATACTAACCAAGAGAGTTCAACTTTTGACTCCTGAGTGGGTATTTTTTCCACTTTACCACACTATCAATCAATAAACATTTATGAAGTATGTAGCAGGCACTATGCTAAGAGCTAAGGATACAAAAAGAGGCAAAAGGCAATCCTTGCCCTCAAGGAGCTTACAGTCTAACGGGTGAGATCCTCCCCTCCAACACACACATGCACACACACACGCACGTGCACATGCACACGCACACGCAAATGCATAGGCACACACACACACACACATGCACACACACACATACGCTAAGCTATTTAGAGGACAAAAAGGATATGATTAGCAAAGTGAAAGAACTGGAATCTAGAGGGGTTAGGGAAGGCTTACTATAGCAAAGGTGAGATTCCAGTAGAGACTTAAAGGAAGCCAGGCAGCTAGATGGCACAGTGGATAGAATGCCAGGCCTGGAGTCTGGAAGGCCTGCATTCAATTCAGCCTCAGATGCTAGCTGTGTGACTCCAGGCAAGTTACTTAACCCTGTGTGCCTCAGTTTCCTCATCTGAAAAATGAGCTGGAGAAGGAAATGACAAACTACTCCAGTACTTTTGCCAAGAAAACCCCAAAAGGGGTCACAAAGAGTTGGACACAATTAAAAATGACTAAACAGCAAAGAAATTTGGGGAAGTCAGTAGTCAGGGAAGATGAGAGAGAAGATTCCAGGCATGGGGGACAGCCAGAGAGAATATTCACAGCTGAGAGATGGAGGGTCTTGTTCATGAAACCAAAGCCAGGAGACCAGTGTCACTGGATTGAAATGTGGGTGGGTGCATGTCAAGGAGAGGAGTTAAGGTGAAAGAAGCCTGGATAGGTAGAAGGGAGCTAGCTTATAAAGAACTATGACTGTAGTTGAGTCCAGTTTCTTCTGGAGGTACTAGGATTATCTTCCTAACTGCCAATCTGGCACTTCTGAAAAATAGGGTAAATTACAAGCAGAGGTACTTAAGGCCATGTTTTATAAAGTGCAAATACTTTTAACATGTAAAACATACTTTATGCACATTTGACTTGCAGTGTTTAATCAGGTTCACACCATTAAATCCTGGAATTAGTTAAATGAATCATTTGAAATGTCATCAGCAATGTGTTGCTTATTATCTAATTATCCTGTCCATGTGCACTAAAGGACAATTGAAACCTTACTACTTTGGGACCTGGTTTCCTATGGTTTGACTAATTATAATAAATGGCATCATTCTAATAAATCAGCTAGAAAAGAAACAAATCTCCACTTGGCTTTGGACTTCATAAATAAATTGAAGCATTAGTAATCAGCTCCATGGAGATAGAGATGCTTTTGTCCTCATCCTTCATTCTCAAAGAGAACCATAAATGAAGGACAAGGACAAAGACATCTCTATCTCTATGGAGTTGATTACTATACACAAATATATATGCATACATACATACATTAAAACAAGAAAAGAGTTGTATAGGGACAGCTATGTGGTGCAGTGAATAGAGCACCAACCTTGGAGTCAGGAGAACCCGAGTTCAAATTCTGCCTCAGACACTTGACACGCTTACTAGCTGTGTGACCTTGGGCAAGTCACTTAACCCCAACTGCCTTGCCTTAACCCCTCCAAAAAGAAAAAAAAGAAAAGAAGAGAAGAGAAAAGAAAAGGAAAGAAAATAAAAGAAAAAAGAAAAGAGAAAAGAAAGGAAAAAAGAAAAGGAAAGGAAAGGAAAGAAAAGAAAAAAGAAAAGAAAGGAAAAAGAAAGGAAAGGAAAGGAAAGAAAAGAGAAAAGAAAGGAAAAAAGGAAAGGAAAGAGAAAAGAAAGGAAAAAAGGAAAGGAAAGGAAAGGAAAGGAAAGGAAAGGAAAGGAAAGGAAAGGAAAGGAAAGGAAAGGAAAGGAAAGGAAAG
>CM053587.1:80177979-80221996 GCA_028646515.1 Pseudochirops corinnae
TTCTCTTTGTGTCACCTATACACCCTCTGTAAACCATTCCAGTTTATGTAGCAGAGACTGAAATATGGACTTCTTTCTGACTGGTTTCTAAAAAATCTCTGGTTTACCCTGTGAACTCCCTTCTGTCTTGGTTCTATGAATTTAAACAGGAATCTAGCAGGAGAGATGATTAAGGAAATGTTTCTGCCTTTAAAACAAACATGAAATTTGGTAAAGCCCATAGAAACTTTAGATATTAATCCAGAGACTAGAAAGCAAAAACTAGAATATAGAATCTTCTAAAATCTTTTCCCCTGATTCTTAATATCAAGTGTTCAAGGTCCCCAGTATTAGCCTTTCCTGTCTGCCTGGCCACTCAGATGATTCCTTCTCCTTGACTCTTGACTTGTAGGGACTCAATGTATTAATCAATATACAAGCATTTGTTAAACATTGCCTATGTTTCAGGCACTGTTCTAGGGGCTGGGGATAGAAGTGCAAACAATAGAACAATCTCTACTCACAGGAAGCCTAAATTCTAACAGGAGATAGAGAGAGAGAAAGGGAGAGGGACAGAGAAAGAGAGACAGAAAAAGAAAAACAGAAAGACAAAGAGAGAGACAGAGAGATAAAGAGACAGAAAGTCAGAGAAACACCAAGTACATATTAAATACATAAGGAATAAATATAAAGAGAAAAATTATAAATCAGTGTAGAGATTACAAATATCAAATATAAATAATAACAATCAGATAAAATAATTGTAAAGCCAACCACAAGCAGCTTTCCAGAGGATGGCTGCTGTGAACAGCTTTTAAGATTCTGATCACACAGTACAGTGAGCACTCTATTTAGTCCATAACAAATCAAAACAAAACATTCACAGTAAATCAAAGCACAGCATCACAACAACTTATCACAGAAAATGGCCCCATAGTTTTCACCACAGTGGTCACAAAGTTTTCAACAAAGAACAATCATTTAGTAACTCAATCATTCAATCATCCTTAAGGAGGTTTGCCTCCTCAAGGAACACAAAGTACAATAGTCAAAGTTCTTCACTCATGGGGCACATGAAGTTAACTCAGTCAGTTATTTAGTCATCAATCACTAAGTACAATCATTTAGTCAATCGATCATTCAATCAACTCAATCATTCATCCTTCATCCTTCACTATTTGATCATCAGAAAATATATAGACCCTCCATCCCTAGGTCACTAGTAAATTTACAATTTCTCAATCAGTATGCAGTATCCAAGTAAAGTCTTCTTTCAGCTTGACTCAGGGTAGTTTCTCAGATTTCCTGCATCCCCTTCCATGGTCTCAGATCCTACCTGGATTTACCAAACTGTCACCTAGGTTCAAAGGCAGACAGCTCCCAGGTCCTTGTCCAGCCCTCTGTGCAGTTCCTGCTCCACATTGGAGCTCACAGTGTCCAGTCCATCTCAAATCCTTCACAGTCTCTGTTTCCAGGAAGACAAGGTTTAACAAAGCCACAAACAGGTTCATACAAAGTACCAGCATCACAGTCATGCTTCCTCAGTCTTTGGCAGCTCTGGCTGGCCCTCAGCTCTCACTGGCTCTTGGAAACCTTCAGCAGCTCCAGCTGGCCCTCAGACTCAGCAGAATTTTCAGCTGGTTCCCAGAATCAAAATCACTCCATCCAGGTTTTCAAAATCAAAATCATTCTCTCCAGCCTGGGAGGAGCTTTCTTCTTCAGCCTCCTTGGCAGCGGCAGCTTCTGCCTCCATGGAGGTTGCTCCAAGAAGATGTCTCTCCCTCTCTTGTGCTTTTCCTTATAAACAGTATTGCCCCTCCCTGCTCAGCCCCTTCCTGTTACATCAGCAACAAGAGATCACACCTTCTGTTTATTTAACAGAGGCTTGATTAATTACCAAGTCCTAAGTACCTGTTACCTTTGCCAATACAAAGGGATTTTCAAATTCAAATTACATTACCATTACAATAATAAATAAGTACAAAGTAGATAAATACAAGGTCATTTGGGGGCCAGGTGAGCACAAGCAGTTGACAGGATAAGGAAAGGCTTCATGTAGGAGATGATGCATGAGCTATGTCTTGAAGAGAGAGAGAGGGATTCTATTAGGTGGAGGTGACAGTCAGTTCAAAGACACAGAGAGAGGCCACAAAGTGCCATGTGAGAGGAAGAGAGAAGGTCCTTTTATCTGGATCTCAGAGATAAGGAGGAAAAATAATATACAATAAAATTAGAGAGATGGGACTAGGCCATGTGACAGGATTTAAAATCTAGACAGAGAAATTTGTATTTGAAACTAGAAGCAATAGGGAGCCACTGGAGGTTTATTGAGTAGGGAAGTGACATTGTCACATCTATAGTTAAAGAAAAATTACTGCAGCATCTTTGTCAAGACATCTTTTGTCTTTAAGACTAAATTCAAATCCTACATTCTATAGGAAGCAATTCCTGGGATGCCCTTTCCCTCCAACCTGCCTCACCTCCCATGTGCCTTCCTTGGGTTAGCTTCCAGTCATAATATATTATAGGTACATAATTAATTTGTATGTTTTTCCCTTATTAGAGTGTAAACTCCTTGAGGGCAAAGACTGTGCTTTTGCCTTTCTTCGTATGTTTCTGTTGTTGTTTAGTTATTTTTCAGCTGTGTCCCACTCTTTATGATCCCATTTGGGGTTTTCTTGGCAAAGATGCCGGAATGGTTGGTCATTTCATTCTCCAGCTCATTTTACAGATGAGGAAACTGAGGGAAATGGGATTAAGTGACTTGCCTAGGGTCACAAAGCTAGTAAGCATCTAAAGCTGGATTTTAACTCACAGGGCATGGCACATATTAATTGCTTCCTAAATGCTTGTTGATTCATTGACTGTGAGATGGCCTGCAGTGGAGAGGGTCTTGAGGCAGGGAGACTCATTAGGAGGTTTCTACAATAATCTTGTAGTGAAATGATGAGGGCCTGAACTAGAGTAGTAGCCATATGAATAGGGATAAGGGGTAGCCTTGGGGAAGCCCTTTCTCCCTGGTTCCCTAAAAGAAAAGATTCATTTTTTCCCCTGGCTACCGAATAAGTCATACTTCCTCCTATGCATTTTCACGCTCTAGCCATGGAAATTCTCTTATCTTTCACTCATACTCTTTCATCCTAGGGCAGTGGTTCTCAACCTTCCTAATCCCGCAACCCTTTAATAAAGTTCCTCATGTTGTGGTGATCCCCAACCATAAAATTATTTTTGTTGCTACTTCATAACTGTAATTTTGCTACTGTTATGAATCTATCTGATATGCAGGATATATTTTCATTGTTACAAGTTGAACGTAAGCCACAGGTTGAAAACCACTGTCCTAGATGGTTTCTCTGAAGTGGTTTTGCCAGTCACCTAAAATATCCAGTTCTGTTGCTGCTGATTACATTGGCTTCTCCATCCTATGGTTCTAGACTAATGTCTGGGACCCTTAATCTCTGGAGGGTCTGGTGACTATGGAGGTCCATTCTAGACTACCATGATCCTCTTTCCTGAGCCTGTTTCCATGCTCTACTAATACTAGCCTGGGGTCACCTACCAAATTGAGCTCCTGTTGGTCAAATCCTGCCCCTTCTCACCCTCACCACAACTCCACCCCAGAGTACCTCACATACTTCTTAGCTACCTGCTTATTGATAGGAGAATGATGAGAGACATACCCCCAAATGCAATTAACTATGGACACACAACTCCCGCTCAGTACATCTACCTACCTGTTCAGGCTGTCAAATAGTGACTCCGTCCCATCACGTAGAGATTGTGGCTTTCCAGAATCCAGCTTTTACAATAAGACAAACATATCTGGCCTTACAATAAATACTTAACTAGTAAGGGCAGCATACCATGCTATAGCCTAGAAGAATGCAGACCCTAGAGAGACACAGGCTTACAAATTCTGTAACACCTTGAACTTGTACATAACAGATAAACTAAGGTTCTGATTGCTGTTTACACTATCCTCAATCCTAATCTTGGTTCATCCTTATTTCAAAGCATTCTACCTTTTAAGAAAGGCCTCTTATGTATACTTATATATAAAACAGCTTTTTAAAAAATAAATTTATTTATTTTTAGTTTTCAACACTCACTTTCATAAGTTTTAAATTTTCTCTACCTCTCTGCCCTCCTTCCTCCCCAGGACAACGTGCAATCTGATATAGGTTCTACATACACGTTCTTATTAAGCATATTTTCACATTAGTCCTGTTGTATAGAAGAATTAGAATGAATAGGAGGAACTATGAGGAAAAAAAAAAGACAAAATGAGAGAATATAGTTTGCTTCACTCTTCATTCAAACTCCATAGTTCTTTCTCTGGGTGTGGATGGCATTTTCCATTATGAGTCTTTTGGAATTGTTTTAGGTCCTTGCACTGCTGAGAAGAGCTAAGTCTATCAAAGTCAGTTATCATACATTGTGGCTGTTACTGTGTACAATATTCTCCTGGTTCTGCTCACTTCACTCAGTATCAGTTCATATAAGTGTTTCCAGGTTTTTCTGAAGTCTGCCTGTTCATCATTTCTTATAGCACAATAGTATTCTATTACATTCATACATCACAACTTGTTCAGCCATTCTCCAATTGATGGGCATCCCCTCAATTTCCAGTTCCTGGCCAGGACAAAAAGAGCTGCTACAAATATTTCTACACATGTGGGTAACTTTTTTGGTGGTAGCAAAAAAAAAAAAATAGTAGAAACAAAGTGAGAACCCATAACCTGAGGAGTGGCTGCACAAATTGTGGATTATGAATGTCTAAGAATATCATTGTGCCAATAAGAGACAATTAATTTTAGGAATAGGAAGTCAAATTACTATGGGAAGACTTTTCAGTACCTCTTCAGGCTAGAAGAAAAATATTCATAATTACTACAATAATGTAAATGAAAACAACACAAAAACATATTTGAACTCTCATAAATTGGGATGAATATTATTGGTCTTTTAAAATTGATGATGAAATACCTCCATTCTTTCAGTAGAGAGGTAGGGGAATAACCACAAGGGTTCAATAGGATAAACACTATTAGACATGGTCTACTGAAATGTTTTATTTTGTTTCAAGTGAGGATTCTGTGTGTAAGGGGGAAGCAGGTAAAGGGAAAGAGAGGCATGGTGGGGGGCAGGGATTAAAAGATATTATTAAAACTAAAAAAAAAAAAACCCTAACAACAAAAAACTAAACAAAAGATTCCAAATTGCCTCCAAAAGAGTTCTATGACTATTTGAGGAGAAATATTTTATAGTCCGAGACAGATATACTTTCTGATTTTAATTTAGGATTTGTTGTTTTTGTTGTTAAAAAAGAAATGAAGCCCCATTTGGGGTGAGGGGCCTCCTACATAAGAGATGCATAAGTGGTATCCTTGTCAATTTCTCAGCACACCAAATATTAAGAATTTACTGCTGGCTTCTAAGGCTGAAGGTGAGGAAGGGGGGAGGGTGATTTCTCTCCAACATTCCAGGCCATTGAGTTGGATTTTCTTCCTTTCAGTAGCTACCCATAAAACCAAACACTTAACAGGCTGCAGGGATATCTCTAATTCAAGAAAAGTAGAATGGGCTTGCTCTGTGTATTTGGCATCAAAATGATGAAAATCTGAAATCAATGCATTTCTTATCATTCTTATCATACCAGGACAGTAAAAACAATAAGGTCATGATAAAAGAAAAATAAATATCATACCCCAAGATGTTGAAATAACAGTTCTCAATTGCCCAGGAAGGAGTTCAGGTTTTGAATTAAACTGGGTTTAATTCTTGCTGTGTTGAATTTACAATCAATAGTCTCCCTGCTCAAAAGAACAGTTAAATCCTGACAGGATTTTAGTCATAGTTTAATCTTTATGGGAACTGGGAAGGAAGAAAAATATGGAAAACAATCCTACAAGTTGGAAAGGCAATAGAGAAATGAAGTGCAGTAGTTTAAGAGAGTTATCATGCAGGAAGACATATTTTTTATGGTAATTTCTGAGAGTCATAGAGTTTTTATAGGTAAAAGGTATCTCAGATGTCATCTAGTCAAACATCCTACCTACGTGAATCTTCTCCGCAACTCTTAAGATCTAGGGATGCTGCAAGGCAGCTTATTGGGGCTTTCATGGATGTATTTAACATGATCACATGACAATTTCACTACTATGTTGGTAAATCAATGTGTGTTTGGGGTCTAGACAAAGAGGAGCGATTGAGGGAGTATGAAAAGAGCAATGTCTAGTTGTTTGTTGAACTATGAAAGAGTAAGTTCATGGCGAGATTGCTTGAAGAGTTGGAGGCAGGAATATAGAAAATTAACATCAGAATGGATCAGTAGAAAGAGCAATGTATCTAGAAACAGAAACAGGCCTCAACCAAGTTCTGCTCATCTCTGCTACTTACTACCTATTTATTCAAAGCACTTAACCTCTTTAGGCTCCAATATCTTCATTTATTGAAGCAGGGGGGTTGATTAAATGACCTCTAAGTTCCCTTCCAGCTTCAAAGCTATAATCTTATGATCTGTGTGGAGAATGCATTGAATGCTTGGAGAGTTCAGTGATAGTGCATCTACTAAGTGATCTCTCTGTGAAAAGTGATTCATCCATCATACAGAAAGCAGTGACCAAATCAGTATATGAACTGTGGATACCCTGATTGGGCATTCAACACTCATGTGAGGAAGGCAGGCTGAGTAGAGTGTAAGGTAAAGCCCTTGGTCCTGGAGTCCTCCCCTTCCACCCCCATGCTATTAAAGGGCAGTAAGAAAAAAACTGAAGATAAGATTTTCCTCATGCAATATATATGAACTGCATATTTCCAAGATTTTCTTAGTTCTGTTTTAGAAAGATATTGCCAAGGATGATAGGTTCCTTAGGACAAGACACATGACATTAGTAAAACAAATAGCCCTTTGGAGATATCCCTAGATTCTGCAGGAATGCTTCTTATGGAGAGCTTCTTATATCTCACACAGTAGCTCATTCCATTTTTGTCAAATCTGATTATTAGAAAGTTCTTTTTTCTACTGAAGTAAAATCTATATACCTGCCCTAGAACTGCCTTTAGGAATTACAAAGAAGTCTGATTTGTCTTCTGCATAATAGCCTTTCAAATATTTGAAGGTGGCTACTATCATGTCCCCATCACTGCCAAATTAAGGTGACCAGAATGGAATGCCACTATCTACTAGATGTAGACTGACTAGCATAGGGTTCAGTGGGACTATTTACAGCCTCAATCTCAACATTCTACTTCTATTAATGTGACCTAAGACTACATAACTTTATGTGTTTTTTGGCAGCTATATCATGCTGTTGGCACATGTTGAGCTTTTAGTCAATGAAAAACTCAAGATTTTGTCACTTTCACTGCTAGGTCTCCCCCATCCCTTTTTTTTTTTAACCTACATGCAGGACTTTACATTCACCCCAGTTAAATCTCAGTTTCAGTCCATTTTTCCAATCTGTTAAGATTTTTTTGAAACATGATTCTGCAATTTAGTTTATTATCTATCCCTTCTACCTTCACATTATCTACAATCATGATAAGTATTCTTTCTATCTCTTAATTTAAGCCATTGGCAAAAATGTTGAATAGGACAGGGCCAAATATAAAGAGCCTTAAAGTATAAAGAGCCTGGAAGAGAATTCCTTTTTCATTTGACATTAATATTAACACATTTGTCAATGCTCATTGAATATCATTGTTATAGCAGACACTAATTCACCTGGATACAATATTATCCAACCTATGTTGACCAATGTTATCCATAAGGATATGAAAAGAGATTTTTCAAATGCCCTACATAAATTACCTGATTTAAGTCTAGTTTTCAAGGATTCTTGATGTCATTCCTGTTCTCTTTGAATCAAAACAGATTGTCACCCTCCCATGGTCTTCATTTTCAAGAATTGGCAAAAGAAATCTTCATCCTCTGACTAACTTGGATTGGGGAGGCTCTATAAACTTAGCTAGACAGGTGCTCAAGGGATATATTCTGTCAATCACTGAACCCATAGTCAAAACTTTTCCAGCTTGGTAGGACCAACTAGAGTTGCTGACATAAAAGGCTTCAATTCCACAATAAAGAACTGACATAGCACTTTGGTAAAGAAGTAGTTTTGCACCCCTTCTTGAAATGAAATGCAATTCATTCTGAGAGACTTGTTTTAGGGAATCTCTCCTGCCTCCTAATAATTATTAACTACTTCCTTTTTTAAGTACTCATGATTGATTTATTAACTGTAATTAAATAATCCTAAACAAATCATTCTAATATTTTGCTTTTCCTAGGCATCAATAGCCAGTTTACTGGTGAATAGCTTTTGCAATATACCTTTTCTTACTTTTTGATTATTGGGATGTTTGCCTTTCTCAGTCATCTAATGCCTCTTTTTGTCTTTCATGATCCTTCAAAGATTATTCAAAGAAATGATATCTCCAAGTTTCTCTTACAACTATGAGTAGTATCCCAGGACATTAATAGAAAGTTGAGCTCATTTAAAATGTCTCTGGTCTTCCAACCTCTTGACATATCTTGAGTTTCAATTCCCTCAATGATATATTCTATCATATGTTGAAGATCATTCTTCTTGATAAGAAAGATAAGAGCAAAATAGGAAGAAAGAAACTCTGATTTCTCTCTTACGTCTATCACCATTATGATAATTGTTCCAAGGTCAATCACAAGTAAGCTAATGAGTCCTTGAGATAGCAATGCCCCTCCAATCACCTCCCCTGCTTCCAATCTGATCATCATTCTAAAGAATCCTGTGTGCATTGTTTCCCCCTATAAGAATATGAGAGCTTTGAAAACAGGCATTATTTTGCCTTTTTTCAGGGCTTTGTACATAGCAAATATCCAATAAACACATTTTCATTCATTCATGATTTAAACATGGCTTTAAAATATCCTGTTTCTTGAACTTAGCATTTTTGTAAACCTCAGCTCAGTCTGTTTTAGACCGGGAAACATTATTTTAAAAATTCATGAAACTCTTTTCTACTTGTTCATATTTATGTGCCCCTTCCTCCAGTTATTTCTATGTCATTTTAAAATATCAGTTCATTAAAGAGCTCCCCTACATTGGTTTCTTTAGGTGTCCCTTTCATTCTTCCCAGGGAAAATTCATCACTATATTGCCATAATTTAATTTGCTTAAAGCCTCCTATCCTCATGAGCCATATTCTCTTTTAGCATTGAGTGTGCTAATCTTTATTTTTAATTCAAAGTCATTGGGGAATGAGATACTGTGGTTAATTTAATGTTGTACTGGGGTTAAGCAAAAATTGACCTAAAGTTTCAATAAAGGACATTAAACTATTTTGGAAAATAACAATCACTTTTGGATGATTCAGGAGAATCTCTAAAGTCTTGCAAGTGCCCCAACATCATCATCTCAGACATCATCAATTTTCCTTAAGCAGGTAAATGAAGAATTTGTAGGACACTGGGCCGAGTTTCTACTAATGCTCTAACAGGCAGAAAATTGATTGTTAAAAAAATCTTAATGTACACTTATTTAGTTTTCATGTTTCTCTTAAAAAGCAAAGTGTGGAATGAATTTCCTAAAATGTGATTTGTTGAGTTCTCAGCTTGATATAGAGGGAATTTTAAAGTCATAAGTTTTAGGTTCAAATATTTCTTTCCTAATTGTAACCTTGAGGAAGTCACTTTTGGATTGTATGATCTCTAAGGTCCTTCTGAAACCTATTATTCTGGCTCTACCAATCACAAGCCATGTGCCTTTGGGCACGCTGCTTAACCTCAGCCTTCCTTTCTTCATCTGTAAATGACTGATGATAGTTTAGAAGTAGATTGTTTTTGTGACCTACTTTATAGGGTTATTATAAAGATCAACCAAGATAATGTAGCAGTACTGAAACTGCTTTGTAAGCAGTGCTTTATTCTCTTTGTCTGGATTATAGATAACTGAAAGTTTCCTCTAAAATTCTAACTAATAAAGCTAACACTCAAGTATGGAGGGGAATGAGTCATATCCCAGAGAAAAAGAATTTTGAAGAATTCAGAGAAGGTGCACAGAAATTAGGCATTTTCATAGGACAGAGCATCTGGAGTTAGACAACCAGGATGATGAAAGGCCTCAAGTTCATATCATATGATCATTTGTTTAAAGGACTAGGAAAGTTTAAACTGATGAATAGAAAGAAGACTTAGAAGGAATGTGTTAGCTATCCTCGAATGTTTGAAAGGCAGTCACCTACAAGAAGGATGAAACTTAAACTGCTTACCTCAGAGTGTAGCAACTGAAAAGAATCAAATTGGTACTTGATGTAAGGAAAAATTTCCTAACAATTATAACTACTCAAAAGTGGAATGGGCCACTGTGGCACATAGTGCCATTGGAGGTTTCTAAACAAAGTCTCAAAGGACCATTGATTGTAAAGGAATTTATTTTTGAGGCATGATTTGGATTAAATAGTCGTGGGAGTCTTTTCCAGCTCTGAGATTCTGTAATTATTTTTTCCCAAGGAATACATATCTAGTTTCTCTACCTTCTGCTCTCAAACAAAAAAAAAAAAAAAGAAAAAGAAAACCACGACAAATATTCTTAGTCAAACAAAACAAGTCCCTGTATTGGCCATGTGTGTTTCTGAAATTTTGTTATTCTGAGAGGAATGTTTTCTAACCTCTTCCAGGTTCCTTAAGGGCAGAGACTGTGTTTTTGCCTTTCTTTGTGTTCCTATTGCTTAGCACAATATCGAGTACAGAAATGTTGGACACATGCTTATTGGCTTGATTCCAAATATGAGGACGCCTTTTAAACATCAGTAAATTGAACAGTCTCATGCATTATTATTTGTTTTTTTGTATTTGTTTATTTAAAATGCATGGTTATAAAAACTACTGTGAATTCAATAACATGTTCATTTGTATTTTAAATGCCAGCTAATGTTATATAGAATGCTTCACATAAGTTGACTTTTAGAAAGTTTCATGTCTGTTTATCTTTAGTCAGCACTCTAAATGACATTTTTCTTTCTCCCTTGTGCACAGAGAGGATTGTACTTCTAAAGAGGAAATGGGCTCCTGAGAGGTCATGGTTTCTGTTTGTCTGTATTCTCTTCTCTCCAAGGAAGAGAAAGGGGAAAAATCTGAATGTTTCTTTAAAGTTCATCTAAGACTAATCCTCCACATAATATATAAGCAAACTAAGGCTCAGAGAGATTAAGTGACTTGCTCAAAGTCTTACAAGGAATATGTGGCCTCACCAAGATTATATTCCATGTCATCTGACTCCAAATATATTTTCCTATTTTATTTTCAGTGCTCATCACAATGTTTTGCACATTCAGTAAGTGCTTCATAAGTGCTTTTTCATTCATTCATATCCAGTGATTTTTGTACTGCACGATGTTTGTCATATTTTCTGTCTCTAGTAACAGCATACTTTAGGCTGACAGAAAAGGTACCATGTATAAACTTCTAGAAATGAAACTTTATTTTTAAGGCTTGTGTGTTGTAGGTTTCCCTGACTGCTAAGTCAAAGAATCAATAGATAGATGGATATCACGCCACAAGGAACTAAGTATACTTAATTATAGTTATAAGTATACCTGCCAAGAAAAAGAAAAGGTATTCCTATAGCACAAGGCCTCTAGGCCAGTCACTCATTAAAGTATCATTATGGCTAGGCAATGTACTAAATGCTGGAGATATCTAAAGATAATTTTTTTTTAAAAAGCTCTGAATAAATAACTAGGTATACACAAGCTTATATACAAAGTAGAGAGAGGGTACTTTGAGTAGGGAAGGAACTAGCTTAGGAGACAGAGAAAGGCCTCTGCCAAAGGTGGTATTTGATCTGCATCATGAAGAAATACAGAGAAACTAAGAGGTATAGGTGAGGAGGGAAAGAATTACAGGTATGAAGGACAGCCAATGCAAAAGTACAGAGAGAGGTGATGGAGTTTCTTATTTGAGGAACAGCCAATGATCAATTATAGCTATGTCTTAGAATTCATGGAGGGGAGTAAGATTGAAGAAGAATGGAAATATAGGAAGGAGTCAGGTCATGAAGAGCTTTGAATGGGGCAGTGATCTAGCAAGGTGGATAGATGACCGAAGCTAGAGTCAGACAGATCTGTGTTCAGATCTAGCCTCAGACATAGAGGAACTATGGAACTCTGGGCAAGTCATTTAACTTCTATCTTCTTCAAAAGATCTGCAAAATGGGGATGATAATAATATCTATTTCCCAGAGCTGTTGTAAGGATCAAATGACATTGTATTGGTAAAGTGCCTGGCACATAATAAGCAGTATATAAATATTTGCTCCCCATAATATAAATATTTGCTTCACATAAATCCTTGGCATTCCTATATATTACTTGAAAAACCCAACAGCAAGAGACAGAGAAATTCCATCTAAAGTTACTATAGACATTATAAAATATTTGGGAGTCTATCTGCCAAAACAATCCAGGAACTATATGAACACAATTACAAAACACTTTTCTCAAAAATAAAGTCAGATCTAAATAATTGGAAAAACATCTGTTGTCTGTCAGTAGGCTGAGCTAATATAATAAAATGACAATTCTACCTAAATTAATTTACTTATTCAGTGCCATACCAATCAAACTACCAAAAAATTATTTTTGTAGAGCTAGAAAAATAATAGCAAAATTCATCTGGAAGAACAAAAGGTCCAGAATATCAAGGGAATTAATGAAAAAAAAAATGCTAGGGAAGGTGGCCTAGCCATACTATATTTTAAATTGTATTATAAAGCAGCAGTCATCAAAACTACTTGATACTGGCTAAGAAACAGAGTGGTAGATCAGTAGTCAATGATTATAGCAGTGTACTGTTTGATAAACCCAAAGACCCCAGCTTCTTAGATTAAAAACTCACTAACTGACAAAAAACTGCTGGAAAAATAGAAAATAGTGTGGCAGAAACTGAGCATAGAACAAGGTCTGACACTGTATACCAAAATAAAGTCCAAATGGGTACATGGTTTAGATATAAAGACTGATACTATAAACAAATTATGGGAGCAAGGAATAATTTATCTGTCAGATTTATGGAGAATAGAGAAATTTATGACCAAACAAGATAGAGAACATTATGAAATGCAAAATGGATAATCTTTATTACATTAAATTGAAAAGTTCTTGCACAAACAAAGCCAATGCCACCAAGTTTAGGAGGGAAGCAAAAAATTGAGAAAGGATTTTTACAATTAGTGTTTCTGATAAATTCCTTATTCCTTCTTTTTCTTTCTTTCTTTTTTTTTTTTTTGCTGAGGTAAGGCAGGGTAATTGGGGTTAAGTGACTTGCCCAAGGTCACACGACTAGTAAGTGTTAAGTCTCTGAGGCCAGATTTGAACCCAGGTCCTCCTGACTCCAGGGCCAGTGCTCTATTCACTGTGCCACTTAGTTGCCCTCCCCCATTTCTAAAATATATAGAGAACTGAGTCAAATTTACAAGAATACAAGTCATTCCCCAATTGATAAATGATCCAAGGATATGAACAGGCAGTTTTCAGTGGAAGAAATTAAAGCTATCCATAGACATACAAAAAAACATGCTCTAAATCACTATTGAGTATAGAGATGAAAATCAAAACAACTCTGAGATACCACATCACACCAATCAGATTGGCTAATATAACCAAACAGGAAAACGATAAATCTTGGAGACAATGTGGGAAAGTTGGAACACTAATTCATTGTTGGCGGACCTATGAGCTGATGCAATCATTCTGGAGAGCAATTTGGAACTATGCCCAAAGGGCTATATGTGCACACTCTTTGGCCCAGAAATATCACTTCTAGGGCTGTATCCCAAAGAGATCATAAAAATTGGAAAAGAACCCACATGTATAAAAATATTGTGGTGGTCTTTTTGTGGTGGCCAAGAACTGGAAATTGAGGGGATGCCCATCAATGGAGGAATGGTTGAACAGGTTGTGGTATATAAAAGTAATGGAATACTATTGTGCTATAAGAAATGATGAACAAGCGGACTTCAGAAAAACCTGGAAAGACATATCAACTGATGCTGAGTGAAGTGAGTGGAACCAGAAGAACAATGTACACAGTAACAGCCACAGTGTGTGATGACTGATTTTGATGAACTTAGGCCTTCTCAGCAATACAAGGACCTGAAACAATTGCAAGGGACTCATGATGGAAGGTGCCATCCACATCCAGTCAAAGAACTATGGAGTCTGAATGCAGAGTGAAGCAGACTATTTTCTTTTGTTTTCTTTTCCTTTCTCATGGTTTCTCCCATTCATTATAATTCTTCTATACAACATGACTAAGGTGAAAATATATTTAATAGGACTGTATATGTAGAGCCTATATCATATGGCATGCCCTTTTGGGGAAGAAGAGGAGAGGGAGAGAAAGAAAACTTAAAATGTATGGAAGTGAATGTTGCAAACCAAAAATAAATAAATTTACTTTAAAAAGTTTGGTATTACTACTACTATTAAATGACAAAAATAGGAGTTCATATTCAATACTAAGAAGTAGTTCTTAACATTTCTTTTGTATCATGGACCCTTAAGCAGGTCAGGGAAAGCCTATGGACCACTACTCAGAATAATGTTTTAAAATGTACAAATAAAATATATAGTATTATAAAAGAAACCAATTATATTGAAAGACATTACAATTTTTTTTAAGTTCATGCACCCAAGGTTAAGAACCCAACAACTAGAGGGATAATATGGAATAATTTGAGCTCACTGAGTATGAAGGTGTCATGGTCTTATCTACTCTTAAGAAAGATCACCTTGGCAACTTAGTGGAGAACAGATTGGAGTGGGGATATACCTGGGGCCAGGATTCGGGTTAGAAGGCTATTGCAATGATCCAGACAAAAAGCAATGAGAGTATGAATTGGATGGGGGAGGCCCCAGGGAACAATTACCTAACTGGACAAAAGCAAACTATGCAAGAGGGATCGTGAAGATAGGAATGACATGATTTTTCAAACTGTTGGCTTTTCAGGGTGAATAGGTATGGAGAGTCAAGAATGATACCAAAGTTTGGGTCAGAGTGACTGGGAGGATAGTGGTATCCTTAACTAACAGGGAAATTGAGAACAGAGGAAGATTTGGAAAAGGGGAAGATAGTAAGTTCTTTTTTGGACATGTTACATTTGAGATGTCTATGACACATCTGGCTCAAGAGATCTGAAAGGCAGTTGATAATGTGTGACTGAAGCTCAGAAGGAGAGATTATGGCTGGGGAGTAGAGTCTTACTGGAATCTTTAAAAAGAGACTGTCATGGGGGTATGTACTCTGACTGGTTAAGACAGATGAACAGATGGGATGATGGTTACTCAATTTGTTTGGGGTCTCAAAGTACTTTAATATCTTATTTATTGCCACCCACAGAAAACAAGGTGTCCCATTCAAGTAAAATCTTGGAAATGTTTTAATTTTTTTTATTTTAACCATTTTGGATAGAAATCTTTATGTATCATATTCTTCTCTGCCTTATTAAATAGAACATACCAAATGAAATCTAACTTTTCCTTAGTGATTGAATCACAATCATTATACTGTGCTGGCTTGACATCATATAATGAAAAACAACAACAGCACTGAAACAGGAATCAAAAGATCCTTGTTTGAATCCTGACATTCACTTTCTACCTTTGAGACCTTGAGAAAATCATCATCATAAGGGAATTAGACCAGATGATCTCCAGTTCTGAAATCTTATGATTCTATATAATTATGCCTTCAAATGTTATTAAGATAGATAGTGAAATTAGCCTTACATTAGAATGGTTTGAGATTTTTTAAAATTTCTTTTGTCTGTTGTTTGCAGCTCTTAAATCTCAGCCAGTCAGTCAATAGGTATTTTCTTGCCCAAGGAACATTAGGTAGATAAGAGGAGGGGATAGAGTACTGTACCTGGAGTTAGAAATACCTGAGTTCAAATGTGGCCTCAGAAACTCTAGTTGTGGGGACACTGGCAAGCTTCAACCTCTGTTTTCCACATATATAAAATGGAAATAATATGGGGCAGCTAGGTTTCACAGCTAATAGAGCACCAGCCCTGGAGTCAGGAGGACCTGAGTTCAAATTTGGCCTCAGACAGTTAACACTTACAAGCTGTGTGACTTTGGACAAGTCACTTAACCCCAATTGCCCTGCCTTCCCCCCTCCAAAAAGCAAAATAAAATAAAATGGAAATAATAATAGCACTCACCTCCTAGGGTTGTTGTAAGAATTACATGAGATATTTGCAAAACACAGTCCAGGGCCACTAAGTGGTTAAGTATCACTTCACTTTTGTTATCATTATTTATTATTATCTTTAATTCCTTCCTTTCTTTTTCCTTATTTCCTTCTTTCTTTCTTCTTTCCTTTTTTTTTTCTTCCCTTACAGCAGGGTTGGGATCTACATCAGTAGATGGAGTACCCACATTAATAACAGTATGCTATTAAATTACTGAATATAAGTAATCATGATAGCATTTTATAGCTTAAATGTTTCTGGCCTTAATATGTTATAGAAATATCATCTAGAAGACATATTGGTTAAATACATTATAATACTGTTACAGAGGGACATGATACCTATTTTCATATATCTGAACAAGAAATTTGACATCCTTTGCTTATCTCCAAAGGGCTAATGTAGAGCTAATACAAATTATTTGAGGGCAGATTTTAGCCCTAGATAAAGAATTTCCTAATGATTAGAGCTATTTAGAAAGGGAATGGGCCACCACTGGAGGTAGCAAGTTTCCCATCATAAGCCATAGTATTCAAGAAAATGAATTACTACCCTTTCAGGGTTATTTAGAGGGAATTCATGAAGTGAGTAGGATATTAGATAACATCAAAGGACCCTTCCAATTCTGAATCTGTCATTCTAATTTGCTGTGACCTGGGAAATCTAATAACCGAACTTGTTTTCAATTCTATTTAAGTGATTTAATAGACATGTGATCTCACTAACATCAGTATTTCTTCCACTGGTATGAATTGCCACCCATCTGTGCCTGCATATCCTGGGCAATTCTTGTTCCTGTTATTTAATAGAACATCTACAGTAGATGCATCAAAAGTACCAGAAAACTTCCTCTAGAATTTATATACATTCCATGGGGAGTACTCAGGGGAGTACTCAGACACGATCCCCACCAATCAGGATTTCTTCAGGAATATCATTTATGTCACTTATTTCATACAGATCATCATTAAAATATACTACACCAAAATTATGCCTACCATAAAATGTCAAATGTGCAGACATGGGCCACATGTAGCCCACAACACTCAAGTGTGACCTGAACCAGACGAAAATGTAATTGAGAAATATTTAATAAAATAAAATAAAATTATAATAATAGATACTACATTTTATAAATAAACATGCAGCCCACAGGGATCATTACATATGGATTAGTGGTCTCCATTTCTATTTGAGTTTGACACCACTGTTCCATTCCACTGCCCTGTGGACCATCTGTGCTTGATTCTTCAGAGGATAATGGTGTTCAAAGAATTACAACCATACAGCATTGCTGGGAAAATACATGTCAGAGAAACACACCAGGAAGCAGCCTGGGATCATTGAAAGCACTATGAACACTTCCCAAATGCAATCTAGTCAATCCTTTTATTCAACGCTGAACTGAATTCATTGTTCTTCACCAGTGCCTATGTAAGAGGTATGTGCTGATGGGCTAACTCAGTGGATTGGCCTTCCAACTACCTGTCATAGTCTGGACAAAAGGTTTTTGATTTGTGTTAAAAAAAAAAAAGAGTAAATGGATTCTGAATGAGGGCTTGAAGTGTTCTCCTACATGCAAAGTGCCTGGTATAATTTGTGACATAATTATTGACAGATTGGTGGCCTTTCTGTTGTATCTTACTTTTTTCTGGACTACTATCTCTATAGATAAAGTAACACATAAGTGCCCATTACTGTGGCATAGCTAGTAGTTACTTTCTAATGCTATGAAAACAGGCTTAGAACTCATGAGTCTATACTCACAAATTCAAATACAATGGATAAATAGTTCCTTTTCAGCAAAAATATATATATATATGTATATATATAAACTCACCTTTTGTTTATTTTGTTTTCATAGAATCCCAATACTGCCTATTGTTACTTCATATATTCACAGACTCCATGCCCAGTCAAGGGAACCATTCGGAAAGAGATTGAATGTGTGAATCAAGACTAGTTCAACCAGATGTGATGAGTTTAAAAATGTCATTGCTATTACTGAGCTCCAAGGTGCATCTAGCTATGGCACACAGGAAACGAGTTGGAAAGTTTCAACATTTATCCTAGGTGTTTACTGGTGTCCTAAGAGCCACTTTGGCAGGAATTAAATCTCATTTGTGTTGGATTGTTCAAGGTGCATGATGAACTGAGAGGGGCTACATTATCAGACATGCTCCCCAACTAGGTTCATTAAACTAAGAAGCATTGAGCTTAATTAAGGGCTGCAGTTCCAGATATCAGTATAATTTTGGACAGGAATATCAGCTATGTAATCTCTTTAGTCCATAAAAAGGCAAGTTGGTTTATCCCTGCTTGATAAGAGCGACAGAAATACAGTGGGAATCAAAATACAGTAAGTCAAACAATATATTCCCTTGTAGCCCAATTTTTCTTTTGCAATTAATATGAGGGCAGGAGTAGCTAGGGTCATTCTGAAAGATTCTATTGCTCACTGACTGTGCACTCACTGACTATGTTAACAAAAGCTAGATATTCAGCTTAGTGTAGGTTACAGCATAATGAACTTGAAATCAGGAAGAATTAGGTTCATATTACCTCTAATAGATGAATGAATGAACATTTATTAAGTGTTTACTATATACCTAGCACTGTGCTAAGTTCTAGAAGTGCAAAGAGAAAAAGCAAGAGAGTCCCTGCTCTTAATTAGCTTATACTAATATACTAACTTATGTAGCTTATACTAATATACTAACTAATAAAGAAAAGTTCACCAGCAGGGCCAAAAGCAAGACCCAGATGTTCTTTTGTTACATCAATAGGTCAAATGACTGTGCCAGTGATCTACAGGTATAGAGGCAGGGCAGATGGTGAGGCCTAGAGGAATTTAGGATGGAAAGGAAGGCCCTCATGATCCTCCATCTCCCTGGAAGGAGTAGAGTTGGTGACTCTTATCTCATCCAAGCTAAGTGATCAGCCAGCCTAAATGGGTCCTGGGTGACCAGGAATGGAGGAGGAGAAGGATAAAGGAAAGGGCTGAAAGGTAGCAAACACCACTTACTAGCTAGGTGACTATGGTCAAGTCAATTAGCCCCTCTGAGTCTTGGTTTCCTCATATGTAAAATAAGGATAATAATACCTGTAATACCTACTTCACAGAGTTGTGAGCATCAAGTGAAGTGATATATAAAACAATGTAAAGTTTTCAAAGTGCTATACTTGGTTATTATTTTAAAAGATCAAAAATAGAGAATTACTGAAGAAATAATCATTGTCATGGAATAGTATTGTACTGAAATAAATAACAGAAATGAGGAATTTAAAGAAAAATAGAAAAAACATACAAAATGAAGTCAGTAGAACTTGGAAATCAGTAATACACACAATAATGATGTAAATGAAAGGAACACTTAAGTCAAACAGTGAATAAATGTAATGGTAGATCTTGGCTGCAGAGAAGAATTAATGAAGTACACCTCCTTCCTTTGCAACAGAAAAGTAAGTCTATGGGTGTATAATGCTGCATTCACTATGAGACTTAGTTACTATTAGTTGTTTGTGGTACCTGCTCTTTTCTTTTTTACAGAGGAGGACCCATTATAAGAGGATAGGGAGAAATATTTGGAAATGACTGTGATGCAAAAAAACCTCAATTAAACTAATTATTTGATAAATAAGTTACTATACATTTTAAATTAGGTGTTTGAAGTAGCCTCCTCCATTTTGTCACAATATTCTGTTCCTGTTGACTTGGGAAGGTAATAGCTTAATACTGTATTAACACTGTTTCTATAGAATAAAATATCTTTGTAGGTGATGGAGGAGCACTTTGACATTTTCCAAAGAAAATAAATGGAAGACAAATGTTATGCTGGTTTCATGAGAGAGGAGTTTAGCTACAAAAGTACTTCCTCATCAAAGGAAAAAAATGAAGGAATTTCTCAATTGCCCTAAGTTTTGAGAAATTTTTCTAAAACCAATTTTTTTTTCTGTTAAGGGTCAGTTCACTGAAACAAATGAAAAAGAAAATTCTGAAAGCTACCTCGAGTATGTAGATGGGACCAACCAAGAGTTAAATTATTTATATCCTTTTCCAGATTTTGTCTACAGCCAAGGGGAATTCTACTAGAACAAACAAGTGGTCCACCCTTTAAAAATGTTAGAGGTCATCAGTATTATGTAGCAATAGGAAGATTTTTCAAGGTGGCCCCAACCATTATGATGCTCAACTTTAATCTGTTTCTTACACCTTTACCTCTTCCTGCTTCTTTTGCTCTGTTTAAATACGTCTGCATTTGCACAGTTTTCCTTGTGTCTCCAATTTGTGGCAAAGGGGAGTATGATTAAAAATCCAAATGCTAGGATACCATTAAACAAACATTTATAAATCAAAATTTAATTTGGTGTCCCGGAGAAAAGGAAATGATAAATTGCATTGAAAAGTCCAGCAAATGGGAAAGATTGTTCATTATAGTCTATTTTAAAAACAAATTGAAAAGTAAAATAACTAATACCAATGACTAACTTGATTTCTCAACCCCATTAATACCAAATCATGGGGCCATTTAAATGCAAAACAGCCACAGAAAGACATCATTTCTGAAAGCATTAAAACATAGAGTCACTTGAAATATTTAAATAGATTGCCACTGACTTTGGGTGATAAATATTACACACCTGCCAATTGTTATGTTCTATACCAAAAGGTTTAATACAGGTCAGCTGCTCCAACTGTTAGCTCTCTTAATTAGACTACTTTTCACTTTCCAATCACCTAACCCAAGGAAACCCAAAGCATTAGGGGTGCTCCAGGAGGAATACCTCCTATCACTGAAACGCTTATTTGGTGGTAGAGGAGAAGCTTTAAATGGTGGAGATAATTACTTAATTCAAGCTGGAACAACTGGCCAAGTAAACATGTAGCAGCCAGGAAGCTATTAGCATGATTTTGAGGCAATTATTCCATTAGTGTTTAATAGTCTCCAATTAGACATCTCAGAATAAAAATGTTTCACCTTTTTTTTCCTCCAAAAGGAGAAAAGTAGTTTACAAGAGTCATAAGTATTCAAATAGGTCTTCTTTTTCCATTCTGAATGAACAAAGTCTGAGGCGATTGTGTCATACTGGTCCTGACTGATTTTTAATGAATTTCATTAATATCTTTTGTTTTTAGATCGCCTAGATTTATCCCACATTTCTGTTGCCCATAGAGGTGAGGGCATCACAAATATTTTTAAAAAGAGGAAGAAGAGAAAATCAACAAAATAAGTCTGTAGACAAAAAATACATTATATTTGTATTGTTCTACACACTTGGCATCCCCCCCAACCAAATTCCTCTGCAAAGGAACATGGGGAGTATTCTTCATTATTAATAACCTCTACCCAGAACCATATAAAACCCTATGCTTGGCACTTCTCTATCTATAATGCAACATTTTGTATAACAGTTGTATGTTTGTATTTTATCCTCTACAAGACTATAAGCTCCAAGAAAACAGGAATCATGATTTAACTAAACTTTGTATCTACACACACACACACACACACACACACACACACACACAGCCTAGAGTAGTATTCTTCACAAATAGACAATTAGTGTCTATTGAATTAATTAATTAATTAAGTCGGCTCTCATACAGTGGTCAGAACTCAGGAGTTTTATCGTGCTGAAAGATCTCAGAGACCGAGAGACAAGAGAAACTCTCCAGTGGGTGTAGTAATGGGGGTATTTCTAAAACTAACAAAGGGATAGAGATATATCTGAAATTGGGTCTATCTCAAATTGGGAATAAATTTTCTGTGTAGGAGACTAAAAGTTTTAATTTCTATATCAGATTTATAGTTTGGAAACTCCAGTCTCTGTCACCAGCAAATAGATATGGAAGCTGGAGTATAATAAAGGGAAGGAAGCTGTCTCACCCCACTCTCAGTTCCTATCCTAGACTGACTCTCTGGTACCTTTTGTGTTCAAATATATCTATATATATGCCGGTATATCACCTGTTCCATGCTACTTACACCAGTATGAAAGCAAAGAATTATGGGGAGAAGGGGTGTTGTCTTCTCCAAAGACAATAAAAGACCTCTTTCTTTGAGTTGTCATATAATGGAAAGAGGTTTTAAATACAAAGGCTCAAATTTTGGCTACATCACCTAGTAGCCATATGATCCTTAGGTAAAGGGAGCATTTATTAAGCACCTACTGTGTGCCAAACACCATGCTGAGTTATACTGGGGCTAATAATAACTGGCCTACCTACCTCATGGAGCTACCTTTCTGGGCCTAAGTTTTTTCATTGATAAGATGAGGGTGTGGAACTCAGTGATCCATAAGCTCTCCTCCAAATAGAAATCTTAATAATGAAGTGTGAACAGGCTTCCAAAAATGAAACATTATATTTATAAATGTTTTTAATGACAAAATATGAAATGACATTGTCATGAATTTTTATTCTCTTCACCTTAAATGAAAATCCTACACATGCATGTGATGAAGTCTACAACTATGTAGGTACTATAACTAGCTATGTGACCTTATTCAGGTCACTCAAACTCTTTCTTGCCTCAGTTCCTTCCCTGTTTTCTCAAATGGTTTTAATCCCTGCCCTTACAGGATTGTAATGTTCAGATAAAACGATGTATATGTAAGTATGATGAAAGAAATGAAATATGCAAACTAAATAGAGTATCAGAGATGCAGGGACTAAGATGTTCCCAGCAAGTCCAATCACATACTTTCTACACAGTTTTCTTTGAGGGAATAATTCTTAGTTTATCCAAGATGCTATTCGGATGGGAAAAGTGAAGTTTGGGAACTGTAATTTTCACTGTAGGATTCTTAGAACTAAAGAAAAACTGCATCTTTAGTGTCAGAACATAAATATTTCCAAATTCTAGAACCCCAGAACAGTAGGGAACGCAAGATGACTGAATACCTATTCCCTGTCGTTGCCTGCAGTTGTTGCAAAAGATACGCCAAATTCACAATCAAGCTTTGAACAAACCCAGTTACTGAGCAAGTTCAGCCGTCCTTCAGTCGAGCCTTTGGAGATTTTCAGTACTTGATCTCATCCTTTGAGATGGGATTGGGGTAGGCAAAGAGGGAGCCATGGGGACAGAACAGTTGGCCAAAGAACCTGGATCCGAACAGGCAAGAAGACACTGAGGGCCCTAACAAGCCAAAGAAGCCCTTTACTGAGGTCCTGAAATGGACAGCGGCATCTAACAGCTCTCTAGGCACATTCCACCCTGCTGGGGAGTAATGACCAAATTTGTACTCGGTTCCGACCATGTCTCTAGTGTTGTGAACTCTGCAAATGAGCCCCTTGTTTTCTATATGCCTGGGCCAGTAAGTATGGCATGTTTCTGTTGCAGAAGTCTTTCACCTGCAGCCCTAAGTAGTCTGAACTATTCTGTAACCTTCTAGGTCCGGCAGTTTCTATCAGAGAGGTTCAATTCGTCTGGCAAGATTCCTTTTTCTACCTAGTTTCCCTTCCCTTGCCTTTCTTCTGGCTTCAAAAACCTGCTCCCAACTAAACTTCTACCCGGTTTTAACCCTGGAACCAAGTGCTCTCCCCCCGCTACCCTCCTTAAAGTCGGTTTTCTGGCCAAGAGCTCTTCATACCATTGCCATGCACTTCTTCCAGACGCGGAACTGCACCTACAGCCCACAAGCCACCAAGCCCATGCTGCTCTGACCTCCCGCTTCCCCGCACACATCTAGACACATCTGAAAAGGTCTCCCTTGTCTCCTCTGTCCCAACCGCCCACTTCTTCCAAGAAGAACCTCTTCTGGTCCCCCGAACTTTCCTCGACTCTTTGGAAGGTGCTTTGTCCCTTTAAGGAAGACCCGAGAAGAATATTAATGACCTGGGAGGGTCTGACCGAGATATTCACCAAAGCTGCTCAATTCTGTGTCGCGGAAGGAGCCTTAGGTCCTCCAACTGAAAGCCGAGCCCCCTGGAGGCGCACTGAGGTTGGTCATACAAGACGACCACCCTAACTCCCCAAAGCTCCTTCCGCCTAGACCCCAATGTCAAAGGAAAAAAATAGTACTGGCAGGACAAGGGGTCTGCAAAGCTCCAAGCATCCCTGGAACCCTCTCCACCCTTGCACACAGCCTAATCCAAAAGCTACTGGAAACCCCAGTCACCTTGACACCAATCGAGGCGCTCTGGTCCCCAGAGATTTGCAAAACGCCTGGAAGCCAGGGGCTCCTGGGCATGTGTTCCCCTAACCCTTAGAAAATAGCTTTTTTTCTAGCCAGTGACAAGTTGCCACTCAGTAGCAGATAAAGCAGAGCAAGGGTGGTAGGGCAGAAAGAAGAGAGGGCAAACCCATCCCAGCTCCTCCGGCCGGAGCCGACCAGGGCAACCACTTCATTCGTACCTGGGATTGCTAAATTGGTGAGGGGGATGCTGTGGATGCTTTCTGGCAAAGTTGCCATCCAGTCGGCGAATTTCAGCTCGTTCTTCCCTTGAGACGAAGCCATCCTGCTCCCCGTGTGCCTCCGGCTCCTGTCTCCTTTACTCCTCTGCCTGGCAGGCTCGCTGCCTATAATCCAATGTTTGCTCCAGCCCTGCTAGAGTTTACACTCCGCTCTGCACCACACCCACAGGATGGCGCAGACACATGCTAATTTTAATAATTATTCAAAACACCCCATGCTCCCTCCTTGCCGCCGTCAGACTCGACTAGGGCTTTTGTTCTTTACGTCCCTGCTCTGCTCTCTCGGCTTCTACATCCTCCTTCCCTCCTCCTCTTAATTGTTCCCCAGTGTTTCTTCCTTTCCTCACAGTTTCGCAGTTAGTCTTGGCTTTCATACACATAGATTTTTAAACTTGATACGCGCCAGTTGTTTTGTCTCCTTTCCTTTTCGCCCCTGCCGTTCGTCTGCTTTCTCATATGACTCTCTGGACCACTTTGCTGAGAGAGTGGGACTAATTTTTCCCCAAATTGTGGTCGACTTTAGGTTTTGTTCACCCTTCACGATAATAAAGCTGTCGCTTGAGATTTCTGCTCTTTCCATTCTTATCCTTCTGTGACTACAGTAGACATTCTCTAATATTGCTCCTAATCTTTGGCGCAGGTGACTTTTTTTTGTTTGTTTTAATACCAAATCTGGTCGTTGCAAATAGCAATGAGCCAGTGATAGAAGGGGAGATCATGCAACTAGGACTCAGACTTTGCTATGCTAAGTCAAACATTCGAAGAGAACACACTTTCTCCCATCCACCTTTTCCCCCCCAAGGAGGAAACTGTTATTTCCACAGGGAGTGTTGCCCGCATAGGTATATGGCTGTCATCTTTGTTGCATTAAGGACCAGCCTCATGTCTGATTCTAGAAGGAGCAGCTACATCTCTCACTGACGTGTGCTGCAATAATTGTCAGTGGCGTTCAGTGGAATCTATTTGGCACCATTCAGAATGATCCATGTGATTGTCTGAATTTTCATTCCTTGGCAGACTGGAGATGTAACTCTCACAGGAGAAATGGCTCACATAGCCTCCAAAGAAATGTCATAGCCCACCTGCTTTTAAAAAGGGAAGAGAGCAAGAAAATCTTAGCAACACAATGAGTTCCAAAGTGCTAAGAGGATGAGTGTCTAAGGGTTGTAGTATGCTTTTGGTCTCTCCAGTCTCTCAGAATTTGGATTCACTCATGGTGCTTCTATTCTCTCTAGTCCATTGTTGTGCAAATCTTTCTTCTCCTAAAGTAGAAGCATTGGAAAAAATGAAAATGAAAGTAGGTGCATGTGGTGTAGGGGAGAGCTTTTAAGGCATGGAAATAGTCATTCATTTAAGTAAGCCCATTCAACATTTAAACAGCTAAGGACTAGCTTATTTTGTGCAAGAGTACAGAACAACAAAGACCCTTCTCTTCCAAGAGAAGAAAATGTAGGAAATAAAGAGACAGAAGAGATTTTGCTTCCTAGCTCTGGAATGAAAGAGTCAGTTCTTCTAAGGATCAACTCAGACCTTCAAAAGGACACTTTGGGATTTACTTTAGAAAAGAGGTGCACAAGAATGTCTGCAAACAAATATCACATGGTTGCAAAATAGAATGCCAAAGTACCTTGGACTGAAGTGAACACTGACTTTACATTATTTCACTGGTCAACAATCACCTTGGGTAGACCATCATACTGTGTTGTGATTGTCTGTTATCTCCAGTATAGAACAATGAATGGTTTACTAAACTAAAAGCCAAAAGACATTGAGTTCTATCCTTGACACTGCTACTAACCAGTAATACATTGAATTTTTCTGATCTTTGGTTTCCTTTTCTGTTCTATGAAGATAATAATCAGGGTTCCACCAACCTCACAGGGTTGTTATGAAGAGATAACGTAAAAGTTCTTTCTAAAGTGCTTGTTAAAGCTGAGGTAGGGTTATCAGGATATCTGCTATCTCTTTCCCAACTATTTTGTTCCCCAAAATATCTCTGTTTCCAAGTCAGTAATTTTGAGACCACCATAAGTGTTCAATGAAATGGTCATGTGAACTATCTATTGTACAGGTATGGTGCTTTTTATACAGGAAATGTGTTCTTGAAAAGTTCCCTGGGAAAAAAATAAAATTGCATTCTAGAAACACTAGGAAAATTCACTGCCTTCAGGACTCCTGCACTGAAGTCTTTGTTAGAGCAAATTTCGTTATCGCATTTTTTAAAATTCCAGGTTTTCATGCATTGGGTTTATTTAACAGAGTGAATTTTAGAGGAAAAGCTTAAAAAACATAATCAAAACCAGAAGGGACCATGGGCTAGTCATAGCAAAAGAGGGGTAGATAATAGATGCTCAACCTAATTATTGTTATTCCAGTTCAACTCAATTCAACAAATTTAGTTATTGGCTTATTTTGTGATTAATAATTTTTTTTGTCATTCTGAATTTGACAAACATGAATGTCTTCACATACAAAGAATAGAAAAAATACTTTGCATGTGTAACTATGAATTGCTATCATGTAAGCTTTTTTTTCAGTGTAGATGGAAGTCAACATGTTAGCTTAAAAGATGTAATACTTGTCTGTCTCCCATGAACATTTTTTTAATCTGTACATTTTTTAAAAAATCCAATAACTTTCTTTTCTTTTCCCTTTTGATTTCAGGAGGAAATGTAAGGGAGAGAAATATTAGTGGTAGCTATGCTGATTTTTAAAACAACAACAACAAAGGAATTTTTCTAGTACATTGGAGATTTCTTATATGGCACTTAAAAAAGAGAAAAGTTAGAAGATCTAATCTACACCTCTGAAGACAGTGCCCTTTATGATATGAAAGCAAAATGAGAGATATGTCTATTTGCATCAGAAAAGACAATAACAGTGGAAGGCAACAGTCTTGAATGGAAGTTGTAAGTCTTGGGTTCTTTTCCTAGGTTTGGTATCAACTCAACTCTGAACAAGTTTCTGATTGTTTCCTCATCTATCTCATCTCAGCTTTGTCAATAATTAATTAGCTATGTGACCTTGGCCAAATCACTTAACTTCGATGCCCTTTAATTTCCTTATTTATCAAATCAGAAAGTTAAAATAGATTATTTCTAATTTCTCTTTTGGCCTCAACTTTCGATAATTCTGTGATCTGCTAACTGGGATATTACTAACCTAGTTAATTGCCCTCTCCCCAAATGGCAGTAGGATAAATGTAAAACTTTCACTTTATTTTATTTATTCTTTACAGCAACAACAAACTGTAGCTCTGTGTTATCTCTACCTTACAGATGAGAAAACACCTAATGGTCTTTCTCTCATAGCAGCAAATGTCTGAAACACAAAATCCTTTACACACGAATAGGCTTACAGAAAGACTTATTATGGTGGCTTAATAAGACTGCTAAGGCTTTTTCATATAATCTGTCAGCATGAGATATAGTATGTGGTAGTGAAAAAATTAATGGCCTTTAGGTCAAAGGCCTGGGTTGGAATCCTGGCTCTGCCACTTACTGACCATATGACCTTGAGCAAATTACTCTGGGATATAGTTTGCTCATATGTGAAATGAGAATGATCTATTAATTCCTTTCCAGCCATATCATGCTATGATTTCTGCCATCAAATATTACCATATGGTGAAGTAATTCACAACATGACCCCTCTGGTCATACCCCCTTTGGCAACATACACAAACATACACACACAGAGTTTATACTGTGCTATCATATACTTGCATAGCATTGTTTCATCATTATTCTTAAGCTATTAGATAAATATTTTGTTTCTTCACCTAAATTATGAGTGCTTGAAGGGCAGCTTTCTATGTTTTCATATATTTTATGGAGCTGGTATGGTGTCATATTCATAAAATCTTAATAAAAATAAATGATTGTTGAATACAACATAAACTTCTTATATCGTTGCTCTATCTCTAAAAGACATACTATAAACTTGATGGGTTAGATTTGAAAGTCTGATGCTCAGAAACTATTCATTTTCTTTTAGGTCCTTGAATACACTTGTCACTGAGGGAGTAATGATGCTTTTTGTAAATGGCTCCTGGTCTAAACAAGTTGGCTTCCTATAGATGTAAGAGTAACACATTTCCATTTAATTTGTGTTTTTAAAGTTTTTAAAGAATTTTATTGGAATGCCAATACTTCAAAAATATGTAATTTCATAGGAATGGGCAATAATTCTTCCATGAATACATTTCAATTCTTTCTGTATATTAGGAAAGAGTTTTTGGGAGTTGATGTACCCCCAAATCCATGACTCTTTAGTATAACCAGTAATGAACTTTTCTAAACTTAGCTGATCTGATCCCCAGACTTCAGGAATGCAGTCCATTCTAGAAATCAGATTTAAGACTTTCCAGTTTGACAGAACCTGCAATAGCTCATGGTCCTCTCAAAACAACTTTCAAGAAGGCAGGTCAAATCAATACCCTGGTAAGAGATCAAACTAAGACTTTAGTGCAGATTCTATTAAAATAGTAAAGTAAAAATACTAAAGAATATCAAATCCAAAAATAAAATATATGTTTAAAGCAAGATTTAAAGAACAAAAAATACTTAAGGAAAATTATATACCTTTTCCCACTAATACTTACCTGTTAATCAATCTCTTCTTATGCTTTTCCCTAGATTTATCTACCAACCTTGTTTTTATGTAGCTTATCACCTAGGTGGCACAGTAGATAGTCAGGCCTGAAATCAGGAAAACTCTTCCTGATTTCAAATCTGGCCTGAAACATTTTCTAGCTGTGCGACACTGGGCAAATCACTTAACCCTGTTTGCTTCAGCTTCCCCATCTGTAAAATGAGCTGGAGAAGGAAAAGGCAAGTCACTCCAGTATCTTTGCCATGAAAATCCCAAATGAGGTCATAAGAAATGAAAAACAATGTTTTAGCCAAATTGGACTATCCTATTCTTCAAACATGCTTTTTACTTTCCTAATTCCTTGTTCTCACAATATTCTCTGCACCTAAAATATTACCCTTTCCTTCATTTCCTATATTGAATTACTACCTATCATTTAAAGTTCAACTCTAATAATACTTCACTGATTAAGTCTTCCTTGATGCCTCCTGCCAGTAAAGCTGTTCCCCTTGGAATTCATATAGCCCTTTATTTTGTATTCTCTAATACATTTACCGTACATTATTTTAAATTACAATTATCTATGTTTGTATCTTTCCCCACCCTCACCCCCACCCCCACCACACTAAGCTGGGACCCTGGATCATCTACCAGTGGTTCTCAACCTTCCTAATGCCACAACCCTTTAATGCTTGTATGTGAGCATATCTGCATGTGGGCAGATCTGCATGGAGATGGATAGAGGAGCGGTGTCTCGGTTCCTGAGACCATCGGTAATATGTATTTTCCAATGGTCTTAGGCAACCCCCAAAGGGGTCATGACCCACAGGTTGAGAACCACTGATTAAACTTTGTACTTCTCCCAACATCTGGCCCAATGGTGTATATATAGTATGTTTTAAATCATCATTTGCTAATTGAAACTAAGTGAAGTGAAATTGTTCATTATTCTCTAAAATTATCTTGAATCTTCAACCTCTATACCTTTGTTTATGATGTTCACTCCACCCCCATTTATACTTGTTGAGATTCTCATTATCTATTGTGGCAGACCTTGCTCTTAAGGTCAGAGAGGGCAAACAGGGTAATGCAAAAATGCGTGATTTTATGTGACTGTAAGATTAATTAAGTAGGGGCAGCTAGGTGACAGAGTGAATAGAGCACAGGCCCTGGAGTCCAAAGATTCATCTTCCTGAGTTCAAATCCATCTTCAGACATTTACTAGTTGCGTGATCCTGGTCAAGTCACTTAATCCTGATTGCCTTATTTTCCTTATCTGTAAAATGGGCTGAAGAAGGAAATGTCAAACCATTTTAGTGTCTTTGCCAAGGAAAGTCCAAATGGATTCACAAAGAGTCAGACATAATTGAACAACAACAAAAAGATTAATACTGTCTATTTCAAGTTCTAGACTAATCTAGAATACCATTCTCTAGGAGAGAAACTTATGCAATAAAATGAGCCAAGGAAAGATGTCCATTGCTAATTATTCAGACAATGATAATATAGCTTTGGGAAGGACATCCATGATTCTACTCAGAATCACTGTGCTTTTGAGTCAAAGGATGTCTAGGCTGAAGCTCCCTTCTCTGGACATCATTACCTACTCCCTTATAATATTCATTAATTCCATCCCTTCTATGTCCATATTCCACTGGGACCCTTTCCTTTTGTTATTCCCCCTGGAATCCCAGTTCTATTGTTAAATTATTCTTTATATTTGACCTGTTCTTTCCATTCCTGTTCTATTTCCTTTTATTCATACTAAAACGGTTGCCCACAGAAGACACAGAACCCAGTCATCCAATACCAACTGCACTTTTCATTGTGACCAGTTCACACATTGGGCCAGGAGGAGGAGTACATATGTTTTGTGCTTCTCACTACTGCTTTCAGAGTCTCCCTTTATTAATATCATTCAGTAACCTCTGCTTTTCTGAAGTTCACTCCTTCCAGGTATATTAACATCTCTAGATCATGGTGGCCATTTTCTGCATTTCTCTGGCCTCTACCACCTTTCTTGATGATTTCAATAGCCTCCCCATCTAGGCAATATTGTGAATGAGTTATAGACTCAGGTTGGAGAATAATGGTGGTTTAGATCAGAGGATCATAGGATTTAGAGGTGACAATAATCTTAGGAATAACATTAGGTATAAATATAGAACAATCCATTGATTTTACAAATGGGGAAACTGAAGCCCACAGAAGGAAAATAACATGTCCAAAAACACGCAAGCAAGTAACAGAGCAAAGATTTGAATTCAGATCTTCTGATTCCAAATCTTCTCTTTTTTTTTTTGTACTCCTCTCTTTCTCTCTCTCTCTCTCTTTCTCTCTCTCTCTCTCTCTCTCTCTCTCTCTCTCTCTCTCTATCTCACTGTCTCTCTGTCTGTCTGTGTCTGTCTCTCTTTCTCTGTCTGTCTCCCTCTCTCCCCTGCACCCTCCACCCCCATCTGTCTCTTCTAAAAATCTAGGAACAAGATTGAACTAGGTATGACTTTCAGAGGAAATACCTTGAAGCTCAAGAGGCAACTTTTTAGGGAGTCTTTCTCAACCACAGAGCCAGAAGCAAGACAAAGGGTTTTTCCTAGGCCAGAGATAACTATTAGAGAACTCATTTCAGAGAACACAAAAGAAGGTGTCTTTCAAGGCCTAGGAACTTCCAAACCTAGAACTAAGTAGATTCTAGAATGTCATATGTATATATACATAATGTGTGTGTGTATTTATAGCTTTGATTAATCAAATCTATTTTAGAGACCAATAACTCTAAAAATACCTTGCTAGAAGGCTCTAGAAAAAAATCTGTAAGAAAAAAGAGGCTAGTCAGAATTAGAAGGACAAAAAAAAAATCAAACTTAATTCACTTATCAACTTGTATATGTACATAGAAGATATATTTACTGGGGAAAAAAAACTATATAACCCTATAACCCATTCCTTTGGTCATTAGACCCTGCATTTCCCTCCATAACATATAGTACTTAACATCTTTTTGGAGTATCCACAGTCAGGAATAGGAAATAACTGAATCCCTCTCCTCAAGTTGTATTGGGTTTGCTATCCAGAAAAGAGTTGGTGAGAGGTAAAAACCAGGAAAGGGCTCTAACGAGCCAAGTGCTGAGGATCACAACAGGGAACAAAGAATAACACTTATGGGTGAGGTCATAGAATATTATAGTGGGCTTCACCTCAAAGCTCCAGAGCATCATTTTGAGGTTCAGATCTATGGCTACTTCCCATAGGAAGTATCTTTCCATTAGGGAATACTCTCTCCTTCCTCTGAATATCTATAGCACTTTGCCTCTCCAGGCATGTTTTACACTCTGCTTTCTTTCTAATTACTTCTATAATTGTCTTCCCTCTTCTCTCAGATTGTAACCACCCCATAGCTAAGGATCATGTATTATTCATCTTTTAAGCCCCTACAGCATCCATCACAGAGCTTTACATCTAGTAAGAACATTATAAATATTTGGCGAAGTAATGAATGAATGAATATGCCACAAATTTTTGAACTTTGTATCAAAAACACTTCCCAAATTATATTCATGGCTTTTAGGCTTCTTCATTTCAGTAAGTATCAAATACCAAGTGCTTTCCACAGTTTAACAACTCTTCTGATATATAAATATATAACATATACGTATATACAACACACATGTTACATATAAATACACACATCTATGTATGCATATGTACGTATGTATACATACAAATACACATGCATATAATTACAATTCTGCTCAAAAAATGTTTAAGCCAGTTTACAAAGTTTCCATCAATCCTTCCCACACCCATTGATGAACTACTTAACTAAGATGGCTATTAAGGTCCGTTCCATTTCACAGTCTTAGATTCTATGATCCTATGAGATCTTACTTCAGTTCCCTTCTTTCTATCCTTTCTAATACTGCCTTAGTAGAGGTCTTTGCTGCCTCCCCTTGACTATCCTAACAATCCCTCTCTCTGCCCAGAGCATTTTTATCATTCATTCCCAAACCCTTTACTCAAAATTCTTAATGTCACCCTATTTCCTATAGAATTAAGTCTAAACTACTAAGCCTGGCACTCAAGCCCCTACACAATTTGGAACCAGATTATCCTTCCAGCTTTCTCTTGCACCAGTCATTACTATAACCCAGTTTCCTATCCAATTTATTATCTGCTGCAAACTTTACACAATTTCTAGTCTCTATAAACATTCCCTGTGCTTAAGGTACTGTCCCCTTCTCACTTTTGTTGAAGTCACAACAGTCTTTCAGACTAAAACTTCAAAGTCTTGGCCTCCAAATCTTCCCCTGATGACACTTAGCCAAAATATTTCCTTCCTTAAACTTTTTAAGTTCCTTAAACTTCATGTTCTTATCATATACAATTCTACATTGTAATTAAATTTCTTGAAGATGAGTTCTAAGTCTTATTTTATATCTCCTCATGTGACTAGTGCATAGTAGGTACCTAATTAATGGTCACTGTATGCATGAATGAATATTATACATTTTGAAATTGAGCATTTTCACGGACTATGCCCCTTGCCTAGAGTGCTCTCATCCCTCATTTCTGGCAACTAGGTGGTGAAGTGGATAGAGTGCTGGGGCTTGAATTAGGAAGACTGAGTTCAAATCTGTGTGACCCTAGACAAGTCATTTAGCCGCTGCCTAACTCAGTTTCCTCAACTATACAATGGGGATAAATATAGCACCTTTCTCATAGAGTTGTCATAAGGATCAAATGAGATATTATTGTAAAGTGCTCAGTACAATGCCTGGCTCACAATAGGTGCTCAACAAATGCTTATTCCTTTTCCCCTTTCTTTTCTGCCTCCTGGATTCCATCAAATCTCAGCTAAAGTCACACTTTCTGCAAGAAGCCTTTCCTCTGAGATTATTTCCTAGTTATCCTTTCTATATCTTGTTTGTACGTAGCTGTTTGCTTATGGTCACCCCCATTAGACTGTGACATCCTTGACAGCAGAAACTGGGTTTTGTTTTGCTTTGTCTTTGTTTTAGGAGTTGTTTTGTTTTGGTTTTGCATTTCTTCATAACTCTAGCATTTAGCAAAATACCTGGCCCACTCTAAAGGACTGATGTTCTGAGTCATTATTTCAATTTTATTTCCTGTTGCCTCAAAACACAGAGAAATTTTTGGCTATATTTAGATGAGCACTGTTATAAGCAGTGTATATCTGTTCCATCTACCTCTTTAAGTAAGATGCATCAGGTAGACTGATTCACTTTGTAGGAAGACCATAGCTAACTGTCCTAATCTAATCTCTCTGATGGTTTGAGAATACCAGACTAGTTCAAATATTAAATAGTAGATAATACTTTCTCATTCTCCAAATGTTTACATATATCACTGTTATCATCCTGCGGCATTTACTAATAATCTTTACTTTAGTGAATGAATGACAGAAAGGTATTTTAAGCATGTACTACATGTCAAGAATTATATTAAGGGATGAAGATAAATATATAAATGTGACATAGTCCCTATCCTCAATGAGTTTTTATTCTACTAGAGGGATACAATACTTTGCAGGAAAGTTGTTGCCAGGTAAGGATGTTTAGAGGCTGGAAAATCACAGGGATGATGATTGTGGACACAGGGGAGTTCATTGGTCTGCTTCTATAAGCATGTAATGGCAAACGAAGTATTTAACACATTGTTTCAGTTATTTAATTATTTAGCACCTTGTTTCAGTTGAAATTTCTTTTAAGCCTTGCCCATGATTATATCAAGTCTTTGTTAAGAAACAGAACTTGTGAACCCCTCTTGCTGATGCAACAGGAAGGGGAGGAGCTAATAGCCATATATAAGGAGAAGCCCGAGCTAGGAAAGAGCTGAACTGAGAAGAGAACTCTTGTGGTGGCAGAGTTGAAAAGGAGAAAACTTGTGGTATTCCAGCACTCTATGTTTGTCTGTTCTGTCTGTGTTGATTTTTGTTTGTGATACTTTTGTACAGAAGCCCTGGGACCTTACTGGAGACCCTGAAAGAAGATTTTTTGATTGTCTGTTTCCAGAAGTCCTGGAGGAGGCTTTAGAGGTTCTGGGACTTTACTGATGATTTGTGTTGACCTCTCAGACCTTGTTTGTGGGTCTGTGTTGATTTCTATGTTGATGATATGTGCTGACCTCTTGGACCTTGTTTGTGAGTCTCTGTTGATTTTACAGGCAGATAGTGAATTGATGATGGTGCTGGCAATGTGTATAAATGTTGTTTTGGCTCTGTTAAGCTTTGTCTTCCCAGAAACAGGAACTGTGAAGGACTTGAGGTGGACTAGACACTGTGAGCTTCAATATGGAATGGGAACTGGATGAGGAGTTGGACAAGGAGCTGAGAGCTGTCTGCCTTTGAATTCAGGTGGGTAGATTCGGGCATGAGCTGGAAACATGGAAGCTGAGAGCCAGCCTCAAGTCAAGATGAAAAGATCTCTTGTTGGGTACTTAATGCTGACTGAGAAGATTATAATTTGCTGTGACCTAGGGGTAGAGAACTTTGACCTTTGTACTTTGTGTCCCTTAAGGAGGATTTCTCTTTAAAGATGATTGAGTTAAGGACTTACTGAATGGTATCTTTTGTTTAAAACTATGTGTCCACTTTGGTAAAAAGCTATGTGACCACTTTAGTGATAAGTTGTTATGTCATAATATTGTGAATTCTGCACCTTGATTTCTGTCGATGTTTTGTCTTATTTTATTACTGAATAAATAAAGAGTTCACTATACTATGTAATCAGAACCTTGAAACTGTTCACAGAAGCAGTCCTCTGGAAATCTGCTTGTGCTTAGCTTTACAAAGCAATATGTAAAGTAATAAAATGGTAGTATCAATATGATAGCATTGATATGATTATGGATCCTAGAGCAAGAGGCAGAGAGGTTATATGCCAGGGTGCTGGTGCCCTCACAATGGCAGAACAGATGACCAAAACATAACCAGGGTGGAGGGTTGAAAGCAAAGTCTAGAGATTACTAGATATAGTGGGCTATACAAATTTGTGCTTCCTGATTTGTCTATTGGGATAGCTGAGTCCTAGGGCAGAAGTTCAAAAGCTAGGTAGACTGAGGGCACAAGAGCAAGCTTTCTGGAGCTCTGGTGGTCTAGAGAGTAAAGGACGCAACAGATGGCAAGAATGTGGCAAGAGCAGAGGTCTAGAAGCATGATCTGGTTGGCTAGAGTGAGTTTGTGTTCTGTTATCATGACCATTAAGCCCCCAGGTGAGAGTCTGAAAAGTGAATAGATTGAGGTGCAAAGGCAAGTGATATTTTGCATTGCATAAACCTATTATTTTAACTATAAGCTTATGGAAGAAGGTTTCACCAATAGTTTAAAATTACAGCTTTTGTAAAGACCATGGAAATAGAAGAATGCTACCCCCAACTAACACTATTAATTGGTTTCAAGAAAGAAAATGATACTAAGTGAAACAACATTAAAGGGAACAGTTAGTTTCAAAGGGACAATATTATAAAGGGATGATTAGCTAAATAGTATTCCCAGAGGATTTTGTGATGTAACAGCAGACTTTGATTATAATGTATTAATTACATCACAAAAGATCTTGGTTGGGCCAATGTTATTAACCTTGTGTGTGAGTATGTGTTAGCACATGCAACTCCAGAGGATACTTTCCACACTTCTGCCATTTTCAACTATAGGAATATCTATGAACACTAGGAGATAATCCCTATGGCAGGGTAAACTTTCCCAATATTTAATGACATCCTGAAAGCCCCTAAGGCAATTGTCTATATCTAGTCCTGTCTGACAGGCACAGATAATGCTTTGATACACTGAGAACATCTGGTAGGGGGAGAGGAAAATCAGATAATGAGCTCTCTGTCTGGCCCCAGCCATAGATGATTGAGGGAAGAAAGGTTTCTAGGATGGCACAGCAATATACTACGTAAATGCATAAGACATGTGTATTGCCATTTAAAGGCCTGGGAAGAATTTTGGGAGAATTAGAAAGCAACTTGGGGTTGGAAGAATGAAAAAGGCAGAATGGGAAGGATTCAGAATCTAACTCTTTCTGTTTGTTGCCTATTGATCAGACATCTTTCAAGAACATAGTATTACCTAATAAATTCTGTGAAGATCTCAAATATGAGATCTCACATTTACAGTTGTTAGGTGCTTTATGTAATCACTAGTTGGTAACTCTGGAACATTTTCCCTTTGTGGGTAACAACGATAGAGCAGGCACCCTGCAGAATGTGAACTTCTGTTTGCCACAGCTGTAGACTGCACATAATGACTCAAATACAGCCATACTCTTCTTCATGTACATTACCAAATTCTCTTTATTTCTACTGATTCATTCCATCGTGTTTATGGTCGCCTTTCCTTTTATTCAACATCATAATGTTTGGACACACCACTCCTGTCAAAATAGCTTACAGTATCTCAGAAAGAACTAAAGAGAAACATGTATAAACAAGGCAATTAATCTTGTCTTCATCCCAGAAATAAAGTTATCTGTGCCTTGCTTGTATTTGCAAACAGAGAGATAAAGCTCTGTATACTCTATTTTCTTACCAAATGCATAAACCTTTCAGTATTGTGATGCTGAGTCATACACTATAGTCTGTGAGGAGCTGTCCATATATTCAGTACTGAATATGGAAAGATTCGTCATCTGCTCCATGTGTGTCACTAACACAGTTTGTTGCACTCATCCTGTTACTGCCCCCCCCACTGTCACAACCTATGGTTGTGTTGATGTCCACAGCAGGTTCAACTTCTTTTAATTAAGTGACTATTTAATTTTGTTCCATAAATTGGTCTTCAGTAATAGTGATAATAATGATACTAAGAGTGTGAGTTTAATTTTTATAACCAAATTGATCAGTTGATGAATTGAATGACTATTCAATCAAAAAATACTCTATCATTAGCTAGCCTCTCTGAGTTTCAGTTTCATTATCTGTGAAATGAGAGTGTTGAATCTTAGTGGGTATTAGTGGATCATTTTCAGCTATGATTCTAACCATTTTTCTTCACATAACAATGAATAATTGAATTAATTCTGAATTTTCCAGCTCTTTTATCATTTGGGCTTTTTAAGTGTTTAAGCTATGAGTGTGTTTCTTACACACTAAATCCTAAATGATTCTCATTACATACTATCTAATGACTACATTGAGAGGGAAGAACTTTTTTTATTATATCAAAAATTATTTCAAGAAGTCTCCACCAGATTGTAGATCATAATTTTTTTACACAATATAAAGTATTGATTGTTTTTCCCATAATGCAAATGTATATAAGTGAGTCACCTAAAGTTACATTCTTTCACATTCGCCTTTTTAGAATCATCATAGGTAAATATAATTGCATGGCATGTATATGTCTATTCTTTGTCTTTAGGATTTGTGGTTGTACACACTATCTTCAGTTTCAAAATATCTCTCAGATACCTGCTATCATATGTTGCTCTAAGTCATGTGAAAATGTTATTTCACAAGATTTTCAAGAACAAGGCATTTTTTTCTATTTTGTGTAATTGTGATATAACCACTGCTAGGTTGGCGAAGAAAAAATATATCACATAAAAATGTGGAAAACTCAGAATCATTTACTTCAACTATAAAGCAATACTTACTATTGTCAAAATTTTTGTCCCAATTTGTGTTTTAGACAAGTACACAAAAAGGCCACAACAAGGTTCACAGAAATGTTGTTTGCTGCCAAAAAGCTGAAACTTTCTTACCTGTGGATTAAATCACACTACCTTCACTCAATCTAGATCACAAGATTATAGAGTTTAAAGATAGGAAGGCATCTTTGAGATAACTGAAACAACTTTTTAACTTTACATAAAACTCAGAAATCCAGAAATGTTAGGTGAATTGTCAAAGATCACACAGGTACTAGAAGAAAGTGCAGCGAGGTTGTAAAAAAGCATCAGAGTTGATATATAGAGACATAAATTTGAACCTTACAGAGGTGGGGCAGGTTGCTTTACCTCTATGGGATTTCATTTTCTCATATTTGAGGTGGGGGATGAAGGTAAGGAAAATCTAGCTGATCTCTAAATGTCCTTCCAATTCTAGATCCTATGATAATCAATAGACTCAACTTCATTCAACTTCAATTCATTTGAAGCAAATCTATTACCTTTTCTCTACAATTTAGATAATTTGGTATAGTGTTTACATATTCTGCAAGATTTCTTTTTACCTTTATATTTCAGTAAAAATACTCATTTGGTACAAAAATGTCGTGCTGCTCGCAAATAACTTTTGTAAAAACATTTTCTAATATCATTTCCAAAGAATTGTCTGTAAAGACATGCAGATCAGAACTTTATAGACATAAAAATCATAATGGCAGGGATAGCAATCATGAACTTAGATAGCAATGACAAAAATAGGCCTAAATAAAAGAGATAAAAAGGAAAACTACATTTTGTTGAAAAGAACCATAGATCATTAATTTAAATAAAATAGATGTCATTAGCTAAATCATTTTTTAAATAATAAGAAAACCAAATTATTAGTATCAAAAATGAAATAGGTGAATTCACAACCAATGAAGAATTTTAAAATTAGAAACTATTTTGTCTAATTATTTGCCAGAAAAACTGTAATCCAAATCAAAGAGGAATAGTAATCAGAACAAACTATTCAGATTAATAGAACAGGAAATAGCTGACATAAATACCTTAGGAAAAAAAATTGATCAAGCCATAAATGAACTCCCAAAGAAAAAAATATAATCCAGAACCAGATGAATGTAGAAATGGATTCTATCAAAATTTTAAAGAACTAGTTAATTCCCTTCAAGAGATAAAACATAGCCACAGTCTTCTGATTCACATGAGTAATAAGATGGTAGACTAGACATTTTTTTTCCAATCCCCATGTCCTCTCAAATCTCTCCCAAACAGAAATTATGTGCCAAAGATAAAACAACTTCAGTTATTTCCATAGTCTAAGACACACAGAATCCAAAAGAAGGTTTAAAAAAAACCCTCAAAATCCAAGAATCTATGCTCATTAACCCTGAACCCATTTAGCACCTTTTTTTTCACCTCCCATGCTACTGACAGCAATTGCATTAGTAGACCCAAGGACACAACACAGATTTAAATCAAAACCCACCACAAAACCCCACTGCCCACTTCCTCTTTCTAATACTATAGAGACAGAATCTAGGCTGCAAAAGTTTGCTCAGACCTTTAAAGTCAGCTTGGTCATGGACCTTCAGGAGCAAAAGCTTGCCAAATACTGCAACCAGGAAGCACTAGGACTGCAAAACCGTGAACTGAACTGCTGGTACAAGGGAAAGCAGTCTGAAGTTCCAGTGCTGGGGAAAGCAAGCTGCCACCTTCTGAGCTGCCACTGCCAGTCAGAAAAATTAGGAAATAGAGGGTGTGTAATGGATCAACAGGATACTTGCATGTAAGGAGCTATCCAGTACTCCACTAAGACTGAGAGAGGGAGTGCAGCATCTAACTGGGTTTAGCTCTGACTACACAAAAAGTAAGCTAGAGCAGAGACCTAGTATGGTGAACCATGAATTTCCCAGAGTAGGAATAGGCTGAGACACTGAGATCCAGCATTCAAGGAAAACATAATCAGCAGGGAGGGAGTCAGGAAGTGTGATAAGGAAAATAAGAGGGGAGAAGGGAGGGATTGGAAGTATCAAAGATTTCAGAAAGAAGAAAATGTAAGGTCTAAAACATAAATAGATAAATCAATAGAGAAAACAGTAACAGCAGAAGGAAATATAGCCAACTGATATAATTAGTTTATGCATTTATGGATAAATACTTCAAAAAGAAGGAGAAATGTCCAAGACTTAATGAGAAAGAGGACTCTGTAGAATTTAAGAACAACATGGAATCACAATACACTACTTCTGAGTGGTATAAAAGAGAAATGAGAATTATGAAAACAGAATTTATGTCCTGCAGAACAGAAAAACTAGAATCTGCAATGGCAAGCTTCACCAAAGAAACAAGAGAGAAGTATAGATTAGGAATGCAAATACACAGAAGTGAAGGACAACCTAGAAGACAAAAAGCAAAAAACCAAAAACATTAAAAGACAATACGCTCACTGCACAAGCAAAACATACATATCAAAAAGACAGGATGGATAGAGACAACCTAAGGATCATAGCTCTCCCAAAAGAACAGGATGGGAAAAAACATTATGAAAGAAATAAAGGAAAAAAATCATCCAGAATTATTGAATACAGAAAATGAATTCTCAATAGAAAGAATTCACAGATCACCTTCAGAAAAAAAAAAAAAGCTGCGAATACCAAGGTACATGGTAGTAAAATTTAACAATTCAATTAATAAAAAAGGTTCTGCAGCCATCAATAGAAAGGACTTCAAATACAAACAAAAGGACATTTGAGTAGTGCAAGACTATCCTACACCACTAGAAAAAGGAGGGAATGGAATAATGTGTTCTGAAGACTACTGGAGCTCAAAATTCAGCCCAGAATAACCTATCCTGCAAATCTGAACTTAACTATACAGGACAAAAAAAAATGAACATCTAATAATTAAGAAGAGTTTGACTCATTTTAACGAAAAAAAAACTGCTTTTATGAACATCATAAACAACAGAATTGCACAGGGAGTGAATAAATGCAGAAAGCAAAGAGTGATAATATTAATACTAGTAAAAAAAAAAAACCTTCTTTCTAAATATATGCAAGGAGACAGGAGTGAAGGCAGAAGTCTGGTAGAGGTAACAGTGAAGAGAGATGGGTCATCATGTACAGATTTGGCAACACCTCCCTACAGATGAACAATTTTTTTTTTGGTAGAACTACATCACAAAATGGGAGGGTACATGAAAAGGGGGAGGCAGAACAGAAGGATGGAGAGGAGTGAGTTAGGTACTGGGGTTAAATCAAGGACAAACAATGAGGAGAAGGTGATCTTTATCGTCTCAAAAAAAGAATAGTCTACAGGGAAGTGGGAGAAGGATGGAGATAATATTTAAAAGGGGAGGGGGGAAATGTCTTACTCTGAAACTGGATTCCACTGATGAATGCTCTTACACATGAAGGGAGATGAAGACCTTACATTGAATGAGACCTAGGGGATTTGGTGTCTGAAAAGTCTACTTATCCTGGGAGGGGGAAAATTGGAACCATGGGAGCATCTGGTCCTAGGAAGAGTGGAAGAATATGGATAAAGGGAGGTAGATTCTAGGCAAAGGTAGAAAAAATGAAGGTCAATAAGAAATGGAATAGATCAGAGTTAGCTTGGGGTGTCTACCATGGGGCAACATTCTCTCTGACACCGCAATAATTGGAATTGTTCTTAGAGTGAGGCACAGTGGAAAAGAGGAACCCATGGGATTAGCCCTATAAGCCAGTGGCAGGAAGCACCTAAGGGACAAAATCTAGAATGGATATGTTGGAAACCTTGATTGTATAAAGAATATGGAGAAAAGAGAGAGACCAGATGATTATAGGGGTCATGAATCAGATAATGAGGGTCTAAAGTAAATAGAAATAGAAGATAGATAATGAAGAGAGTGAGAGAAATTGTTCTTGGAAAAAGGCATAAAAGTGAAATTTAGAAACTAGTGAATAATACTAGCTGAAGGAGAGAAGAGAGAAAGAGAATCTACTTGAGTATTTAAGATGAAAAATGAGGGGAATAAATATATAACCAGATAAAAGCAGAGAAGAGAAACAAATAAATAAAATCCTAAAAGGAAAGCCACGACAAAGAAGAAGATGGGAACAGGAAACAGAGGAAAAGGCCAGGAGGAACAGGGCCACTTTAGAAAATATTGAAGTAAAATAATTGAAGGAACCCAGTATTGTGTTTATAGTAGAAGAGGGAGGAATCATAACTAGGAAATAATAATTTTGAAGACAGATGGAGAAAAAAATGAACCTAACTAATAACTTCAAATGTGAATGGATAAAATAACCCAATAAAATGGAAAAGAGTGACAGATTGGAAAATAAGAAAAGGAAACCCTATGATTTCTTGTTTACAATAAACACATTTTAAGAAACAAAGACATATACAAAATAAAACTGAGGAAATGGGAAGAATTACAATGCCTAAAGTGATTTTTTTAAGAAGATGAAGTTGCCATCAAACTACGAGATAAAACAAAAACAAACATTCAAAAAATAAACAGGGATTAAAAGGAAATTATATTATGCTAAACAGAACATAGACAGCCAAACAATATCAATAATAAAAGCGAATGCTCCAAATGCCTTAGAACCCAAATTAATAAAGGAAACATTATCTGAGCTTCAAGAAGACATAGTCAGTACTATAACACTTTAAGTCTAATGACATTCCTTTATCAGTTCTGGAGAAGTCTAAGAGAAAGAAAAACAAAAGGGAAAATATGGGACTGAATAAATTTCTAGAGACACTAAAGTCAAAAGATTTAGGGTATCTGCTAAAAGGAACAGTAAAGGAATATACATCCTTCTCTGCGTGACATAGAACATTTACAAAAATCAGTCAAGCACAATAGGACAATATTTCAAACCAATTCATCCTTTATAGACCATAATGCAAGAAGAATAGAAATGGATTCAGGGACCACAAACAAAAGATACAAACTCAAATGTAGAATTAATAGCAAAATATTAAATAATGAGTATGTCAAAGAACAAATCATAGAAACAATTAATAACTACATAAAAGAAAATGATAATGATAAAACAACGTGATTTCTGGAAAGCACCTAAGTAGTGCTCTGGTGGAAAATAATATCTTTATAATCATACATGAACAAAATAGAAAAAGAGAAGATTAATAAAATGAATACACATTTTTT
>CM053587.1:80222496-80247687 GCA_028646515.1 Pseudochirops corinnae
GAGTTTGGCTGAAACAGGAAGCCAATGCTGTGTGTGTATATATATATATATATATATATAAAGCCCCAGAGAGGTAGAATCAGAATTTTCTGCTGGCGGGCTCCTGGTGGAAGAAGCAGAATTTTCTCTAGACGAGATCCTGGTGGAAAAAACTGTTCTGCTGGAGAGAGGGAGAGAGAGAGAGAGAGAGAGAGAGAGAGAGAGAGAGAGAGAGAGAGAGAGGAGAGGAGAGAGTTTCTCTCAGCAACATCTGGAAGCTGACTGAGAACTGAGAGAGGATTTTCTTGAGACCAGAATCTGGTGAAGGCCAAAGTTGCTGCTGAGAGGGCCTCCTGGAAGGCCGAAGTTATTGCAGCCACTTGGAAAGCTGAGATTTCTTCTGGGTCCTAGTGTTGTGCAGAGAATAAGAGTGAGCCAAGACCTGGGTTCAAGGTAAATTTAGATGTGGATTTATTGATCAAGCAAGTGTTCAGCACTCAAATGGGCAGTAATTATGGGAGTTACAGGCTTGATTATAAAGGCTAAAACCACAAAAAACATAATCAGAGAGGGGAGCTAGCTGAAGCCATGACATACAGAAGCAAAGAACAGCCATTGGTTAGACCCATAGCTCAGGGCTAATTTGGGAATATGGTGCAAGGAAGGGTGCAACCTTCCTGTGACATGGGGGTCCCTCCTAGTACAGGGGGGAGGACACAGGGTAGAGGGCTGTAGTCAGTTTTCCAGAGCAGGGTGGAGGGTAATTCCCTAGAACAGGCTAGGGTCATGTTCTGGGTGAAGAGGGTAGGGTCCCTGCTTGGTCAGTGGGACAGGATAGGGTGGTCCCTAGATGAGATCCTTGCACCGTAATGAACCTTATACACTATATTGATTCAAGGAGAATATATAAAATGCTGATTAGGGAAGGAGTCAGGGAACTACACCTTGAGCAATATGCCCAGACATGCCTTAAGCAGTTTCAAGCTTTGACAGAAAGAGACTTAATGGTGGACTACAAATCAAGTGGTGTGTAGTGCCCTGAGATTTGGGTTTGGGTACAATGCTAGGGCTAGCCAAACTGTGGAGGATTGAAGAAACATGACCTGGATGCTAACACTTTGTTTGTTTGTGGGTTGGTTGATCCTTGAGTTCCTGGGAACAGAACTTGTGAAGGTTTTGAGATGTACTGGACCCTATGAACTTCAGTGTGTAGCAGGAACTGCCCGGAGGACTGGACAAGGACATGGGAGCTGTCTGCCTCTGAATCCAGGTGACTGTTTGGTGGATTCAGGTAGGAGGTGGGACATGCAAGGGGATCCAGGGAATCTGAGAGACCACCCCAAGTCAAGAAGAAGAAAAGGCCTCTCCTTGGATATTGAATTTGGTGATGAAATTAAAGTTTACTAGAGACTGAGGGGTGGGGAGTTTGTATAATTTTCTAATGATTGTATTTAGAGATTAACAATACTTACTGACTGATTGCTAGATAAGTGACTGATTAAGTTAACCTATGATTGACCCATGAGGGGAAGACTGACTATTGTATTGTGAGATGACTGAATGACTGAGTGAGGAGGCAAATCTCCTTAGGGATACCAGATGATTTTTCTTTTATTCTTTGTTCTAAATACTGGTGAAAACTATGTGGCCATTCTGACGATAAGCTGTTTTGAACATATATTGTAATTTTCTGTGATAAGACGTAATGTTGTGTATATTGTATCTTAATTTGTTGTGAATTTTTTCCTTTGTTTTGTTCTTGAATAAATGGAGTCTTTGCTATACTGTGTAATCAGAACCCTAAAAGCTATTCACAGTAGCATTCTTTTGGGTAGCTGCTCATGCATGGCCTAATAATGGTATAACTTTTTATGTATAAAATCATGTCCCCATTTTGACCTTATCTTGATATACAGTGTGAGATGTTGATTTATATCTAATTTCTGCTGTATTGTTCTCCAGTTTTCCCAAAAGTTTTTGTCAAATAATGAGTTATGTTTCAAAAGCTTTGGGTTTATCATATACTAGATTGCCAAGGTCATTTACTATGATGTAATTTGTACATAATCTTTTCCACTAATCCATCACTCTGTTTCTTAGCCAGCACCAGATTGTTTTGATAATTACAACTTTATAATATAGTATGAGACTTGGTACTGCTTGACAATCTTCTTTTGCCTTCTTTTTTTCATTGATTCCCTTGATATCCTTGAGCTTTTGTTCTTCCAGATGAATTTTTGTTATTTTTTTTTAGCTCAATAAAATAATTTTTGATAGTTTGATTGGTATGGCACTGAAAGTATTTTTTTAAAAAGCAAAAAAATCCAATTCTACTTAAACTGTTTGGGAAAAAATATGAAAAAGGGGGTTCTATCAAATTCCTTTTTTCATACAAATATGGTCTTAATACTCAAACTAGAGAGAGTCAAAACAGAGAAAGAAAACTGTGGAACACTATCCCTAATGAATACTTATGCAAAATTTTTTAACAAGATATTAGCAAGTAGACTACAGCCATGCATTCTTAAGATCATACACTATGGTCAAGCTGAATTTATACCAGAAATGAAGAGCTTGTTCAATATTAGGAAAACTATAAACATAATTGATAATATAAGTGACAAAGACAATGAAAATCATTTGAGCATGTCACTAGATGCACAAAAAGCTTTTGACAAATGCAACATCAATTCCTGTCTAAAAAAATCTAGAACGTATAAGAATAAATATAATTTTCCTCAATATGATAAGCAGTGTCTATCTAAAACCAAGAGCCAACATTATACATAATGGAGATAAACTACAGGTCTTTCCAATAAGAACAAGGCTAAAGCAAGGATGTCCATTATCACCATTACTATTCATTATTGCTCTAGAATTGCTATCTATAACAATAAGATAAGAAAAAGAAATTGAAGGAATATATATAGGCAAAGAGGAAGCAAAACTATGAAGCTTTTTGCTAATGATATGATAATTTATTTAGAGAATTCTAGAGAGTCAACTAAAAAATACTAATTGAAATAATCAACAACTTAATCAAAATTGAAGGATAGAAAATAAGCCTGCACAACTCATCAGCACTTTTCTATATTACCAACAAACACAATCCAACATGAAGAGATCAAAAGAGAAATCTCATTTAAAGTAACTACAGGTAGCATAAAATACTAAAGGGTCTATATGTCAAGATGTACATAGGAATTATGTGAACACAATGACAAATAACTCTTCACAGAGATAAAGATAAATCTAAGTAACTAGAAAACATTCACTGCTCATGTGTAGGCCAAGCCAATATAACAAAAATGACAATACTTCCTAAGCTAATTGACTTATTCAGTGACCTAGCAATCAAATTACCACAAGATTAGTTGGTAGAACTAGAAAAATAATAACCAAATTCATCTAGAGGAATACATGGCCAAGAATATCAACAGAATTAATGAAAAGATGGAAAAGAAGATAACCTAAAAGTACCAAATCACAAATTACAGTACAACACTACAATGATCAAACTAGTTTGATACTGAGCAAGAAATGGAAAGGTTGATAAGTGAAACAGATTAGCTACACAGTATTCAGAAACAAATTAACACAGTAGCATGGGGTGTTGTTGTTTTTTTTTATAAATCCCCAAATTTCAGATATTGGTACAAGAACTCAGCTATTCTACAGAAATTTTTGGGAAAATGGGAGAACAATCTTGAAGGCATAGATCAACATCTCATACTACATACCATGATAAGCTTCAAATGGGGACCTGATTTAAACCAAGAGACATCATAAATAAATTAAAGGAACATGAAAGAAATTACCTATCAGATCTACAGACAGGGAAAACATTTATGACCAAATTGGAGATAAAATGGTTTCATAGGAGGTAAAATGGACAATTTTGATAAAAATTTAAAAGTTTTTGGAGAAATGAAAGGCCAATGTAGCTAAAAGTAAAAGTGGGAAGGAGATCTTTCCATCAAGTTTCTCTGATTGAGGTTTCATTTCTAAGCTACATAGGGAATTGATTCAAATTTATAAGAATTAGAGCCCTTTCCCATTTGATAAATGATTAGAGGATATGAATAGGCAGTTTTCAAAGGAATACATCCAAGCTCTCAGTAGCCATATAAAAATGCTCTAAACCGCTGTCTCCAAATTAAAATAGAAATAAATCTTGAAGTAGGGGGACACATATCGATTTAGAAAAGCACAAACAAAGATTATTTTTGCTGTATTTTATTTTTATTTATTTCATTAAACACTTTTCAATTACATATTAATCTGGTCAGAGTTTTGTGGGCTCTATGTGACTTTGGGTCATGAGTTTGATACCTCTGCTGTAAATCACAAATAATTCAAGAAATGTGAATTTAAAATCTCTCAGTTATTACCTCACATTCATTACATTAGTAAAAATTGACCAAAAGGAAAAATGGTAAATGCTAGAGTGACTGTAGGAAAATAGATGCAAAAATTCATAGATGGTAAAACTTTGAATTGGTTCAACTATTCTGGAAAGCAAAAACTACTAAACTGTGCATATACTTTGAATCAGAAGTGTTACTACCAATCTATATCCCAAAGAAAGAGGAAAGGACCCAAGTGTATAAAAGTATTTATAGCAACTCTTTTTGTGATAGCAAAGACTTGGAAAACGAAAGAACTTCCCATCAATTGAGAAACAGACAAAAAATTATGTTATGTGTGTGTGATAGAATACTATTGTACAATAAGAAATTATGAAAGGAGATAATTTTAGAGAAACATAAGAAGGTTTGTATAAATTGATGGTGAATGAAGCAAACAGAACCAGGAAAACAATTTCTACAGTTAACAGCAATATTGTAAAGATAAACAACTTTGGAAGACTTTTATTAACTATAATTCCAGTGGACTCAAAGTGAAACATGCTACCCACCTCTAGATAGAGAGATAATGGATTATAAGTGCAGATTAAGGCTTGTTTTTGACATGACAAATGTGAGAAATTGTTTTGATTGGCTGTTCATGTTAGTAACAGGTTTTGATTTTTTTTCCTTTTTGATGGGGTGGGAGTAGCAGTGGGATAGGCAAGAGGGAGCAAATTTGGAACAGAAAATAAAATAAAATTGATTTTTTAAAAAATCAGTAAAACTAACAGAGAGCGAGATGAGAACATATACCTCCTTCCTCCCTTTACAGAAATGAGAGAAAAAGGAGGTGTGGAACTTTGCATATACTGGAAGATACTTGATGTATTTTTTTTTATTTTCCTGACTACTTTTATTTTCTTTTTATCCATTATTGCAAGAAATATTGCTCTTTGGGTGGTGGGTGAGTAGGAAAAATGACATATTTTGAAATGAAGGTGAAGGAAAATTTTTTAGAAAAGCAATAAAACATTTAAGAAATGAAGTAAAAAGGAAATAAAAAGAAACTAGATGTTTCTTCAAAGCACATGGATGTCTTTAGTAATATATAGAATCATGTTAGATGTCACTTAGTCCAGAGGTATCAAACACACACTCTGTGGGTCAACCAAATAAAAATGTTATAGGGAAGTATTTAACAAAAATAAAATAGCACACAGAAAATATTAATATATTGTTTTTCTAAGTCAATATATGTTCAACAAGGATTTTTATGTACAGTTTAGTGATCCTCATTTCTATATGAATTCGACACCACTACTCTAATCCAATTTATTACTTTTTAAAGATGAAGAAACAGGACTGTAATGGTAATGGGAATTTTAAGATCATTCCTGCCCCTTAATAAACTGAATGTAATCACATGGAACCTGTGGTGGGAGGAGTTTGCTGAATGGGTGGAGCAGAAAGGGTGGAGCAGAACCCAGAGGAAGCTAGGAGTCAGAGCAGTTAGAATGCTGGGAGAGAGAAGATGTAGGCAAGCAGACAGCTAGTCTTGTTAGTATTTATTTGTGGGAAGGCTTTGGGGTGGTATTGCTCTCTATAGTGTTATTGTGTATAGATTTCTTTGTTGCTGTGATGAATTCGGTTTTCTGGTGTTGGGATTTGGCTTTCTGGTGCTGGGATTCCACTTTCTGGTGTCTGAATAAATGTTGTGCTTCTCTCTTCTATATGGAGAGTCTGTTCTATTTTGCAATTCAGAACTATGTTGGCAAATTCATAGTCACCATCAGTACTGTGAATATTTCCTTGGCAATACAAGAACCAGAGAGGTTAAGTGATTTGCCCAAACCTGGTGAGTGGCAGAGTTGAAATTTGAACACAGGTTTCTTTGTTTCTTTTGGTAGTTCAGTATTTGTGGAACATCGCCAAGTTGCTTTGTCAAGCATTACAGTTCCATAAAAAAAAAAAATGTGTGTATGCTTAACAAGTCTGTAGAAAATCTTGATAGTATACATAGGCATTGCAGAAAATTTTCTAAAACAGAAGTAATAGTGATGTACAAAAAAGAATGAAGCCTAGGCCATAGTGGAATCTGAACTTCTTGACTACCTAGGCTTTATATTTGTATCCACAGTAACTAACACGGTAGGTGTTCATTAAATGCTTGTTGGATGATTGGATAATTGATTGACGTGGGAATAATTCTGAAATAGTACTTTCATTTTATGGCCCAGCAGCACATTTCATAGCCATTATCAAAGTCATCCATAGAACCAACAGAGAAGACTATCAGTCCATCAAAGCAGTATGTGCCAGCTGACAGAAAAATCCAGCAAGAGACTCTAGGTTGTGTGATGGCTTAGTTATCCTGCTGTCTGCCTCTGAGCCTGAATTCAGTCCAGAATCAGACTCCACAGGATAGTGGAAACTAAATGGAAACGCCTGCCATGATACGATAATGTGCCATTGGGGCAGAACGAAAGAAAGTTAGGAGATGGTGCTAATGTTTCCCTTTCTGAAAAGGAAAGTTAGTAAACATGAAGTGTATCCATAGAAAATCTTTATGAGCTGGGCCAGTGACAAATGGAACCCTACTTGAAATGCATAGGGTCTGTTTGCAATCACAAAGGATCTCTAAGAAAAGTTTTGATTTTGCAACGAAATTTAGAAATACAATGTGTTGTTATGCCTTAGTCATGCTGGCCACCTGCAGGCAGTTAAGTAACAGAGGGAGAATGTTTCTGCATAGATTACTTAATAACATAGAAGTTTTTCCTCTTTAAAATACTTTATAGAAAGAAAATTATACCCAACATTATTATATACTATGGGTAATTATCAAACTTGATTTCTTGATATATGACAGTTGTTAGTATAATTTATCACAAAGATATTATCCATTTTACCTCATTATTAACCTTGATTATTGTGATTGAAAATGAATACACTTAATATTATGATTATTCATGCAGTCCTGGTCTCCCTCTTTCTCAGGATCAGCAGAAACTCAGATGTTACTTTTGGCATGCCTCAAAGAGACATAGATTTGGGTAGATCCAGTTTTCAGAAAGAGTGGGCTTAAATTACTTATCGTTCACTTGAAAGACCATAAAGGGGATTGGGAGACCCTGACATAGTCAGAAAACACTTAAACGCAAATTATGCTAAATGACTGCTGAAAACAATAATGAGGAGACATGAAGGAGGAACATTTTCAACAAGCTATGTGCATAAAATATGGCTTCAGGAGGGAACACCCTGCTAACATTAGTCATAAGAGTAATTATAAGTATATTACAAACTCTTTCAAAAAGGATATGGAAAGCTTTAGCATAAAACATAAATTGGCAAGCCCATTGATTAGTGAGATTATGTGAAAGAAATAAATGATTGTCATGACATTTCTTTCAAGCCATGAATGAATGCTTTTAGGTATTATTAGTGAAGGCCATTTACACTTGTTCAGTCTCTTTGTGAGAGAGCTACTAAAATTTCCATTACCAACCATGTGCCAGAAAGAAGAAATGGAGATTACCACCAGAAGGAAGAATTCAATTAGACAAGCATTTATTATGCACTTGTTATTTGCAAGTCACTGAAGAGAAAAAGAGAAAAAGAAATGGAAAAGAATGGTTCTCTGGGGTGGGGGGAGAATGCATTAAGAAATATAGATGGTGTAAAATAAAATATATCAATAAAATACATTTAAAAATACAAAAAATAATAAATGAAAGTAACTGAGAAGAAAGAAAATAAGTAAAATCCTAATGAGGTTAAAAATAGAAGGCCAGAAAGGCAAGATAGATTTCCTATGGAAGAATTTTATGATATTAATGAATATAGATTCAAATCTTATTGAGAAATGTATAGCAATTTATGCAAGATATCATTTATGATGATCAAGTTGAAATTATACCAGGGATGCAATAAAGGTTCAATAATAGGACAATAACACAAGTAATGATATTCAAAATTAAAACATCCAAAATCACATGAATAGCTCAATAGATGCAGCAAAAGCCTTTGATAAAATACAACTATCATTTATGAAACACATACAAAGTAGAGTCAAAAGAGGATCTTTTTAATATCATAAAATAATTATCTAAAACAAAAAGCAATCTTCATATCCAGTGGGATTACAGTAGAAGCTTTCCCAATAAACAAAGGAATAAAGCCACTATTCACCCTTTCCCTTCCACTGTGCCCCCCCCAATTAATTTGCTTGTTATATTCTAGAAATGCTAGTAATGGCAATAATACAAGAAAAAGAAATTAAAAGCATAAAGAAAGTTTTTTAAAATGACAAAACTATTCTTGTTTGCTGATAATATGCAATTTTGCTTGAAAAGTCCTAGGGAAAAAAATAATTGAGACAACTAAGAACTTCAGTAAAGTAACAAGCTATTGAATAAATCCATAAAAATCAACAATATTTCTATATAATAGTAACAAAATTTGAAAGACAATAATGGTAAAATTCCACTCAAAATAATTGTAAAATGCATAAAATATTTGGGGATCAACTTATCAAAAACACTTGATACTTTTAAAAATTCAATTATAAAATGTTTCTTAAAGATTAAAAAAAACTTAAATAGCTGAAGGAATGCTTATTGTTCATGGTGGGGTTGTGTTAATATAATAAAGTTATATCAAAGTTAATTTACATATTTTTTGTTATATCACTCAAATTGCCACAAGGATACTTTATAGTGCCTGATAAAATAATAATGAAATTAATTTTGGGGGGGGAGGGAGATCTATAATATCATTAGAAATAATAAAAATGGGTAAAACAAAGGGGAAATATCACTTCTGAACCCCAAACTATAATTTGAAGCAACAATTCTCAAAATTATTTAACATTGGTTAAAAAAATAAGAAAGTTGATCAATGAACAGACTAGACAAGAGAAAATCAGAAATAATAGAAACCAATAAATCAGTGTTTGGCAAACCCTAAAATATAAATTGCCTAGGAAAGAATTCCCTATTTGATAAGTACTTCTAAGAAAATTGGAAAATAGATACTAAGAAATTAAGTTTAGATCAGAACCATATAATACATTCTATAATAAGTTTAAAGGTGATAGGCAGCCTATATATTAAAGATTATACTATTAAAAATTAGAAGAGAAGCTTGTTATATACCTTTCACAGTTATGGTTATGATATTAATTCTTAACCAAACAAGAGATAAAGGCAATTCTGGAAAATAAAAGTAGCTAATATTGATTAAATGGAACTGAAAAGCTATTGCCCAAATAAAATTAATGCATTTAGGATAAAAATGGATGCAGTCAACTGAGAAAGTTCATGGACTCTTAAAAGGCATTAATTTGGCACCAAGTAAAGGAGAGATATAGTTATTCAGTCAAATGAATCATTATAGACAGATAAACTAGATAAATCAGACTGAAATAATTTTACAACATGAATAATTTTGTTAATATTCACTGACCAAATTAATTACATCTGCTTCATTTTGTATTATATAAATGCAATTGGCATAACTTAATGGATAAAGGGGTGGCTTCAGGGTCAGAAAAATATGATTTCAAATCCCAGCTCTGGCACCTACTGTGTTTGTAGCCTTCGGCCGGCAGTCCATTAATATGTCATTGTCTTAGTCAACTAAGGCTGGATGTTGCAGAACTAGTGATCGTCAGCAATTATAGAAGAAGTTTATGCATCTAGAGTTTCTTGGACCAATGAAATCACAAGTCTGATCCCTCCCCCAAAAAATACAACCTAAGACTAAAACTTTATTTTATCAAAAACAAACAGAAGAAAAGAAATCAAATGTTTCATTTACACATTGACTGTTGCCTGAAATGTTCACTTTTTAGATGAGTGGTTTACCAATACATTTACATAGCTTAAAAATCTGGGCCAAAAGTGGAATCCAAGGAATTTTTTCTATCCATAATGCTTATGAAGCTTCCAGATCCAAATGAAAAGAGCATAAGAACCAAGTTTAAAAAAATGATTTAATCGGAATCCATTATTGTGAGTTTTTGAAACCTATGTCTGTAGGACATATGGGGATTTTTTCGTATTACAGTAACCATCCTTTACCCAGTAATGCAAACACCCACAGCTTAGACTTATATTAGCTATGTGCTACAACCAAGAGAGAAAGTTATATTCTCAGCAAGCTCTTACATCATAATGCAAGTACCAAGCAGTCTAGGTCAGAGAAAAAGTGCTGAATTTAGAGTCAAAAGACCTAGGTTCAAATCTGATCTCAGTCATTTACTCTGGGCATGACCTAGACAAAGCAAGCCATACCCTCTATGGATTTCAGTTTCCTCACCTGTAAAATAAAAGGTTTGAACCAGATTGCTTCTAAACTTCTAGCTCTATAACTATGATATTATGATTGCTTATGTCATAATCACATGACTGAGTAATTAACAAACAGCCATCCCTAAGGATATTTTAGGAATATCCATATCCTCAAATATGGATATTCCTAAATGAATGGTCCAGAGGCCCATATTTTCCCACGTATATCTAGACTCCCCTACACTAGAAGTGTCAAAACACACACTACATGGCCACATTGCAACAACACTTGAATGTAGCCTGAACCAGATTAAAATGTAATTGGGAAATATTTAACAAAATAAATGAAAGTGCAATTGAACCTAGATAATATTAATATGTGGTTTCCTAGTTCAACATACAGACTGCAGGGATCCTTATGTAAGGTTTAATGGCCCTGTTTCTATCTGACACCACTGCCCTCATGGTCCCTGGGTAGGGACCCAAGGGGAAGCAGGTCATAGCTAACACCTGAGGTCCACATACATTCTACCAGCTCAGAAATATTCTTACCACCAACTGCAGCAACAAAACAAGGAGCACTAAAGAGATCTGGATTCAAGTCTCAATTCTGACAATAACTAGAAGTCTGACCCTCAGTAAGTCACTTATTAGTCTGGGCCTGTGTTTTCTCACCTGTAAAGTGAGGAGCATTTGTTGGTGGAGGAAAATGATATCTTCCAAGTCTAGGGTTTTTAGTATTTTGCATTGTCCCTTCTCACTTCCATATACCCTCCTGTCTGTCCTGTGGTAACTCCCTTTCGTCTTCAAGGCTGCTATTGCTATTCATTTTAATTTGAATGCACCTAAATACAAATTTTGGGAGACAAGGAGACTTAATACTTAGTTCGATTTGCTCTGACCTCAAAACCATCAGGACAGCCTGCAGCAATGAGCTCTTCTACCAACGGTCCTCGCAATAGCATTAAGTGAAATGACAGATGCTCTTTTCCCAGACTTTGACTTTTATATGGAAGTTTGGGATAGAGGTGGGAGTTTCTTGCCTCATAAGGGGAGTGTTCTCAAGCTCACTTTTCTATAATTAATTTCCTCTATGATTATTTCATAAAAGAGCACGATCTATAGGATATTTGTGTAGGAAAAAAGAGTGAGATACTTGCGTAGGTAACAAGCCAGTTTTTTAATCATACTCCTCTTTGTAAAGTACTTCTTGTGTTTGAAAAACCTAGAGCAAATATGAATTTGCTTTGTTCCATGTGTTGAGGTATAGTCTTCTTGTACTGAAGAATCAACAGAATTTTAAAAATCAAGCATCTATCCATTCCTCACAAACACAAATACCTCTGGTGCCTAAGAGTCTTAAGATTTTTACTGAATTGTAGCCTTAAGCTATTGCTGCTAGAAACAGCATAGACATGAAATGAGAAAGGTTTTGTGTCTGCTTCAAAATTGAATTGTAAACAGAGTATAGCTTGTCTTCTACAAATTTTACCAATAACCTTTTCTTTCTATTCTTGTAGCATGAAATTGAAAGGCAACATAGCATTATAGAAAGACAATGGGCCTCAGAATTGAGAAGACCTGGTCTCAAGTCCCACTCTTGACACATGTTAGCTATAAAAGGAAAAGCCAGTCTGAGTTAATTGGGGATCATCATTTAACTTGTCAGTGCCCTGTGCAACTCACTAACAACACATATAAGGAAAATAATAATACATAATATTATTAATATAATATATAATGCTATACATAATAATGTGTAATAAATATATAAGATAATAATGAATAATGAATAAATGCAAATGTAAGATAAAATTCAATATACGATAAAGGGAAGGTACCAATCTGTATTAGTAAAGGTAGCTCCCTCTCCAGGAGTTCCCTGTACCAGTAAAATCACAAATTTCAATGCAAAAAAAAGGATTATTCACTAAGAATAAAATAAAACAAAATAAAATAATTAAAAATTAACTTTATGAATCTTCTGAATTCAAGTTGTTCCTCAACAGAAAACAAACATGATTTTGAAGTCTTTTGACCTGATAAATTGATGCTATTCAACTATAACTGGGCCTTCACTGTAGGAAGACAATAATTTTATTCCTCCCCAATTCCCTCTTTCACTGTCCTCAAAAACTCTTCTAAACTTTCTTTTCTCTCTCACACCACTCTCCCTTCCCACATTCTCTTGGTTGCCTTTTACTTTGCTGAGAAAATTAAGGTCATTTGCCATTCATTCCCTTTTCTTCAAACCTCTTTATGTCAAAGCTCCTTAATATCATCTGCTCTCTTCTCGTTTCTCTCAGTTTCTAATAAAGTTGTGGTCCTTCTCCTTACCAAGGCTAACCCCTCTATATTTTCCCTTTATTCCACCCTGTCCTGTCTCTTCCAGTAAATTTCTCCTCACTTATCCCCCTTCTAATCTTCAGCCACTGCATATCTACTGATTCCTTCCTTACTTTTTTCGAACATACTCATTTCCCTGTCCTTTAAAAGGCCTTCACTGGTCCCTTGAAGTTAACATCCTATCTCTCCTCCTTTTCTTAGTCACATTCGGAAAATCTGTCTTTACTTATTGTCTCTACTTCCTCTCCTCTCGCTCATCAAAAATCTGGTTTTCAAAGTTATCAGTCACCTCTTAGTTATCAAATGCAATGTTCATTTTTTTCAAACTTCACCCTACTTGACTGCTCTGCTGCATTTGATACAGTTTCTGCCCATAGATATTCTCTCCTCTTCAAGATTGCATGACACTGTTTTATCCTGGTTCTTTTACCTGTCTGACCACCCCTTCTCAATTTCTTTTACTGGCTCACCATCCATATCATGCCCCCTATATGGAGGTATTCTCCAAGGCTTTGTCTTGGATTTTAATTTTTCCCTACTTTATTGATGACTGCTCCCATGGATTTTATTATTGTTTTTATGCAAAAAAAAATGTACAGATCTATATTTCTAGCCTGTCTCCCTTGAAATTCAGTGTCTCCTCACCAACTCCCTACTGGACATTCCAAAAGGGTTGGATGGCCTAGAGAGAGCTCAAGCACAATATGCCTAAGATGGAACTTATGTTTCCCCTCAAACCTACAACTATTCTATCAAAGGCATTACCAGCCTTCCAGTCTCCCAGATTTGTAATATCCACATCATCCTTAACCATCCTTAACTCTTCATCCTCCCTAAAATCACATATTTTATTTTTTGCAATATCTTTCCTCCTTTGTAACATCTATGCCATCCTACCCTTTCTCTCTAGTCCCATAACTACTATTTACTACTGTTCTCCTGAACTACTTGTTCAAGCCCTCATCACCTCTTGCCTAAATTATTGCAGCAGTCTACTAATTGGTCTCGTCTCTCCTCCCTTCTTTCTATCTTGTCAAACAGAACTCACCATCTCACTCCTCTAATCCACAAAGACCAGTGACTATATATTGCTTCTAGGATAACATATAAACTTCTCTGTTAGGCTCTGATAATCTGACCCCAGTTTATTTTTTCCCCTGCATTATTATACATTATTCCCCCTCCCATACTCTGCAATCCAGGCAAACTGGCCTCCTGTCTCTTCCTCATACAGGACTCTCAATTTCCTATCTCCAGGATTTTGCATTGGCATTCATCATGCATGAAATATACTTGCTTACTCCTCACTTCTGCCTTATAGAATTCCTTTCTTTCTTCAAGATGCAATTTAAGCAACTTCTTCTACACATTCTTTCCTGATTCCCACCCCCTCAAAACCATTGTTCTCCCTTGTCCTACCCACTTTGAATTTAATTATATTGTATTTAGTTATATTTTTTCTCTTGGCACTTATTCTGTATGTATTTCATACATACTTGTTTCCTCATTAAACTGTAAGCTTATAAGTAGGGACTACATCATTCTTGCTATTTACATCCTCTATATGCCTGGTACTATTTGCACCTGACCTGTGGTAGAGTTTTCTGAGATCGTACTGGACCCAGTCACAGTTGGACACCCTGTACTTTGACTCCAACATCATGATGTCATTGGTCCTTTTCAAGTATGAAAGAAAACTACAACTACAAAATAAGCGCTTAATAAATCCTTGTTGATTGATTGATCACACTTGCTTGCTTGAAGGCATTGGACAAAGATGTTTCTTCTTTCTATATATGAAGACTGGGTCTCTCTATCTCAACTCAATTTGAAAATGCAGGGACTATTGGTGAAATCCATCTCATTATGATCAACATGGGAGCTTTGGCTTGGGGAAATTCACCTCTCCTTAGGCAACCTGGTAGCCCACCTACTCCTGGGGACTGACCATATTGAGGGCAGACTTAGTGTGCATATTTGATTGGTTTAGTCCGTTGAAGCTCAGAATTCCTGAGCTCAAGAGAGCTGGCAGGCCCAGCCTTCCTGAGAGCAGGTATTACAAGTATAGCACTATTCTTAGTAGGCAGAATGTTTCAAATATGTTGTGTCCTAAAACAGAACCAGCAGGGGATCCTTCCTTTTTCCTCTTTCCTCCTTTGTCTTCTCTTATTCCTTTGCTCTTTGGCTACTATAACTACTGTTTTCACATGTCTGGTAAGTTAATCACAAGGGAAGTAAGAGGATGTTCATTCAGGGATCTAAAAAGTCTTTATGACCTGGCATCAGGACGCAGAAAGCATGGAAGGAATACAGCACCTACTCCAGAAAAGGATCCATCATAGATAGCTTTGGCTAGTTTTCAGGTGTCTAGACACAGGTTACAAGTTCTTTGACCAACAAGGATATGCGGCTTGCCCATGGTCACAAAGATAATGAATAAGAGAATTCAAATGTGAATGTAAGTCCTCTGGCTACAGATTTGTTCTTTCTACTAAACCATTAATGGCACAATGATTCACCTAATTTCTTATGCCATTTTTATTGTTATTTAAGAAAAAAATCTCAGCATTATCTTTGAGCTTTCTGTCACCTTTCATATCTAATCAATTCCTGTGGACCCCATGGCACCTCTCATTTCCATCCCCCACCTCTACTTTTACTGCCACACCCTGCTTGGACAGCTGCAACAGCCTCTTAAGGGATCTCAGTCCCCATCCCGTCCCGATCTTCCATCTATGCCATTACCAGAATCATCTTTTATAAGAATTGACCTAGGCTTGTTGCTCTTGTACTCAAAAATCAAAGACTCTCTAGTTCCCACTAAGTCAGGCTCAGACTCCTAGGCCTGGTGGTCAAGAGCTTCTGAGATCTGAACCCACCCTGCCTTTCTTCTTTTTTGGTCATTTTTGGTTTATTGATGTGTTTTATTTTTACATTAAATTTACAGATTATCTTCACTTAGTAAAAGGTCTCTCATAGCAAAGTGAAATAAAGTAAAATTAACAAATAGTGACTTCATCTAAATGTTTAGTGCTCCTCTACTTTTTTATTTTTGAAAATTAACAGAAGGCTATATATTTTTTTGCTTTGTCTTCATACCATTGAGAAAAAGAGTGTTTTAACATCTTGCATAGCCAAGCAAAACAAATCCCCTCATGACTATATGTAAAAATAGTATCTGATTCTACACCCTGAATCCATTATCCCTCTGTCATGGATAGCATGATTCATCATCAATCCTCTGGAATCATGGACATTGTATTGATCACAGTTTTGTGTCTAGCTATCATTGCATCCATTGTATTGATCATGGCTTTTTACAGCTTTCAAAATTGTTGTTTTTACAGTCTTTTTGTCGTTGTATAAATTGTTCTTCTGGCTCTGCTCATTTCATTCTTCATTAGTTTATACAAGTCCCCAAAACTATTTATGTTTATAGTATCAGTGTTACAATATAAATAATTCTGAATCTGTTCACTCTGCATGAATTCATAAAGGTCTTTTAAGTCCCAACTAAAATCCCACATTCTATAGGAAACCTTTCCCAATAACTCTTAATTCTAGGGCTTTTCCTCTGTTGATTTTTCCAGGTTATCCTATATGGATCTTGTTTTACTTCTTTCTTTGCATGTTGTCTCCCCCATTAGACTGCAATGCTACCTGAGAGGAGCTGTCTTTTGCCTGTCTTTGTATCTCCAACACTTGGCACATAGTAATAAGCTCTTTATGAATGTTTACTGACTGACTACTAGAAATATTTTTGTACATAAATGACCTGTTCCTCTTTCTTTTGGTTATAGGTCTAACACTGGTATAGCTGAATCAAAAGACACACATTATTTATTAACTTTTTGTTAATAAGCTTGCTTTCCAGAATGGTTGTACCCATTCACAAGTATACCAGCAGTTCATCCATATCTTGTTTTCCCAAAGCCCCTAGAAGGATGTCCAATAATTGAGGAATGACTGGATAAGTTGTGTTTTACGAATGTGAGGGAATACTATTGTACTGCAAGAAATGAGGAAATGATTTCAAAAAGACATAGAAAGACTTAAGTGAATATTTTTATTGTTCTTAGTTCTGCCTTCTCAGGCCAGGGAGAGCAAGTCTATGCCTTTTTCCAAATAATAACCTTTCAAATATTCAAAGACAGATTTCATGTTCTCTCTAAATTTTCTCTGCTTCAGGTTAAACATCTCCACTTTTGCTAGCAACACACACACACACACACACACAACATGGATTCAAGACCCTCCTTGTTAACCATCCTCTGGATACTCTTTCCAGTTTGTCAATGGCCTTTCTAAAATGAGGTGTCTGGATATTACTTTGCTAGCTAGACACAATGCTCCAGATTTGCTCTGGCCAGGGCAAACTATCACTTTCCTTGCTCTGGACATGATCTATTCATGTAGACCAAGACTGACTTAATGGTTTCTGGTAGTCACATAACAGGCCTAATTTACATTGATCTTACCTTCTACTAAAACTCCCTAGTGTTTTTTCACATGTATTGCTGTCTACCCACATCTCCCCTACTTCCCACTTCGACTTTTAATGACTCATCCTTCGACTTTTAATGCCTCCCAGGGAGTGAGTGATCCTTTTTAGAATCTGGGTTTATAATAGCAAAATGCTTTACACATACAGCCTTGATAAGAGGCTGTTCCCACACACTTTCTGGGAAGAGTCACAAGTTATTAAATGTAATTGGAATGGGCAGGGGGTTGGTGCATACCTGCCCTACAGAACTGAGATGATAGTGATCAATTGTGGTGACAACACTGTGTGCCTTGATACAAGAGATGCCAATATGTAGAGGCAAAATCAGCAGCCACCAAGAGATTCCAAAGAGATGTGGACTATTCCAAAAGACCTCTCCACCTACCTGTTATGGTCTCTGAAATTTCCATCAATGAAACCCCAGACTTATCAAAATATTGAAAAAAAATCATGTGTTTCAGGGCATTTTACATGGGTTATGACATGTTACTTGAGAAACATGTGAGTTAGGTACATTTGCAAGATTACTATTGCAGTTGGTACATACCTGATTCCCAAACTGCTCAGAAACTTATGTCAGCTGGGGGTCCCAAAGGTTCCTAGGGAGTACACAGGGAGCTCTGCTCAGACCATAGACAAGTATAGTTAAACCTCTGGAGAGGAGAAGAGAGCAAAGGAAAATAATTTCCTTATGTGGCAGCAAAAGGAAGAGAGAATATAACACCCACATTGGAAATTACGTAGTTTTTCTTGACTTCTGCAAAATTTCTATGTGTGAACTGTGTCTCACTGCCCTCTGCTGGGTAGAATGGTCCATCTCCTTCCTTCTGTGTTGGTCTTTGCCATGGCTCTTATTTAGCCATGGTGCTCTATCCTTCCTCACACCAGAACTAACGAGTGAAAAGGCTGCTTCTTCAGGTTCTATCCTTTTGAGATAAAGAAGTTAGCAGAATTAATCTTTCTTGTTAGTTTTCTCTTTCTATATGTCACCCAAGTCCCAAAACCCATTGGTATGGGACACTCTTGTCTCCCTCTGGCCCATTCTGCTCTGCTCCTCACAGAAATGTGGGCATCGATCTCCATCAATGAGGTGAGAGTCCCATAATGATGGGCTTTGGAACTCAGGTTATATTCATAAAGCATAAGTGTCCTTCAAGACCAAGAATAATTACTACTCTATACATAAGGACTTCCCTGGAATACTCCAGCCCATGTGATCTCTTCTTTCTCTGAACTTCTATTGTACCTAAAAAGACTATCTCAAATTGTCCTGATCCATAACTTGCCACTGGACCCACAGGGCTCCAGAGGAAAAAGTGAGGCTGGTGACTTCACACAGCTTTCCCTCACTTAAATTCAATTCACTTGCAAGTCATAGCATCAACTTCTTAATGTCATGGCAACAACTTCTTAATGTCATGTTTCTCCTTGAGAATGAAGAAGAAACAACAACCTTTGAGTAGTCCTAGCTGCCCCACTGGGGACCCAACTGTCCAGTTCCAGTTGGGCAACACAGCTCACTCTTTCTTTCTCTTCTTCCTCCTTCCCCCCTTCCCTCCTTCCCCCTCCCCTCCCCTTCCCTTCCCTCCCCTCCCCTTCCCTTTCTTTCCTCTGTCCACGTGCCTTTACATGCAGGCATTATGTCCAAAGAAATGTAAATTTTGATGGCTGATATTTAGCAAGGTATCTTGGGGTTTATGGACTAGATTTCTTTCCTAAAGACTTTGTCTTAAACCCAATTCACTCTGACTCTCATTGATTGACCAACAATAGCTCCCAATCCAAGCCTCATTTAGTGGTCATAGTTTGAGCTCTAATGGCTCAGAGTGAATGTAAATTAATTATTTCTTAATTGGCCAGAAACCCTGAGTGTCTTCTCCTCCTAGACTGATTTTTTTTAATTAGGTAAAAGGCGCCATTCTTTAGCTCATTTCTTACCTAGCCTTAATCATTGAATGGGTATTGCCTCAGTCAAAGTAAGAACTTGGAAAAGCCAAGGTGTCCCACTGCATCCTTGGCTGTCTCCAGTCATCTTGATCTATATCTTGTCACTAGACCTAAATGGCTCCAGAGGAGAAAGTGAGGCTAGTAACTTTGTATAACCTTCCTTAAGTTAAATCCATTTCACTTGCAAGCCATGGCATAACTTTCCTGATGTCATGGTCCTCTTCCAGAACACAGGACAAGCAATGAAAAATTGTACCTAAACTCAGTATTACATGTTTTAGCACTTAATTAATGTCTAATTGTTTGACATGGGTGAGTTTGGTCTCCCAACTAGACTACAAATTCCTGTAGATCAGGGACCATGTGTTATACTCCTGTGTTTTCTTAGCATTTAGGCCACAAAGCAATTAATTCTTGACCACCTCCCTTCCTAAGCCCCTGCCCTCAATCCAAACATTTCCTCTTCACACACACACACACACACACACACACACACACACATACACACACACCTCTCTCTCTCTCTCTCTCTCTCTCTCTCTCTTTCTCTGTCCTTCCCTCAGGGCCAGAGATTTCAGTCGGATATTGGGGGAAAAATCTGTCTTTCATTCTCAGATATGAGTGACTGTGCTTTCCTTTATCCTCATCCCAAGGGTCATTTGTATTTTTAAAAAGAATTCTTGTTAACTTCAATAAATCTCTAATTGCCAGAACTCCATGCAGTGACAGTAAAATGAAAACTCTCAGGTAGTGTGGGTGGAGATATTTTTGGATAGGGAGGGACTTCTTGGTCAGAGGATAGACTATCATCTACTCTGTGGTTACATAACACCATCCCTACCTACCATAACACCATCCCATTTTAAAGAAGATGCTAAAAATACTTAGTGATTGAATGATTTGAAACATCATATATGTGAGGATCCTTCTTCTCTGAGGAGAACTGGATCATGTAGAAAGTGAGTTCACTTTAGTCAGATGTTAAAGAGACTGAGTTTTTCTGAAAGTCTCTATAGATCCTCCTTGCTAAAAATCTCCTGTAGCCTAGGTCCTAGAATCCTAATTATTGTCATCTCTGTTTATAATACTGAGAACTTAATTTCTGATTTTGAAGTCAGTAAAATAGGAAAAATTGAACTGGAAAGACAGAGACCAGTCAAGTCAAGAAGCATTTATTAAATAGTGCTTACTATGTGCTAGACACCATGCTAAACATTGGGAATAAAAATACAAAGAAAAATAAAGACAATCTCTGTCCTCAAAGAGATTACATTCTAAAGGAAGAAGAGAACATATAAAAGGAAGCTTAAAGAGGGGGGAGGTTCTGGAAGGAACTGAATAATTTCACATCCTTGGTCACAAAATCATAGTTCTGGAGTAGGGGGTGTAGAAGAAGTAGTGTGTAGGTGTAGTAGAAGTCATCTACTACAATCCCCTCATTTTACATAAATGGAAACTGAGTTCCATAGAGATCAAATTCCCAAAGTCACACAGCTAGTAAGTGGCAGAGCAGTGCTTGAACTCAGATCATGACTCCAAGTTATCCCTGTTAAGTTTCTTTCATCTTATACAGGATCAGTAGCTTTGCATGTACATTTATCCATCTCTATAGCAGATGGAGTGTATTTCACTAACAAGGGCTGTGATATTCTGGGAGATTAGAAGTTTCCTAAGGATTGAAAAGTGTATTTAAGGAATTACCACTTAGTCACTGAGGCATTGAGTCTCCATTACTCATCATAATTCTCATGTAGCTTTGGAAAATTGTTTCCATTATGGGCAAGTCTTATAATAAGAACACAGCATACGTAGTATTTGTAGAATTGCTAACATGGGGAGTGGATGGATTTTTAAATGACTCAAAACCTTGAGCTTAAGACTTTTCAAAACAGAGTGCATCATAGGTTAGATAGCAATTAGTAAAGAAAGATATTGCAGTCAAAGAATATGACTCAAAGAATTTGTAATGGACAGATTTTTTTTGGGGGTGGGGAGGAAGGATGCAAACTTATGGGAGCTGGGAAAATGAAATTATAATATCCACAGGCATTCCTACAATTCCTTTCACTTCCACTAAGGAAATGACATGTAAGCCCATTAATATTACACTGTTATGAATGTTTTATAAGGTCTAAGAGGGAAAAATATTACCACAGCAGCATTACAACTTTTAAAATGTAAGGTGGTCTGTATGCATGGCTACTGAAAGAAATGGTGGATATAATGACCAAGCCACTTGTCGGGTATATTTGAATGGTCATGGATGATGGAAAGGTATTATAGGCCTGAAGAAGTGCAAATGTCTTTGCTTAAAGGAGAGAGTCAAAGCTGTGAATTTCTGACCTTCAATTCCTGGCAAGACTCCAGAACACGTTATTAAAGGAGTAGTTAGTGAAGACCCAGAAAAGGAAGTAGTGATCACAAAGAATAAGATTGACTTCCTCTGGAACTGACTGTGTCAGACTAACCATGTTATCTTCTTTGAATGGTTTACCCAAGGTGGATTATGGAAATTTTGTAAATATTGTTGGTAGATCATTTAACAAATATTCTAGGCTATTCTTATGGGAAAGATGGAGAGATGGGGACTAAATTATAGGACAGTTAGATATTATAGAATTTGAAGCTGACTTAAAGGACCTGACACAATTAAGTGATTACTGGACTGATGTCCATGTAGAAGGAGGTCTATATTACTGTGTCACAACTTAATCAGTGACTTGCATGAAGATATAGGTGATATGTTTATCAACATTTCCAATTGCACAAAATTACAAGAGATAACTAAAATAGCATATGACAGTCGGAACCCAAAATTATTTTGAGAGGCTAGAATTTTGGGCCTGATTTAATAAGAGATTTAATACTAACAAAATTTTATTATTTACAATAATAAGATTCAGTAATAAATCTATTGCAGCTGGGCTGCACAGTGGATAGAGTGCCAGACCTAGCGTCAGAAATTATGAGTTCAAATCCAGCCTCAGACATTTACTAGCTGTGTGACCCTGGGCAAATCACTTAACCCTGTTTACCTCAGTTTTCTCATCTGTAAAATGAGCTAGAGGAGGAAATAGCAAACCATTCTAATATTTTTGCCAAGAAAACCCCAAATGGGAACACAAAGAGCAGAAAAGAACTGAAACAACTGGACAACAAATAACAGATCTTGCAACTTATACGTGAGTTCAAAGATTCAATAAGTATAAGGCAGTGATGGCATAACTAGATATAAATTCATTTGGAAAAAAGAAAGGGTGGAATTAATGGACTTAAATGGTTGAAAAGTCAACAACTCAGCAATCAGAACAGCTTACATAGACTTTATTAAGGAAAAGCTGGTTAGATCGCATTTGAAGTTATGCTTTAGAAAAAAAGGGGAAGGAAAGGGAGAAGAACATAGAACCTTCTATGTGCCAGACACTGTGCTAAGCAGTTTTTACAAATATTTCACTAGATCTTCATAACAAGCCTGGGAGGTAGGTCCTATTATTATCATCATTTTATAGTTGGGGAAACTGAGGCAGACAGAAGTTAGATGATTTTCTCAGGGTTGCGAAGCTGGTAAACATCTGAGGCCAGATAACTCAGATCTTCTTGATACCAGGCCCAGCAACTCTATCCACTGTGCCATCAACTAGCTCAAGAAAAAACACTGAAAAGATGGATATTGTTGACTGATTGACTGAATGTTATGCAGATCCCTTAAGATGAGGAGTGTCTATTGGGTAAGTAAAGGATAGATTGATCAGAAGCAAAGATCTGTTGGTGCCTTGCATGCAGTAAGAACACAAGAAATGACTAATGAATGAATGACTAAATGAAATACTTGTGCAATGTTGCTTCTTGGAGCAGCAATGAATGTGCACAAAGCCAGCATCATTATATCAAAATATATACGCTGGGAACATTTCTGTTGATTGAAAGTTAGTCAATAAAAATTCAATTTTAAAGAATTGCTCCAGTCAGGATCTGCCCTTGTTTCCTGAAGTGGAAGAGACATGCTGAGAATCTGGAAAGGAATGATACTCAGGACTTCATAAAAAGCTATAAAGTCATGAGAAGGCACAGTTCCCAGTTAATTTTTTAAGAAATCTATATGCAGGTCAAATGTTCTGAAATAGAGATCACATACTATAAATTATCTTTTTTTATTGAACCAAAAAATTATTTAAGTATTTTCATTAAAATCTATATATGTTAGAATGATGAAGATAATTAAGTGCAAAAAATAAATGTAGTTATCCACTGGACACTGAGAAAATCAGAGAGAAGGATTTATAATAAAAATAAACCTCCAAGGAACTCAGACTCATTACATGGGCAATTAAAGGCACACATTCAAGTCACTGGGTTATAGCCTTGGCTTCTTAGTCATTCTAATTTATGAGTATTTAATTAACTCCAGGGGGTGGAGTCCCCTGTTGTTACTCCTTGAATTTAATAAAATCATAGAGAAAATTATAAAACTAATTTGAAATGGAGAGGAGAAAAATACCAATGAATCAAATGAAGTTTCACCCTCTCTCTTAAGCCCTCAAAGTTTATAATCCATCTGTGCTTAGCAAAGTTCTTCAAATTTACACATTATTTAGCTTGTCCTTTGCTTGGGGTTTTAGTGGACTTGGAAAAGAGGAAATGAGGTGGAATTAATCCCTATCTACTTTTTTTTAGGAGAGTTTGAAAAGTGTCCTTTGTCATACTTGCCTACAGAGGACCACAATTATGGATGAATTAATCAACCAACACATATGTCCTAAGAGAACCCCTACCAACTCTCATCTTCTACCACCACCCCTTAATGACATTCCTGCTACCATCACCAAATGTCATTTTCTTGCTTTGCAGCTGAAATGATAGGCCATGGAACTAGAACCTTTAACCTGGAAGAAGCCTCTGAGACTATCTAGTACTGCACTCCCACCTTTCCACCCCCACTCCTTGTGCAGATTTGAAAAACAAGATAGAGTGGTGAAGAGCCTTTTACAAGGTCACACAGTTGATAAATAACAGAATTCCAGTTCAAACTTCACCCACTACTTTAATCATTGTCCGTCTTCACCAAATGACTTATTTGTACATGTTATTTATTGATGAGAGAGTTATCTAAAGCAGAGACAGTTTAGACTGCATTACTTAGTATATATGTTCCTAAAAAGCCCATTATAAATGAGATTGAACTTTAAATGAATTAGGTGCATCCACTACTTAAAACTTAAGTGAACCCTGCCAAATTATTTCCTTTCTCTGGGCCTCAGTTTCTCATTTCTTGCATGAAGCCTGAATCACCTCCAAAGTCCTTTCCAGCTCTAGACTCTATGAAACTCTGACTCCAAATTCAGTATTTTTGTCCAATTGCACTGTTTGGAACATAGATTCAAACCCAGACCATTAATTCCAAATCCAGTGTTCTTTATATCACTATTGTTTTTTTTACACTTTCAGTGTCATTTATGTTTTGTTTTTATGTTACATTTACAGATTTACTCCTACTTTGTAAAAGGTCTCTTGTAACAAAGTAAAACGGTTAATTAAAACTAATGATACGGAGGCTTAATCCAAAAGTTCATGCAACATTTCACATATGTAACAGCCCCCCATCTCTCTATTTTTCAAGTGAACAGAAATCTATTTTATATCCCTCATACCCTTACCCCTTGGTAGAAAAGGAAGGAAGGTAGAAAGGAAGAAAAGAAGGAAGAAAAGAAGGAAGAAAAGAAGGAAGGAAGAAAGGAAGGAAGGAAGGAAGGAAGGAAGGAAGGAAGGAAGGAAG
>CM053587.1:80257258-80274405 GCA_028646515.1 Pseudochirops corinnae
TCCTTCTCTGGATGTGGATATCTCCTTCAATCATGAGTCTTTTGGAGTTTTCCTATAACCTTGTATTGTTGAGAGGAGCCCAGTCTGCTGAAGTTAGTCGTCACACATACGTTGTGATTGTGTACAAATTTCTCCTGGTTCTTCTCTTCTCACTCAGCATCAGTTTATATAAGTCTCTCCAGGTTATTATGAAGTCCATCTACTCCTCATTTCTTATAGCACAGTAGTATTCCATTACATTCATGTACCACAACTTGTTCAACCATTCCCCAATTGATGGGCATCCCCTTGTTTTCCAATTTTTTGCCACCACAAAAAGGGCTGCTATAAATATTTTTGTACATACGAGTCCTCTTCCCACTTCTCTGATTTCTTCAGGATATAACCCTAGAAGTGGTATTGCTGGGTCAAAGGATATGCACTTATTTATAGCCCTTTGGGCATAGTTCCAGACTGCCCTCCAGAGTGGCCAGACCAGTTTGCAGCTCCACCAACAATGCATTAGTGTTACGGTTTTTCCACATCCTCTCCAGCATTTATCATTTTGCTATTTTGTCATCTTAGAGAGTCTGGCTGGTGAGATGTGGTACCTCAAAGTTGTTTTGATTTGCATTTCTCTAATCGCTAGTGATTTGGAACATTTTTTTATATGCTTATAGATGTCTTTAATTTCATTTTCTTAAAACTGCCTGTTCATATCCTTTGACCACTTATCAATTGGAGAGTAGCTTGTGTTCTTATAGATTTGACTCAATTCTTTGTATATTTTAGAAATGAGGTCTTTATCAAGAGACACTGATTGTAAAAATTCTTTCCCAATTTTCCACTTCCCTTTTAATCTTGGTAACATTGGCTTTGTTTGTACAGAAGCTTTACAATTTAATATAATCAAAATTACCCGGTTTGCATTTTGTAATACTCTCTAGCTCTTGTTTCATCATGAAGTCTTCCCCGCTCCATAGATCTGACAGGTAAACTATCCCTTGTTCTCCCAGATTGCTTACAGTATCAAACTTTATGCCTAGATCATGTACCCATTTCAAATTTATGTTGGTGTATGGTGTTAGATATTGGTCTGTGTCCAATTTCTGCCATATTCTGTTCCAGTGTTCTGAGCAGTTTTTGTCAAATAGTACATTCTTATCCCAAAAACTGCAGTGTTTGGGTTTATCAAATAGTGGATTACTATAGTCATTGGCTACTGAGTCTCATATACCCAATTTGTTCCATTGATCCACTGCTCTATTCCTCATCCAGTACCAACTAGTTTTGATAACTACTGCTTTGTAGTACAGATTAAAATCTGGTATGGCTAGGCCACCTTCCCTAGCATTTCTTTTCATTAATTGCCTTGATATTCTGGACCTTTTGTTCTTCCAGATGAATTTTGCTACTATTTTTTCTAGCTCTACCAAGTAATTTTTGTATAGCTTGATTTGCATGGCACTAAATACATAATTTAATTTAAGTAAGATTGTAATTTTTATTATATTAGCTCGACCCAGCCACGAGCAATTGATGTTTTTCCAATTAGTTAAATCTGATTTTGTTTGTGTGAAAAGTGTTTTGTAATTGTGTTCATATAAGTCCTGGGTTTGTTTTGGCAGGTAGATTCCCAGATATTTTATAATGTCTACAGTAATTTTATTTTATTTTATTATTATTATTATTTTTGCTTTTTGGAGGGCAGTTGGGGTTAAGTGATTTGTCCAAGGTCACATGGCTAGTTCTGGCTAGTTCTTGTGTTGTGTCTGAGACTGGATTTGAAGTCAGATCCTCCTGATTCCAGGGCTAATGCTCTATTCACTGTGCCACCTAGCCACCCCTACAGTAACTTTAAATGGAATTTCTCTTTCTATCTCTTGCTGTTGGATTTTGTTAGAGATATATAAGAATGCCGAGGATTTATGTGGGTTTATTTTATATCCTGCAACTTTGCCCAATTTGTTTATTATCTCAACTAGTTTTTTACTTGATTCTCTAGGATTCTCTAAGTATATCATCATATCATCTGCAAAGAGTGATAATTTAGTCTCTTCTTTGCATAATTTGATTCCTTCAACTTCTTTTTTTCTTCTCTTATTGATATTGCTAACATTTCTAGTTCAAAATTGAATAAGAGGGGTGATAATGGACATCCTTGTTTCATCCCTAATCTTATTGGAAATGCTTCTAGCTTATCCCCATTACATATAATATTTGCTGATGGTTTTCGATCAGTGGTTCTCAACCTTCCTAATGCCATGACCCTTTAATAGTTGTATGTGGGCGTGTCTGCATGTGGGCAGACCCACCTGGAGATGGATAGAGGAGGTTCCTAAAACCATCGGAAATATGTGTGACCCCTGTGACCCCTGTGAAAGGGTCAATCAACCCCAAAGAGGTCATGATCCACAGGTTGAGAACAGCTATTTTAGATAGATGCTACTTATTATTTTAAGGAGGACTCCATTTATTCCTATACTTTCTAGTGTTTTTAATAGGAGTGGGTGTTGTATTTTGTCAGAAGCCTTTTCTGCATCTATTGAGATAATCATATGGTTTCTGCTAGTTTTGTTGTTGATGTGATTGATTATACTGACAGTTTTCCTGATATTGAACCACTCTTGCATTCATGGAATAAATCCTACCTGATCAAAGAAGGGGTTTTGAATGCCATTAGGTATGTCAAAATATCTGGTACTGATTCTATTCCAGCTGAGAATTACAAGGCAAGGGGTCCACTGCTTGTATAAAAGCTGGGTTACATGGCAAGAGGTTATCCCCCAGGAGTTCAAGGATGCCTTTATTGTCCATCTCTATAAAGGAAAAGGAAATAGGTTGTCCTGTGACAATCACAGGACTTAGCCATTGCTTAGTCATGGTTAAGATTCATGCTACAGTCTCCCTTAATAGACTGATCCTTCACCTTGAAAATAGTCATCTACCTGAGAGTCAGTATGGCTTCAGAAGGTCTGAGGAATGGTCAACATGGTATTTGCTGCCCAACAAGTTTAGGGGAAATGCCAGGAGCAGAACAAAGATCTGTACACATTTGTCAATCTGACCAAGGCTTTTAATACGGTCAGTCAGGAGGGCTTGTGGAAGATCATGACAAAATTAGGTTGTCAATAGAAACTCATCAGTATTGTTACACTAGTTCCGTGATGGCATGCTTGCATGGTTTATGGACAATGGATGATGGTCTCACACTTTGCCATCACCAGGGAGTGAAGCAGGGCTGTGTACTTGCTCCCATGCTTTTTAGCATATTTTCAGTAACATTATCAGACACATCCTTGTCAGACACCTTCAATGAGGACAAAAATAGTATCAAGGTCAGCTACCACGTTGGCAATAAATGATTTAAATTAAATTAAATTGAAAAAAAACTACAAACCAAGACTAAAGTGGTAGGAAAATTGGTGTGCAACTGTTTGTTTGCATATGATTATGCGCTCAAAAATTAAGCATTTTGTGGCTGAAATGCAACAGATTATGGATTAAGAGTCTTTGCCCTTTGTGTTAATTTTGGCCTGGCAATCAACACCAAGTAAACAAAAGTTCTCCACCAGACAGGACCACACCATCCATATGTTGACCATTCAGTTACAGCAAATGGAGAAATTTTTGATGCTATAGTTAAGTTCACTTACCTTGGCAGTACACTTTCTAGGAGAGTACACATAGATGATGAGATTAACACACACACACACACACACTGCCAGAGCTAGCTCAGTGTTTGGGAGGTTCCAAAAGAAATTGTGGGAGAGAAGAAGTATTAGACGGTCTACCAAATTGAAGATCTTCAGAACTCTTGTGCTGACCTCATTGTTATATACCTGTGGAACCTATATAGTACATCAGTGCCATGCCAAGAAACTAAACTGATTCCATCTGAATTGTCTTAGGATGATTTTGAAGACCACCTGGCACAATAAGGTATAGATGTTAAGTTCCATTCTTGAGCTGAACTGCCAAGCATTCAAACTCTACTGCAGAGAACACAACTCCAATGAGCTGGTCACATTATTCAAATGCTTTTGCCTATGTTTGTCTAAAAGACTATTTTATGGAGAACTCACACAAAGTAAGTACTCACATAGAGGTCAGAAGAAGTAATACAAAGACTCTCTTAAGGTCTCTCTGAGACATGAGACACTGGCACAGCACCACCCGGCATGGCATGCCTGCACCAAAGAAGGTGGTTCAAAAGAAATGTGAAATGCACTAATTTAGAGACAACTCCCCTCCAAATATTCATATGGACTATTTATGTCTGACCTGTGGTTGAATCTTCTGAGCTCATATTGGTCTGATCAGCCACAATCGGACACATTATACCTTGACATCAACATAGTAATGTTATTTTGGTCAAATTCATGTATGAAGGACAACAACCAACTACCAACCGTTATTAACTAATACAATTATAAATTATAATAGTATAACTTCAAGTATTGCAACATAATATTATAAAATATATTAATGTACTATCCTATAATTATGTGTATTGTTATAATTATTTATACTAGTTTCTATTAAAATATTGTAATTATTTATATTATTATAATTAATCATAATGTCATTAATGTTAGGTATTGGTGGGAAGCAATTAGGGTTAAGTGATTTGCTGGAGGTCACACAGCTAGTAAGAGTCAAATGTCTAAGGTCACATTTGAACTCAGGTCTTCCTGACTCCAGGGCAGGTGCTCTATCCACTGTGCCACCTAGCTGCCTCAATGTTAGGTATTATTAAATGATAATAGGTATATAGAACCTACGGTGCCAGGCACAGTGCTAAGCATCTTAAAAATCCTCACAACCTCCTTGAGAGCTATTATTAGCCTTATTTTATAGTTGAAGAAACTGAGACAGACCAAAGTTAAGTGACTTGCATGGAGTCACACAGCTAGTAAGGGATTCTCGACATAACCGAATGCACGTCTTTCTCGACTCAAGGGCCAGTGTGCGCTATCCATTGTACCACCTGGCTGCCTCCTTTCTGTTCCCACTAACACCACTCTACTACAGGCCTTCATTACTACAGCTAGGAAACCAATGCCTGACACATTCACCGTGTGACTTAGGTCAAGTCACTTAATTTCTCTGAAACTCAGTTTCCTCATCTGTAACATGGGGCAAATCATACCCATAGCACCAACCTTGCAGGGCAGTTATAAGATTTAAAGGAGAATATTTAAAGCACTTTGAAAATGTTAAAACTATATAAATATCAGTTATTAGTATTATTAATTATTGCAACCTCCAAATTGCAAATTATTGCAATCTCCAAATAGGTCTTCTCATCTGTAGTTGTATCTTCTCCCCCCAATCTATCTTTCATATTACTTCCCAATAACTTTTCTTACTCATAGATAGATAGATCTGGTCATGTCACTCTTCTATTTAAAAGTCTTCAGTGACCTTTCCTATCCTTTCCTCTAGGGGCCTTTCCTGTCAAGTAAAGATTAAACTTCTTTGTCAGGCATTCAAGGCCATCATTCAAAGGTAACATAGCAGTTTTACCTTGCCAGCCTTATCTCCTATTACTACCCTTCATACCCTATATGCCCATCAAACTGAATTATGTTATTTATCACTACCAAGCCCCAGCCTTTCCTACCTCCTTTGCTCTTACATTTCCCTAAGCTTGGAAGGTCCTCCCTCTCCCTCTCTGCTCGTAGAATTTTTACTGAAACATTGCCTCCTCCATGAGAGGCAATATGGCATACTGGACGAAGTGCTTGAAATTCAGTTCACTTTTATGTATTGTCTTTTCCCATCAGAATGAAAGCTCTTCTCCCGAGGTAAGGAACTATCCATTTGTATTTGTATTCCCAGTGCTAAGCATACTGGTGGCATATACTAAGTGCTGAATAAATGCTCATTGACTAATTGACCCTCATACACAACTGTTTATACCCCCTCCCATGAAAATGGTTCAGAGAGTTGAAGGTGTTGCCATGTATTTCTGGTTCATTAACAAACCAGAATAATTTGTAGTTATATCTATTTGATTTGGAGAAAATCCCATTTTTGCAACTGTTCATAACTCCCCAATTGCATAAATGTGTTCATTGCATTTCTATAGGAGAGCTTTTTAAAATAAGGCAATTATGTCGGCCCATCCCAAATCTTTCATCCCTTTATTACAAAGGAGGCCTTTCTTTGTTCTAGTTTACTCCTTTTCCTTCCTCCCCCTTACATTCTTACATGCTTATTTCTGAAGAGCATCTCCCTTACGCTTCGTTAGAAAAGTGCTTTTGGTTTCTTTAACTCTTAGCTCCAGGTCAAGACTGGTCCTTACAGAGACTGTGAACAGCTCCAATGAAGATCATCTTCCCTCCTCAGGGCCCAACTTATGTAAACACCATCCAAAAGAAACAGAATTACCTCCAGGAAATAACTGTTCTTGGTACCTCAGAAAAAAAATAGGTTATTCTCCCCCTCCCTTTCTCAATCCCTAGATGCTACTCCCAGACAGCTCCAGAAATCACAGTGATCTCACATTCTGGCCTCTCCCTCTGCTCCCTCCTGGAGCCCAGCCAAAAGCCCAGGCCATTTGCTCGTACCTGAGTTAGTTACACTTCTTGCCTTTTCTAATGAGTTTGACCAACCACCTCTACTCCATTACTTTTATCACATACATTATACCCCCTTTCCAGTCATTCTAAGACAAGGAGATCAGGAAGATCTAAGGCAGTGGTTCTCAGCCTTCCTAATGTGCGACCCTTTAATACTTGTATGTGGGCATGTAGGTGGACCCTCCTGGAGACAGATAGAGGAGCAGTGTCTCGGTTCCTAAGACCATCGGAAATATGTGTTTTCCAATGGTGTTAGGCAACCCCTGTGACCCCTGTGAAAGGGTCGTTCGACCCCCAAAGGGGTCACGACCCACAGGTTGAGAACTGCTTAGATTCTAAGGGATCAGAAGCTAAGTTAGGTGTCTCCACAGAAGAGTAAGGATGGTGATGATCTGGTAATTTAGGGAGGAGTAAGCTAGGATGATGAATTCAGAAGCAGTACCCAAGGCAGAAAAAGAGAAGATCTAAAACCCAAGCTACCCATTCAATTAAGAGCAAGATATGTGACAGAAAGGCCATGGAAAAGTTCATTTTCCCACATGGAAAATACACTCACTAGCTCTGGAGTCAAGAGACCTGGGCTCAAGTTCCGCTTCTATCACTTACTGGCTATGTGACCTTGGGCAAATCACTTTACTCCATGGGACTTACTTCCTACCTTGATCACTCCAGTGGAAGTAACCTAAGACCTTGCTCCCAAGAACACTGGAAATAGCAGCACCCAGCTGACCACCAGCACTGCTTCCAATCAGACCTCACCAGCCATCAAAGTGGGGGTGGGGACCACAATCCTTGTGAAGATAACCAGGGAAATGTCTCTATAGGGGCTGTAACCCCCACCTTTTCAGGAACTACTGAAGACCCAGTATTTGCCCTAAAACGTTCAGCATTTTCAAATGGTTCAGCATCAGAAATGGACATGGTTTTATCAGTAACAGTATCACTGAAGAGGATGGATTCATCACCACCTGCCTTCCCAAAGAATGACTTCATCATTTCATCTTTCCCAGACAGAAGTATCCTCAATGTTCTATTGCAGACATTAGAATATGAGCTCCTTCAAAATCTTATGGGAGTAAATGTTAAAAAATAAAAATAAAATTAATTAATTTAATTTTTAAAAAGGAAAAGGCAGGAAAAAAAAATGACCTTCCCGAGAGCAGAAACTGTCTTGCTTTTCTATTATTTCCTCAGCACTTAGCCAAGTGATTAATAAATTCTTCTTCATTCAGTCATCTATAACAGTGGTTCTCAAACTGTGGGTCACGACCCCTTTGGGGGTCAAATGACCCTCTCACAAAGGTCGCCTAAGACCATCGGAAAACAAATATTTCTGATGATCTCAGAAACCAAGACACCGCTCCTCTATCTGTCTCTAGGCGGGTCCATCCACATGCAGATATGCCCACATAAGAGTATTAAAGGGTCGAGGCATTAGGAAGGTTGAGAACCACTGATCTATAAGTTAGATGTCCTTCTATGGAGGCCAAGCAGCAAATCAGCATAGGATACAGGGCTCTGGAACCCTTTAGTCCTCCCCCATTTTACTGCAGAAGTACTATGTATAAGAAGGAGAAACTATATATAAGAAATGACTCTGAGAATCAGAAAACACAATGTCCTGCCTTAGCTCTGCTACTGACTGGCCATGATACATTAAATAAGACACCTCACCTCCATGGATCTCATGTTCTTCATCTATAAAATGAGAAGAATAGACTAGATGGATAAAATAGACATTTGATATGCTGGGAGCCTAATTCCAATTTGTAACTTTGAGGGAATGTTACAATAACATCGTGGGGTATGGGTTTCCCTCAATTTGTCATTGGGGGATAAATAGGTTCTGAATCCTAGTATAAGACTTGGAATGGCAGGAGTTCATCTCTTTATGCCATATTTCTGCAATCAAACTTATAGGACATGGCGAAACCCAAAGGATGTTTCTGTTCCTGTATCAGTCTGGCAGCAAATGGCCTAAGAGTGAGCAGGAAGTGTAGCAGCTTCAAGGAATACTTCTCCATTTCCAAGGAATGCTCTTGGGAACCCCTTTGCATGAAACAGGGCAGTTCATCTTATGTACCTGGCGTTCAGAAGGTGGGTGTCCTTGGGGTGGAGAGTCTCTCTGTGCCTTTGGGATAGAATTTAAGAGAAGTTTGGAGATACGTTGCCAGCACAATTTTCCTTTCCCTGTAGTTCTGACCCCACTTTGTGCATCCAGGCATGAAGGGATCTCTGGGAGTTTTCTCCTCTTTCAGAGGACATTTATTCTGCAGGGTATTAACTATGATGTCTATTTGGATAGCCCAAACTTGATATAGGACTTGAGGCTCTCAGCCTTTCTTTCTGGTGCCACCATGCATGCTAAGTCCCCTGTGGGAAAGGTAGAGCTGGGAGGCCAGTGGCATCATCTGGTCCTGGGTATTGAGATAGCACCTGGCAGATGGATCTAGGGGGATGGGAGGATGCTGAGAGGATGTGTTCTTTACTGCCATTGGCAAGAACAATGCAGTCTCTTTCTCCCTTATAAAGCTGACCAATGGAAAATCTGAAATTTTGACTCTATTGGTTAAGCTAGAAGTTTTCCCCAAAGTCCATGTGATGGTAATCAGTATTCTCTCAATGATCCATGCCAATACAAGTAAGCATTGGTCAATTCAAGTCAATTCAACAAGCATTAATTAAGGACCTCCTTGGGATTAGGGAGTTAGGTTAGGCAGTCCCTGCCCTCAAGGCATTGGCAACGTAATAGAGGAGACAGAAATAAACAATGTATAATCAATCATATACTGGATACGCAGGAAATAATTTCAGAAGGAAACACTAACATCAAAGAGAAATAGGAATGGTTTCTTGTAAAAAGTTGGATTTTAGTTGAGGCTTAAAGGAAGCCAAAGAAGCCAGGAAGCAGAGACAAAGAGGAAGAGCATGAAAGACATGGAAGACAGTCAATGAAAATGCACAAAATCAGAAGACAGAGGGTCTTGCACAAGGAACAACAAAGAGAACATTGTCACAGGATCCCAGAGCACATGGAGTAAACTGGAAAGGTAGAAAAGGCCCAGGTTACACAGAGTTTTAAAAGCCAAATGGATGCTTTTATATTTGATCCTGGGAATAATGCAGAGCCACAGGTTCATTGAAAGGGAAAGGGAGAGATATATGATCATACCTGTGCTTTAGTAAAATTACTTTGATAACTGGAATATTGACTAGAGTGGGGGAGAGAACTGGGGGGCCTTGAGACTCGAAGAACCAAAAGGCTATTGTAATAGTACAGGAAGGAGGTGATAAGGCCCTGTATCAGAGTAGTGGTGGCACACTTAGAGGAGAGAGGGGGACATACATGAGAGATGTTGCAAAGATAGAATCAACATGACTTGGCAACAAATCTTGGTATGGGTGGTGAGTGAGAGAGTCAAAGATGATACTTAAATTGTAAGCCTAGTAAGTAGGGATGGAGAAGGAAGGGATGAGGGTAGTAACAGGGAAGGCAAGAATAAGGGAAGGTTTCAGGGGAAAGATAATGAGTTCAGTTTTAGATATATTGACTTTCAGATATCTGTGAGTCATCCAGTTTAAGAAGTCCAAAAGGTTGTTGAAAATTCAGAATCAGAAGTCAAGAAAGAAGTCAGCTCCAAATAAATAAATCTTAGAATAATCTGCATAGGGAAGATAATTGAATCTGCAAGAGCTGATAAGTTTACTAAATGAAATAGTATAAGAGAAGAGGGCTCAGGATAGAGTTTTTGGGGACATTCACGTTTAGCAAATATGGTGTGGGTGAAAATCTAGCAAAAAAAAACTAAGGAAGAGCCATCATACAGGTGGGAGAAGAACCAGTGAAGAACAGTGTTAGGAAAACCTAGAGAGAAGAAATTGTCAAGAAAAGAGGGTGGTCGACAGTGTCGAAAGCTACAGAAAGGTCAAGATGGATGAAGACTGAGAAAAGTCCACACATTTGACAATTAAGAGATCATTGATAACTTTGGAGAGAACAATATCTATTGAATAATGATATCAGAAGCTAAACTACAGAGAATTTAGGAGCAAGAGGAAAGGAAATGGAGTCACCTATTGTAGACATCGTTTTCAAGGCATTTAGCCACAAAAGGGAGGAGACATGAGATAGCAGGGATGGACAGATCAAGTGAGTGTTTTTGAGGATGGGAAAGACATGAACATGTTTGTAGGCAGAAAGAAAGTAGCCATTTGACAGGGAGAGATTGAAGTTTAGCAAAAGAATGGGAATTACAAAGGGTCAACTTACTGTAGAAGACAGAAAGGATGGGTATTACTTGTTCAGGGTGAAAGGTTTGCCTTGGAAGGGAGAAAGGACACTTCATCATATGAGATAGGGATAAAGGAGGAGATAGTTGGGGAAGGCATTTGAGTGGCATGAAAAGAAGGAGAAAGGGGGTAGAAGATAGAGCCATAGAATAAGATAAGGCAAGGGTGCCAATTGAACAGTCTAGTGCCTGGTGATCCCACAGCCCAAACCAAAGCAAAAGCAAGAGCCAAGGCAGCACTTCAGAAGTAAAATTCCTGGTATATTTCAAAAGAATCACTACCAGAACTTATCAATTTCCATTTGGTACCTGTCAGGGTCACATAAAAAGAGAGAGACAATTCTATGTTTGGGGCTGTGCAAGGAGAAGGACAAAGAGATGTGTGCAAGGCAAAAAGCCAAGTGAAACCACAGGAGCTAAGCCCAAACCCAGGACCTCCTATAGAAATCAAGTCTAGCATTAGCAAGCATATCCAGGATCAAGCAAGATCTGCCTTCACCATCTAAGAGTATGGGAGGGAACAGAGTTTGACCCAAGGAAATATGAGTTGGGTTTTTTGGGTTTGGTTTGGTTTGGTTTTGGTTTGGTTTTGCTTTTTGGAGCGGGGAAAGTAGGGCAATTGGGGTTAAGTGACTTGCTCAAGGTTACATGGCTAGTTTTTGTGTTAAGTGTCTGAGATCATATTTGAACTCAGGACCTCCTGACTCCAGGGCCGGTACTCTATTCACTGCACCATCTAGCTGCCCCAATATGAGTTGGTTTTTTGTTGGTTTTTTTTAATGTTAAAGTAAATGTAAGATATTGTCAAAGACAATGAAGAAATTCAATGGAATGGAAGAGTCCCAAGAGGTAGATACAAAAGAGAGTGACTAAAAGTCCAAGCAGAGCCTCAGAGAAAGAAATGTCCTGGCCACAAGACTACATTGAAGCAAGAGATTCCAGCTTTGCCTCTGACTTATTGGCTTTGTGACCCTGAGAAAGTTCATTTAATCTCGGTACTTTAGTCAACTGCCAATCTCCCTTGGTAGAGCCAGTTTTTCCAAATGGGAGTTCCCTATATTAATTAATCATAGGTCTAATCTCTATCCCTTAATTAGAATAATACCGAAATGAAATCCCCTCCCAGATCACATAGCAACTGGAGTAAAGAACTGTATTGGAGGAAAAAGCCAAGTTGGGATTTTGAAATTTGCCACATACAGATATTAAAGGTTGAAATTCAATATGAAGGGCTATTGTGGACACCATCCAAGGCAACTGAAGTACTGATGTGCCCAAAAAGCCTTGAAATAAGGTGACCTCCATGAAAGGATGTCCTGCTATAAATATAGAGAAGGTCTTTATAGGGACTATCATTCATTTAATCAATAAGTATCATGCGTTTCATTTTTCCTCTTATTCTAATCCAGTCTTGATGGCTGTGGCCTCACTACTGTTTTCCTTAATTTATAGGCCACTCCTTAAGTTCTGTTCCCAAAATATTTCCTCTCCAGCTTCTTTGTTCTCAATTTGAATCCCATTGACATGTCAGATTATTTTAGATAATTTCCACAGATGGTATCAATTATCTGTGATTCTCAAATACTTAATCTCTTGCTTTGTTAGGTTTTTTTTTGTTCTGACTTAATATTACATAGGAATGTGCAGAGCTAGAAGTACCAAAAGAGGCATAGGATATTTTCTGCTTCCTATTCTACCTTTCTTCCTTTTTTTCTTCCCTCTCATTCTTTTCCTTTCCTTCCTTTCCTCTTTTCTCTCTTCTTTTCCTCCTTCCTTCCTTTTCTCTTTCCTTTTTCCTTCTTCCCTTTGTCAAAATATTTTGGAGATACCCTGTTTCCCAGAGCTAAGTCCCAGCAAACAGGCTGTGCCCTGAGCTTGGCATAACAACAATCCTTTGCACCCTGGATGATCTCACCATGTGATGAAGTGTATTGTACCAGGTGTTCATTTGCCCTATTTCCCAGGTATCTGACAGCCGATATCCATCATGTCCCTGACAGGTTCACAATCCCTGCTTATTGAACTGCCCTCCTCTTTCCATCACAGAACTCTGGTTCTGTGTCCCATAGAAGTACACATGACCCCTAAGACTTGAGACAGTACTGTTTCCACAGGACCCCTGGAAACAGTAGCAACTCAAGACTTAAAAATGATTATGGCAGTCCATCCCAGTATGTGTACAATCACTGCCTTTAACCCAACACGTTAAACCCTCCCACTCAGAAACACTTCCACTTGCAAGTGTTTTCCTCATTCTGAAACTAATTAAAACGATATCTGATTCCTGACACACCTACCTCTGGCCTGCTCAGTTTCAGCTCCAGTCATTTACAGGTTAGAACCATATCCAGTCTGGGTTGCATGCAAAATTCTGTTGATACCTTCTTTTCTTCCTTTCCTTTCTTTCTTTCAGTCTATCCTTCCTTCCTTTCTTTTCCTTCCTCACCTTCCTTCCTTTCTTTTTTCTGACCTTTCCTTCCTTCCCTTCTTTCTATCCTTTCCTTCCTTATTTTTCTAATTTTTTATCTTTCTTTCTCTTTCTTTGTTCCTATCTTATGATGGATCATACAATTATAGAAAAGTGGAAGAATAGCATCTTATCATTTTAATATTGATGATTCATTTAACAAAAGTGGAAAAAACCTTCTTTTTACAAAATACAGTCCTAAAGTAGTAGCTTCTGAAATGATTTTGCTAATAGCTTTCAGATATTATATCCAATTTTAACATTTTACTTAGTTGGGATCCAGTATTGTCCCCATTGATACCTCAGAATATATAGGGATATTTCTTTTGACTCAGAGAGAGACACAACCCTACAGCCTTGAATTCCTTGCTTCTAAGTGAGAATTCAGAAAAAGTGCATTGCAGAGAAATCTGATTTTTAAGATTAAGTTATAACAAAGTGACCAGAAAGAATAGAGAGTAGAGCCAAAATTCAGTTTCAGAAATCACCTCCACAGCATGAGTGCTAAGTGACTTAGCATCAGACAATTTGCAACAGACAAGTCTGTGACCTTATAAATTGATCACCCATATATTTCTTGTTAGATTTTTACTTTCTTCCAGTTCTTCTCACTAAGTTTCTTATAAGCTTTCCTGTGGATTAGTCATATCAATCTGAGGATCATAAGGTTGTGAGCTGGCAGAAATCTTAGAAATTATCTAGTCCAACATCCTAATTTTTAAAAGATGTGAGCAGACAAAACAAAAAATAGAGAGCATTATAAGACTGTAAAATGGACAATTTTGATTACATCAAATTAAAAAGTTTTTACACAAACAAAAACAATGCATCTAAGATTAGAAGGAAAGCAGAAAACTAGGAGGGGGGAATTTTCTAGAATAAAGGCCTCATTTCTCAAATACATAGAGCACAGAGTCAAATTTGTCAGAATACAATTCATTTCCCAATTGATAAATGGTCAAAAGATATTAACAGGAACTATTTAGAAGAAGAAATCAAAGCTACCTATAATCATATGAAAAATGCCCAAAATATGTCCTAAATCACTATTATTGTTGAGTCATTTTAGTTGTACCTGACTCTTCTTGACCCCATTTGGGATTTTCTTGATAAAAACACTGGAATGGTTTGCCATTTCCTTCTGCAGCTCATTTTACAGATGAGGAACTGAGGCAAACAGGGTTACTTGACTTGACCATGGTCACACAGCTAGTAAGTGTCTGAGACCAGATTTGAATTGAGGTCCTCCTGACCCCAGGGCCAGCACTCTATTCACTGTGCCATCTATAGAAATGAAAACTAAAACAATTTTGAGGACCACTTCAGACCTATCAGATTGACTATTATGACAGAAAAGTGACAAATGTTGGTGGGGCTATGGAAAACTAGGGACACTAAAGCATCGTTGATAGAGTTGTGAATTGACCCAATAATTCTGGAGAGCAATTTGAAACTAAGCCCAAAGCACTATAAAACTGTGCATGCCCTTTGACCCAGCAATATTACTACTATGTCTATACCCAAGAGATCAGAGAAAAAGAAGGACTTATATGTAGAAAAATATTTATAGCAGTTTTTTTATGGTGGCAAAGAAAGGGGAATTGGGGGGATGCCCATCAATTAGGGATTGGATGAACAAGTTGTGTTACATGATTGTGATGGAATACTATTGTGCTATAAGAAATGATGAGTAAAATGCTTTTAGTAAAACCTAGGAAGATTTACATGAATGGATGCAAAGTGAAATGAGCAGAACCAGGAAAACATTGTACGCAATAACAGCAATATTGTATGATGATCAACTGTGAATGACTTAGCTCTTCTCAGCAATACAATGATCCAACACAATTGCAAAGGACTTATAATGAAAAATACTATCCACCTCCAGAGAAAGAACTGGTGGAGTCTGAGTGAAGATTGAAGCATGCTTCTTTAAAATTTTATTTATTGTTCTGGGATTGGGGGGGTTGGTCTGTTTTCTTTTGCTAGATGGTTAATAAGGAAATGTTTTGCATGACTGTACATTTTTAACTTATAACAAATTGCTTGCTTTCTCAAGGAGGGGAGAGAAGAGGGAGGGAAAGAATATGGAACTCAATTTTTTTGATGTTTAAAATTGTTGTTTACCTGTAATTAATTGAAGAAAAAATAAAATTAAAAAAATAAAAAATTAAATACACAGCCTTGAAAGAAATTCCAAAGCCCCAGTTCCATTGTGCTACTCAAAAACCTGCACAGCTTTCAGAAAGTCTCCAGACTTTTCAACATGATATAAGAGATCATCCAGAGCATCCCCACTTACATCTACAAACTGTTGGTTCCATACTCTCCAATATAAACTCTCTTCTCCATCCAAGTCAGTATATTCATTGCCCCTGTAACATGCCATGTTCATTGCCAACACCAAATCCCTTTTACTGTTGCTTCTCCCATATACATCCCTTGAAGGCTCCTTTCCCTTCCTACCACCTTTAACCCTCCTCATCCTTCAAGGCCATCTCCAACCCCACCTTCTCTATGAAGTCTTCCCTGACTGTACCCATCCACAATGAGTTCCCCTTTTTTCTTATATAATATTTATATTATGTTATATATGTGTTACTGCCTTACAGCGGCTGCCAAGTCCCAAGAGGGTAAAAAGGGCCCCTGGCCTTGAGGCTTCCAGCTCTGAGGCCCCCGGGAGTGTATTCTGCAAGTCTCTTATCTGGGTACAGAACATTCCCCGTGATAAATTGGCTTGTATTGAGTATGCACCATCCAACGGGATGTGTCTCCTCTCTGATAGGATGAGGCTTGTTGCTGGGGCACATGACAGCTACCCCTATAAAAGGCTAAGGTCGGGGGCAGGAGAGAGAGAAGACGGGAGAGACAAGAGAGAGACGAGGTGCAAAGAGGAGAGAGAACAGTATGCACAAGATGTAATCTGCTACAATAAAGGCTTGCTGTGTGAAGTGATCCAGAGTCTGTGTGGGTGCTCTGTCTAGGGTAAGATGCAGTGACTGCAGGCAGTGACTGCGGCCGGAGACGTCCGAAGCCTGGCAAGGTAAGCAAGGTGGTCCAGTTGCTGTGGGGAGACGGCCGGCTCCCCAACGGAGACAGCAACAAGGGTTGCTGCAGGGAGGTAGCAATCAAGTAGTCTCGGGGTGCTGCAAGTAGGCAGCATGCTGCAAGTAGGCAGCATGCTGCAAGTAGGCAGCAACAAGTGGCGCCCAAACAGGGACAAGAATAGGGACCCCCAAGAGGGACCCCTGCCCCACTCTGTGGGAAGACCGAGAAGAGGGACCCCCAAGACGGACCCCTGTCCCACTCTGTGGGAAGACCCGAGACAGCCCTGTGTAAGGACACGGGAAGATGGGAAGGACCACCTGACCCACTCAGTGGAAATCCACTCAGTGGAAGGGCCTAGACAACCCCATGCTCCACAAGTAAGGACACGGGAAGAAAACAAAATGGGAGCCGTTCTAGGCTTACCACTTACCCCCAGCTCTGTTGACATTTACACTAGGCAAGTCTACAAGCTAGCAAAGAAACAAGGTTTGACTGTTGATCTTAAGCAGAGCAGGAGGTTTGTGGAACACATTCTCATGGTCTCATTGTGGCTTCACCACACTGGCATAGACTCTGGGAAGTGGGAGATGGTGGGGTCCCAGATGACTTCATATGAGGACTCTTCACCAAGGTTACAGACACCTCTTCAGCAGGCAATACAAGCTGCTGCCATGGAGGGAGAGGACACATTTGGGTGGGATGGGGGAGGTCTTTTATGTGCTTATCCTGTGGAGGATGGTCCTGGTGGCAGATGGACTTATGTGCCCTTCCCCTTTA
>CM053587.1:80274905-80298050 GCA_028646515.1 Pseudochirops corinnae
TTCCACTTCCCTTATTTGGTTTTGAAAATCCTTCTTCAGCTCATCTCTAGCTTTAAGGTATTCTTTGACAAATGGCACTCTCATTTAAATAAGCAGAGTTGTAAAATCTGGTTCTTAAAAAAAAATCCTTTATGGTTTAAAAGGGGGAGAGGGAGAGCACTTGGTAGTAAAGAAATTCACTGAATAATAGCTTCCTTCTTTTGTTACCACTAAATGCTCTCAGCTTGGATGTACCACCATCACCAGGATATGGAGACCTCTTTCATTTATCACTGTTGATGGAGAAGAGCAGGTTACAGAGAATTCTAAGAGTACATCTTAGCATGATTAAAATTGTCCTGATTTATCCTTTGTGTGTGATCAAGGAGAACCTCAACCATGATCTCAAGGTCACAGCTGGCATTTAAGAACCAAGTTAAGGAAGGAATAAAATCCTAATGTAACATTTAAGTTTAAAAAGTGGTGAATTAAGTAGTTTCAAATCTTAACCTCTTTCCTCCAAAAATTTAGCAGGTATAGAAAAAACTCTGACCCCCATCTCTCAACCCCCTTCCCATCATTCCAAGGACTTATGGCTATAGAAATACTGTAAGATGTGACTCACCTTAAAAAAGATGGATATTTCCCAAAGCTAAACTGAGTAAACAAATCAGTTAGGATGTAGGCTCATAAATTTAGATACTAGAAGGGACCTTAGAAGATTATCTAGTTTGATTTCCTCACTTTACAGTTGAGGAAACTGAGGCATGATTATATCATGGAAGAAATAGTCATTTTGCCTGAAACTTTAGGATTCCTTTAAAGTGCTTCAGTGCATTTAGATTATGTCACATTATAAAAGCTGAATTTATACAAACTCAGGGACACACCTAACATACACTTAAATTCCATTTTGCTTAAAATTGTATGCTAACAGGCCATAAGAACAGTGGGTGAAATCATAAGATGTAGATTTCATTTTTAAGTGAATTTTTGCTGGTTTAGAACTTGACTTTTAGCCAAACATAACCCAAACAGACCATGTTATTAGAAAAAGGGGACAGATGGGATCCCTCCCCTCCATTGCATATTTGGAAGTTTATAGCAGTAATAGCTTTTAGACACTGAAGTGTTAATTGAGCCCATTCATTAAATTCAGCTTTTATTTTTAAAAAATCCATCCATTTTATATAACTATCATTTCTTGGAAACAGAAGGAACTTGGTGAACTATCCCAGTCCTGGAAAAGCATGTAGAAATAAAAGTTTGATCTTCAAAACATTGCCACTGTGTAGTAGCATCAGGTATCAGAAATTGACCTTGGAATGGCAATGGGATAAAGAGGATCTGATTTCTATCCCATTTCTATCTCTTGTACTTTCCTTTTTTTGTCATGGGCATCTATGAAGTAGACCAGAACAGATTGCATGAGCCTCTTGACATGGCTTCTCCTGAGAAGTCAAGGGCTTCTGAGGCGTGGTGTAATTTAGGGCATGCTTATTGAAGGGTCGTTTGTTCATGGACAGGCTCCATATTCACATAATACTTGCATTTAGGGTAATTCTTCATAAAACAACCTCCTAGCAATTGTATGCCAGTTCTTCAGTCCAGGGATGTCATCTGGCATTAGACTTGTATTAAGTCAAAAGAGAAAAAGGCTCTTGCAGTGCTGGCGAGACACAGGGAGATGGAAAGCATGGAAACAGGCAAAAGAAAGAGAAAAAAGTGACAGCTACAGCATCCTGTCTGAACCTTGAGATGAAAATGAGGGCTGCAGCCTGAAGGCTTTAGTGTTTTTCTAGTTGCCATGATGAGAAACTATAGCAATCAGAAAACTTTATTTTTTATAAAAAAAGGTTCTATTGATGATCTTTTTGTTTTACATTACTATAACTTACCAACAACTCTCCTCTTCTAATAGAATCCTCCCTTGAAGCAAAGAAACCTAGTTTATCAAAATCAATCAACACATTGGTCATTGTTCATGGTGTATGTTTCATTCTATACCAATATTATGTTTCATTCCATACCAAGAGTCTATGATTTCTCATCCAAAAATATGTGATACTGTTTTTTACTTTCTGTCTTCTGAAATCACAGCTGTTTACTGCAATGACCAGAGTTTTGAAGTCTTATTATGGGGAAAATCCATTGGATTTGAAGTCAGAGGAGCCAGTTTGAATTCTGGTCGTCACTAACTGTGTGACCTTGGGCAAGTCACTTAATATCTCCAGGACTCAGTCTGTGGAATGTAAAATGAGGGTGCTAGATTAGAGAGCCTCTGATGTCCCTGCAAGCTGTAAAGCTAATCTGTAAACTGTAAAGTTGATCAATTCAACAACGACGAAAAAAGATGGAAGACTGGACTTGATAAAGGAAGGAGAATGACAAACTGATGATTTGACATTTCAGAGACCAAACACAGGGGTGCTTGACAAGATTCAGCTTTTAGGTGCTTGTTTAGGTTCAAGGAATGCAGGGCCTCAGCCCTGCAGCCAACATTTATTGAGCTCCCAATATGAATGTAAGCAAGCCTTAGTGTTACACAAAGATATTAAGACCCTGCCCATGCACTCAAAGTGCTCAGACTTCCCCATATAACTATGCCAACCACGTCCCCAACCTGCACTACCTTCCCATTTCCTTGTGCCCTTTGGAACCTTGTTCTATTGAAAAACTGCTTTTTGTACTAGACCTCATCTTCTCACTTGTTTCCAATCTTCTTGCAATCATAGAAACCTAGCTTTTCCCAAAAAAATACTCTGTCCTTGGCCACTTGCTCCAGAACTGGATATATCTCCTTTCATGATTTCCTACGCGATGGGCCAGGAGTGTGTTTTGTTTCTAACCACCATTTCCAGGCCTTCTGCCTCCACTTACCCATTTATGGTTCTTTCCATCCAGGTACATTACCCACTGGATTTTCCAGGTCTGAATGGCCATTATCTCTAGGCCTTCAGGACATTCCCCCTCCTTTCTTAAGGAGTTCAGTCTGTCTTTCTGTCCTAATGCTTGCCCTTATACTTGGGACTTTGATATACAAAGGGACTTTGATAAACATGTTGAAGTCCCTTCAAACACCATCAGTTCCCTCAGCTCCCATTCCTTATATTTTCTGCTTCAACTGCACTAAGGGATGGTCATACCTTTGATCTGACCATCACCTGTAAATGTTCTACTTTTGTGTTCAAAATCTCTGAAATTTCTTTGACTGTAACTATCATGCTTTCATCTCTCCCCATATTTCATTTCTCTACCATACTCCCCATGGCATCTATTCCAAACCTTCTTTTACCATCTCAAACAGCCTAGATTAACTTTCCCCTCTCCTTCATAGCTCATAACCCCACCTCATACTTTACTGAAAAAAATGGAGGTAATCTATTTGAAACTTCTCACTTCCAAACCCCCATTAACATCGTCCCCATTCTCTCTCTTCTCTCGCCTCTGAAGACAGTCAGTCAATAAGCATTTATTGAGCACCTACTGTCTTCTAGGCACCTTGTTAAGTGTTGGAGAGAAAAAGAAAGGAAAAAGACAATCCCTACTCTCAAGGAGCTGGCAGTCCAATGGGGAGACAACATGTAAACCACTCTGTGCTAATAAATTATATGCAGGAAATACAGGAAATAATCAATAGAGAGAAGGCATTAGAAGTGAGAAATCAGGAAAGGCATCTTGTAGAAGGTAAGATTTTAAGCTGGGATTTGAAGGGAGCCAGGAAAGCCAGGAGGTGAAGATGGAACATTCCAGATGTGGGAGATAGCCAGTGAAATGCCTGGAGCTGAGAAATTAACTGTCTCCTCTTTCCTTCTTATATGCTTGTTCTCATCCCTTTACATGTCCTGCTGGACACTTCCATTAGGATATTCTATAGCACTCCAAGTTCACCATCTCCAAAATGGAACTCATTATTTCTCCCTTAAGTTCACACCTGCTAGGGGCTGCTAGGTGGCTAAGTGAATAGAGCACCTGCCCTGGAGTCAGGAGGACCCGAGTTCAAATCCAGAGGTGTGCCTTGGGCAAGTCACTTAACCCAACTGCCCTGCCCTCCCCTCTCCAAAAAGCAAAAAAAAAAAAAAATTCACACCTGCTCCAAACTTCCCTTTTCTCTGTTGGCATACCATCATTCCCCAGGGACCTAAGTTCTTAACCTGAGTCACACTTGACTCTGACCTTCCTACAGCAGCTTTCATCTGCACATGCAATCAGTTGTCGAATCATGTCAATTCTGCCTTGCCAGCATCAATCAGTAGCATTCCCTTCTATGCACTGGCCAACTTTTGCATGTTCTTTACATTTACCTCCCAGACTATTCTAAGAGACTCCGTGTTGATGTCTCTGCCTCTTTTCTCTTTCTTGCCTGCTCCTTAATTCATCCTCTGCATAACTGTTGATGCCTAAAGCATACTCATCTGCATTTGGAGCAGCTAGGTGGTACAGGGGATAGAGTGCCAGGCCTGGAGTCAGGAAAACTCACCTTTCTGAGTTCAAATCTGGCCCCAAACACCTATTAGCTGGGTGATCCTGCGCAAGTCACTTAACCCTGTTTGTTCCAGTTTTCTTATCTATAAAATGCACTGGAGAAGGAAATGGCAAACCACTCCAGTATCTTTGCCAGGAAAACCCCCAATGGGGTCATGAGTTGGACACAACTGAGCAACGACAACCACCTTATCATTCATTCTAGTGCCAGTCTAACAGACCTGCTTAATGTTCTTCATTCAGGATAGGTCATCTCTAGCCTCAATGCCTTTGTCTTCCATGCCCGAGTGTTTTCTCTCTCTTCACCTCCACCTACCTTTGGGAACTCCCACCTCCCTTCAAGGTTTAGTTCAGGTATCATCTGCTACAAGAAGCTTGTCTGGATTTCCCTAGTTTTTAGTGTTCTCAAACCCTGAGATTGCTTGTTATTTATCTTGTGTATGTATTATATTAACTTATCTATATACATAGCATTTCCCTTCAGGGGACTGTAAGCTATTCAAGCACAGGGCCTGTTGACTTTGTATTTACACCCCACCTAGCACAGTCTCTGGCAAGTGGTATGCACTGAAGAAATGCTTGTAGTATTAAATTGATTCTTGGATCAAATTTAATAACATGGAATTTCATAAGAAGAAATGAAAAGATTTATACTTAAGTTAAAAAAATAAGCTTCATAAGTTCAAGATGGGGGTTGCATGGCTAGATAGCGATTTGTCTGAAAAAAGAAATGTGGCCTGGAAAGTCAATGTGAGTTAATAATGTGACATAGCAACTGAGAAATTGAATGCACTGTTCGGATGCAATGAGAGGGGGACTGAATCCTGGAATTGGGTGGTGATAGATACGCACCACTCTGTCTTGGAGTGCTGTGTTCCATTCTGGATACCATAGTTTGGGAAGGGAATTGACCAGCTGGAGGCTACCTAAAGATTGGTCCTCAGGAAGGGGGAGGGCCTGGCCTTCCTACTGTAGGAAGACAGGCTAAAGGGACTAGGCAGTGCTGTGCTGGAGGTGGTTTCTACTTCCTTCTGAGAGAGCCACTTATTAAATTTTCAACATGGGCATTCACTCCTCTGAAATCAACAAGTGATACATGTCAAGGCTTGGTTTATTGTTTTGTTGATTGTCTGGACTTAAGAAAGCAATAGAGAAAACATTAATAATGCAGATTAATCTTAAAAGTTCATCATGCCTAATTTTTTTTTCAGAAAAATATATATTAAACATTTTCCGAGCACACTCCTGGGAAATGTTGATGTTTAGCCTGGAGGGGAGAAGACCGAGATGGGAGGAAACACAAGACAGCTGTCTTCAAGTGTTTGAAGGGGTTTCTTGTGGAAGAGAAATTAGGCTCATGTTTCTTGGCACCAGAGGGCAGAACTAGGGATTAAAGAATAGGAGCTGCAAATTTACTCTGGGTGCTAGGAAAAAATAAATTAGTGGCTAGGACAATAAAAAAAAAAATGGAATGGGCTTCTTTGGGAGGTCTTCAAAGGCTTGATGATCACTTGTAATCCACAGACCTCAAACTCATTGGTGAGTTAGGGGAATGTCTACCCTAAGCACATGAAGATATCCCCCAGTGGAATAGGCAAACAAGAACAATTTGTTCCAAAGGCTATGAAGGAGACTGAAGCAGGCCCCCTGGAGCACTTGGGGCTTGATCAGACATAGAAGATGCCATGGCCATCCACTGCATCCTGAGACATTGCCAGTCCTCCTGATTTTTGTCTTAGCAATGGACTTCAATGACTCTGGAAAAGAGAGTGAGGCTGACAACTGTGCAACTCTGCCTCACTTAATCATAATTCACTTCCTAGTCCAGGCATTATCCTTGTGATGTCATCAGTTCTCTTCAAAGCAAAGAATGGACAATGTCTTGTTAGGCACATTGTAGAAGTGATTTTTTCCCATTAGGGATAGGTGAGATTTGGTATTCTTCAATGTCCCCTCTAGCTCTTGATTCTGAATACTTGAAAGTAGCTCTCCTGGACCCTCTTGAGTCTTCTCTCCTCCAGGTTAAATGTCCTCTGTCATTTCAGCTCATTATCATATAACCTGTGCTTTCTACTTTTTACCATACTGGTCATCTAGATGTTTTTAGCTTATCAACATCCTTACTAAAATGTGGTTCCTAGAACTGAATACAGTACTCTATAGACATCATCTAACCAGGGTAGAAAGTGTCATTTTCTAGACATTCTTCCTCTCTTACCACAGTTTAAGGTTGCATTAGTTGCCATATTATACTGTGGCCTCATACTGAACTTTCAATGCATAAGTTCTATTTATTCATTAAATCATTAATAAGGGTAGAGATTGGATTTGGTGATTAAATCAGTATATAGAACATGCAGGGTAAAGAAATTCCCATCACCAATGTAAGTTAACCTTTTTTTCTGTAGCTTACAGTCTTAGACAGCTTCCTAGAGAACTGAGAAGCTAAGTGACTTGTTCTGGGTTGCAAAGCCAGTATGTGTCAGAAGCAGGACTTGAACCCAGGTCTCTTGAACCCAGAGGACAGCTCCTCTCCATTACAGTGCATCTACTTTATGCATACTATTGCACTGGGTGTTATGAAGAACATAAGGAAAGTCTTTAATTATCAAATTTTATTTCTATGCCTAAATAAATATTGAGCTGCTGTCTTTAATAACAGCTGCAACTGATATTTATATAGCGCTTTAAACTAGAAATAAAGCTGCAAATATAATCTCACTTATTTCGCATTTATTAAGCACCAACTGTTGTTAGGTCCTGGGCTACAAAGACAAAAATGAAATAGGCCCTTTGCCTCTGTTGGGGTAGCTAGATGACTATGTACACAGATAAACAATAAAAATTATGTCCAGGTGGAACCGAGATGGCAGAGAGAAGCCAGGAAGTTGCCTGAGCTCTCCCTAGTTTCCCTCAGAAACAACATTAAATCAAGCCTCTAAATGGATTCTGGAGTGACAGAACCCACAAAAAGACAGAGTGAAACAACTTTCCAGCTTAAAGTAATTTAGAACTTCAGGAAAGTTCTGTCTCACTTGGGTAAAAAGGGAGTATAGCCCAGCACAGATGGTGTCTAGGCAAGCCAGTGGGAGGCTCTTAGCCACGGCACAGATCAGCAACCAAGGCCCTTGGTCTTGGCTCAGCAGGCCAGCAGTGAAGCCTCCAATCTCAGTGCACCTGGCAAATTGCAAGCCCTGGAACCCCAGCACAACAGATACCACTAGGTCAGGCCATCCCTAGCACAGTGGGCAAGCCACAAGCACTTGAGGTCTGCATGTGGAAAGCCAGGGACCAGGCCACTGGCCCCCAGCATGAGAAGCTTGGGACAGTGCGTTCTGTTCCCCAGGAGCAGAACTCAACTTTGAAAGTCAGGAAATGGGATGAAAAATGAGTAAGAAACAGAAAAGAGCCCTGATCATAGAAAGCTACTATGACAACAGGGAAGATCAAAACACAAGCTCAGGAGAGGACAATGTCAAAATGCCTACAAGCAAAGCTTTGAAGGGGAATATGAATTGGTCTCAAGTTTGAAAAGTCCTCTTGGAAGAGCTCAAAAAGGATCTTAAAATTGAATAAGAGAGGTAGAAGAAAAACTGGGAAAAGAGATGAGAGTCATTCAGGAGAATTATGAAAAAAGAGCCAACAGCTTGGAAAGGGAAGCACAAAAATTGACTGAAGAAGACAACTCCTTAAAAAGTTGAATTGGCCAAATGGAAAAGAAGCCAATTGAAGAAAATAATTCCTTAAAAATTAGAATTGGGCAAGTGGAAGCTAATGACTCTATGAGACATAAAAAAAGCAGTCAACAAAATAATAAAAAAATAAAAAGTAAAATACCTTATTAAAAAAAAAACTGACCTTAAAAATAGATCCAGGAGAGATAATTTAAGAATTATTGGATTTTCTGGAGGCCGTGATCAAAAAAAGAGCCTGAACAGTATCTTTCAAGAAATTATCCAGGAAAACTTCCCTGATATGCTAGAATCAGAGGGTAAAATAGTCATTGAAAGAATCTACTGATCATCTCCTGAAAGAGATCCCAAAATGAAAACTCCAAGGAATATATAGCCAAATTTGAGAATTAGCAGGTCAAGGAGAAAATGCTACACAGTTGGAAAGAAACAATTCAAATATCAAGGAGCCACAGTTAGGATTATACAGGATTTAGCTCCTACATTAAAGGATTGGAGAGCTTGGAATATGATATTCCAGGAAAGCAAAGGAGCTTGGATTACAACCAAGAATCAACTACCCAGAAAAATTTGGCACAATCTAGCATAATTCAATGAAAAAAAGGACTTTCAAACATTCCTGATGAAAAGACCAGAGCTGAACATAAAATTTGATCTTTAAATATAAGACTCGAGAAGCATAAAAACAAAACAAGGTTTGGTGTTTTATAGAATGGAGGACCACAGCAGATCAAAGCATTTCATAACCTGATGGAGACAGATCATATATAAATGGGATCCAAATATACCTAACAAACTGTAACCCAGAGTAAGTACTCTAAGTACAACAACTTTATTGTTCCACCTACCTCCATGGACCCAATCAGTTAGAGTTACAAGTCTTTGGGTTCCTTTTGACTTATGAAAGAAGAGATAACTATGCATAATTTCCTCCTTTTTTCATGCTTTGAACAACAATAACAACAAAAATCCAAAGCAACTTGTTTTACTTTTCTGGAAACCTCATTTTTGCACAGGGTAAGAGTTCAGCCAGAGAGGTGTGTCAGTGACCTCTGAACTCTCCCAGGAAGAATTCAATCTTATCCTCCATCATGTATGGGGAATGGGTTGCTTGCAAATAGAATAGAATCCTCCAACCACAGATGGGAGCTGTCTCTCAGAGCTGAAAGGCTGGTTTTGGCACTCTAAGACAAAGAAGCCAATAAAAAGAAACACTGGCTCCAAAACAGGGCAGCCAAAAGCAATTAAACTAATTCCTACCACATTTACTATTGAATTAGTAATTTTAAAAAAAAGAAGCAAAAATTGTATTAGGTCTGTTCAACAGTGAGAACATTTTATTAACTTGTTCCTGAACTCACTGTTTTGTTTTTAAAGTTGTGAAGAGTTATATTTATTATTTTTAGATTTATGAATGATTAATAATTTTAGTATTTTATCATTGTCGTTAAGCAGAAACTAAAACTGGAATGGACCCTTGAGACCATTTAGCCCAACACCTTTATTTTCCCGAGAGTTTTAGTGATTTGCCTAAAGTCTTAGCTCTAAACAGAGGACTTGAATTCAAACCTCACCTCTGATTCTTACCCCCTGTGACATTGGGAAAGTCAAGTAGCCTTCATAGGTCTCAGTTTACTCATCTATAAAATGGGAGAGGAGACTTGGACCAGGTGACTTCTAAGGTCCCTTCTATCTCTAGATAGGACTTCTTGGCCACCCAGCTGGAGCTAGAGATGATGGATGCTCTTTTGGGGTGGCAACAATAGGATGCATTCACCTCATTGTCCTCTTTTTGTGGGTGCTTATCACCCTCTTCAGAGAAGGAACCCATTTCTAATGATGTCCTGCTCATATACATGCCTATTATATATTCCCAAGGTAGTGCTGGGAAGAAATTCTATAACTTAGCCATGATGGGCAGACAGTAGGTCTTGAGGGACAGCGGAAACATCACCATTTGATTCCCTAGGATTCCTAATATTATTTAGCATAGCATCATGGATGCCCAGGGTAAGGACCCTAGAACCTGGAAGGACATTTGAAGACACCAGAACATTTCTGCGACTTGCCATCCTTGGACTTCATCATAGATCTACCACCATTACAGGACAGTGTAGACCAATGAAAAGTTCACTACATTTGGAGCCAGAGGAAATTAGAGAAGCAGGACTTAAAAACCCAGCTCTGCTACTTATTAACTGTGATGAATCTATCTGGGCCTCAGTTTACTCATTTGTAAAATGTGGAGAACTGTAGAAAGAATGCTCCCTCTGGAGGAAGACAATCTAGATTAAAATCTCTCTGCTGACATTTTCTAGGCATTGATTGATCATGGGCAAGTAAAATGAGAGCTGTGGACTGGCTAGCTTCTCAGGTCCTTTCCAGCTCCAACTCTATGATTCTATATTCTTTTACAAGACACTTAAACTCTATGGGCCTCAGATTTCTCATCTGTAAAAAGAGGGTGTTAGGTAGATGGATTCTAAAGCTCTTTCCAGACCTAGAGCTATGACTGTATTAACCTATGACATGAACTGTAGGGATGAGTGTGAGTCTAAAAGCACCTGTGGTGCTGAGGGTCACAGCCCAGTTGCTAAGCTCATGGGAAAGTCCTGCAAGACTGCTGCCCTGATGAGCAGCAGCTGAGATGACAGGCTGGGCCTGTCCTCCATTGGCCCACTCCTCCAGTTCCCGAGGAGATCATGCTTTAATCATGTTACCTCTAGGGTATATAAGGAGGACACTATAATACAATAAAGGACAGCTGCTGCACACTTCTCTCTCCCCTCTGGTCTCTTCAGTCCCTCCTGAGAATACAGCCTGAGGCTGGCCCTTAGGCTACTGAGTTAAGCGGCCAAAACAATGAACATGGAGGTACTAGTTGCCTGAACAAAGATGGCCTACTTCCTCCTGTGCGATAGACCCTGTACTACAGCAACATACATATCATAACTCTGCTTTTTTTTAGGTCACACCATCTTCAAATGAGGCTCACACTTCATGTTATATTTCTGGACAGGATGTTCCTCCAGACTGCAAATCAATGGATACATCACTTACCATCCTCCAGGACCCAGGCTGATGAGATCAACTGCACATAAGACCAAACCTTTTGCTGCTACGTTTCTTTCCATTAGGATAGTTGGTCCACCTTCCTCTTGACCTCTGAATCCTGTATAATAATTTCATGTATCTCACTCCCTAGAATGCTCTATAGAGCTTTCTTTGATTTTTTGGATCCCTCATGCCTTGAACTATTTGATTCCAGTCTATCTTTCTACCTAATTATACATTTTTCTTCTTTTTTCTTTTACAGTATGTCCAAAGTAAATATGAGGTTAATCTAAGGGGAGAGTAAATATACAAGGAGAGGATGATAGGCTTCTTGTGAGAGATGTATCTTAAGCTTAGCCTTGGAGGAGCTAGAGATTCTAATAGGCTGAGGGGAAGAGGGATTGCATTTCAGGTCTGGGGGTCAGCCTATATGAAGTCATGGAGAAGGGAAATGGATTGTCACGTACATGCAGAATGTGTCCTTCCCTCACTGGAGCTCAGAGAGTCATTCTTTCACTCCCACGTAAGGATGGTGTAAGAAGGTCAGTGGGAAGGAGATCAACAGAGATAGCCCCAAAGAATTGTCATACCTGACAGGAAACTGTCAGAGGCTATCTGCCAGTGCTCTTTAGTGAGTGTATGTGTGTGTATGGTAGGGGAGCAGGCACCCCACCTTCACGTATTCCCAGCTATAGAAAGGAATGAGAAAGTAGAACAACTTGACTGGAATGGAGAGTGCATGAAAGGGAATACTAGATGGGAAACCTGGACAGATGTGCTGAAAGTTCTCTCAACAACTTCATAGAGTAATAACTATAGGTATGATTGTCCTAATTTTATTAGTGAGGAAACTGAGGCACCAGGAAGTTAAGGGATTTTAATGATTTTTTTTAACTAATATCTTTAATTTTTGTGTCATGTAATTGTCCCCTGTCTAGTTTCCCCTTCTGCTTCCTAGGGAGCCATCCCATATAACAAAGAACATATTTTTAAAATTAAAAAGGAAAAGGAAGAAAAAGAGAAAAAAGCAGTAGGCAAAACTGATCAATACATCAAAAACATCCAAAAACAAATGCAGTGTTCCACACCAGGAGAACTTACTGGTGGAGGTGTTCTATGGGAAGGTGTTGGTTTAATTGATTTTTCCCACCTCTGGTGTCAGAAGGCAGGATGGTGTAATTAGTTAGGAAAAGGGAACTTTCTGGCTTTGAAGTTTCTAGGCATAGAGAAAGGGCCTGACAGGAGGAAGAGGACCAGACTAGGGTATGGCCAGCTAGTTGGATAGAGAAAGGAGGCCCAAGTTTTTCTGGACTGTAACAAAAGGGATAAACAGAAAAGTGAGAGACATTATATAGATGAGGTATCTGAAATTTATAACAGCTTTCCACTGGAACAAAGGAATGGAATGAGGAGGGTGTATCTTGTATTGTCAAATGTTGTGGAACACATAAAAAATTCCTGCAATTTTTTTTCAGGGGAGAAAGTTTATCAAAGTGTAGGAAGTCTCCACTTAAACTGAGGATAGAACCAGAGAAAATAGTGTTCAGAAAGATGGTGATCATCAGGAAGGCCTGTAACCTAGTAATATTTTGTAATTTTAGTCTAAACGACTCAGGACCTTGTGCTTTTTGTTTGTTTGTTTTTTAGGCAAACAGGGTTAAGTGACTTGCCCAGGGTCACACAGCTAGTAACTGTTTGAGGGTGGATTTAAACTCAGGTCTTTCTGACTCCAGGGCCAGTGCTGTGACCCAGGACCTTGTGTTTTCAATGGTTTAGAGTGGTTCTCAACCTTCCTAATGCCACAATCCTTTAATACAGTTCCTCATGTTGTGGTGACCCCCAACCATAAAATTATTTTTGTTGCTGCTTCGTAACTGTAATTTTGCTACTGTTATGAATCGTAATGTAAATATCTGATGTGCAGGATATATTTAAATTGAACATAACCCACAGGTTGAGAACCACTGGTTTAGACAAACATGTCACTAAATAATGAGATAACTTCCAGAATTTTCTTTCACCTCTAGAGAGGTAGCAGATAGAAAATTGGCCTTGGAGTTCAAGTGCTACCTCTGACAGATACTATCTGACAGATGCTGACTTTAGGGCCTGGGACAAGTGACTTTACCTCTCTAACATCAAAAATTGTGGGATAGGCACAGGGGCTTGCAGGATAGGGAGGGTTCTTCATATTCTCTAAATCAGTGAAATCATAGGTCAAATAAAATAATTTAAAAAAACACATAAACAACTAGCTGAGAGTTTGTAGATATTTGGCTGAAATTTCTAAAAGGTGTGAAATAGGATCATAGACCTGAAAGATAGCATTGAGCTGATCTAGTTCAATCCTTTTCATTATATGAGGCCCAAGAAGTTAAGGGACTCACCCAAGGTCGCTCAGTAGAGTCAGAACCTTGAGGTCCATTTCCCCTCCTACTTTTCCTACTTTCCATATTTCTCACATCAAATCCTGTTGCATCTTTTAGAAACAATCCTTTCAGAAGTCTCAGACTTAGAGGGTTCAGGAACAAAACCAAAAATCAGGGGGAGGAGCCACGGCCACAATTCCATCAGTGCAGGGATAGGATGGCTGCCTGTGTTACCTGAGCCTTAGGTCACCTTCTCTGATCTTACCAGATCTGTCACTTTGGACAAGTCACTTAACCATTGATTGTTCTCTTCATCTTATTCTTCACCAATTTATAAAAACCTTCAGGCGTGTTCCTTTTTACAATATTAATGTTATAGTATAAAATATTATTCTGGTTCTCACTTCACTACATCAGTTCATATAAGTCTTCCCATATCTCTTTGAAATTATCTATCTTCTCATTTCTTATAGCACAGAATCATATTAACATATTGCAGCTTATTCAACCGTTCCTCAATTGTTGGACGTCCTCTTAGTTTCTTTTTTTTAACAGCTGCTATAAATATTCTTCATAGATTAAGGACTTTTTTTTTTGTCTTTCTTTGGTCTCTTTTGGAGAGAGGCCTAGCAATGGTACAGCTAGGTCAAAGGGTGTACCTTATCTCCATATATTTGATCCTCATAATGACTTTGTAAATTTAAAACAATAGATATTATTATCCCCATTTATAGAAGAGGAAAATGAGATTCACAGAGATTACGACTTGCTGTTAATAATAACTATGTGAGAAGAATTTGTCCCAAGTCTTTGTCTTTTTCACTCCAGTTCCATCACTTTACATATCACACCATGCTAACCTTAAGATAGCAAGTTCAAATTCATTAGTTAGTTCTGCCCATTTAATATGATCATTTTTTTTTTGGTCACAGGGTGCTATCCTTAGCTATATATTCTTCAGCATTTTTATCAACAACTGAGATGAAAACAAAGATAGTTCCTGGCCCTGGAGCCATTACCCCTCTGAATATTTATCAAAATGATGGATAGATATATAAACAAATGAATCAGGCATGGACATTGCATTGAACCCTATAGCCTCCCCATCTATAGACTTATCGAACCTGCAAATGGCACTATACTTGGAGGGACAATATTGTGGAAGAAAAATGCTCTATACCTTGTATTTTAGTCAGATCTGCCAGAGACATATTTTTTTATTAATGTACAAGCATTCTGCTTTGAGAGAGATTTCTGATCCATAGATTTCACCTAAATCAGAAAAATTCTCTCTCCACAAGCAGTTTCCAGCTCATTCTGCAGTAATTGAGGGGAAAAAAAGTTGAAAGAATTTTATAGCAAGATAAAGTAGAAGCACCGAATTTCACTTGGGTTTTTAGAATTACTGAACAAAGAGATGAATGCAAATGTTGACACAAGCCGTTAGAAAAGAGCTGTCTTCCCAGAAAACTAAGAGAATTAGCACTTTGGTGCTAAGGGCCACCTCTTCTCTTGATTTGGTCTCTGATTAGTGTCATATTTCTTTTGTTTTACAAATAGGCATTTCCTGCATTGCTAGATTCTGACTTCTGCAGGGAATTGAGTATTCTCATCTTGTTTTGTTTTTTGCTTTTTTTGAAGGGGGAAGGTAGGGTAATTAGGGTTAAGTGACTTGCCCAAGGTCACACGACTAATTTTTGTGTTTGGTGTCTGTAGCCACATTTGAACTAGGTCCTCCTGACTCCAGGGCTGGTGCTCTATTCACTATACCACCTAACTGCTCCTGAGTACACTCATCTTGATATGTTATTGTTCATCCTTCATTTCTGAAGAGGACCAGTGACATCACAGGGTGATGTCTTGACTCTTGCTCAAATTGGATTTAAGTACAGCTAGCTGGTGTAGTGCATGGAATGCTGACCTTGGAATCAGGAGGATCTGAGTTCAAATCTGGCCCTGGGCAAGCCACTTAACCCTGTTTGCCTCAGTTTCCTCTTCTGTAAAATGAACTGGAGAAGGAAATGGCAAGTTACTCCCTTACCTTTCCCAAATAAAACCCAAAACCAAATGGGGTCATGAAGAGTTGGACACAACTAGAATGACTGAACAACAAGATGCACAAAGTTATCAGCCTCACTCTCTCTTCCAGGGTCACTGAAGTCTAGTAGCAAGACAAAAATAGGATGACTGGCATTTTCCCAGGATGCAGAGGATGATCTTCAATATCTGACCAAGCTCAGCCGTCTTCATTGTTGTTGGAACAAATTGTTCTCATTTGCTCATTTCACCAGGGGAAATTTCCACATGATTGGGGTAGACACCCTCACTGATGGGTTTGTGGCCCATCAGTTACCCTCAGCTTGGTTTAGCCTGTCTGCTGAGATGGTTTGGTTGGGGTGTGGCCGCTGAGCATGCTACAGCTTCTTGGAGCCACAGATGAAAGTGGAGCTCCAGGTGGACCCCAAAGATGGATGTGTAGTCCTGAAAAGGGCTCAGTAAGCCGTCACAATGGAAGAGCTAGTCCTCCTTGAATACCCATACACCCTATCTTCATATGATTCCTCATTAAAGAGAATCCAGGGAGGTTAAGAATGCCAGATCAATGACATATATAACATATGATATTAATTGTTATAAATAACATATACAGATGCCTTGGTGCTGTGTGCTTCCACAGCATGTTTCATAGTATGTCAAATGACAGAATCAGCATACAAAAACTCTCCACAGGCTGGAATGAATTAATAGATACAAAGGCGGTCAGTTTTTTTTTTTTTAAAAAGTTAAATTACCTTAATGTGAGATGGGAAAATTTGGATTGACCTGACTAAAAGCTAAAAATGAGTTAATAGTGTGACGTGGCTACTAGAAAAGCTAATGTAAACTTAGGTTATATTAATAGAAACATGGCTAGAGCAAGGAAAAGAGCAGCCCCATTATATTCTGTCACGATCAGATTTCATTTGGATTACTGTGCTAATTATGGGTACTATATTTTAAGAGGGTCATTGACAAACTAGAAAAAATCTGGAGGAGTGGGAAGAGTAGAGAGCAAAGGGACTTGAAATCATGTACTATGAATATTCCATTGAAGGAACTATTGATATTTAAGTTGGAGAAGAGAAGACTCAGACTAATGCTGAGAGAAATGGAGAGACAGATTCTTGCCCAACATAAGAAAGGACTTTATAAGAGTTTAATTGTTCCCCAATGGAACTGGTTACTTTAAAAGTAGTAAGCTATACACCAATGGAAGCATTTAAGTAATGAATGACCACATATCAAGAATGTTGTAGAAGGGTTTTATACATTGGGTAGGAGGTTAGAGAAGGTCTCTTCCAGCTACAAGAGTCTTTGATTCTGTAAGTATGGATTCCCTTAAGAAAAAAAAATTCTATGAATGGAGGATATCAGATTTTAGTATATCAACCACTATATTCAAGAAAAGTAGCATGGTCTTTGGGAATAGATCAAGGTTTTGAAGTTCTGAGAACTGTATGTGAAATTACAGAAATCACCTTCTATATTTTGGGAGGTGAGAGGGTACCAAAGAATTGGAATAGATTTTGTCAGAGCTATTTCCTCCAAGAAATTCCAAGCATTTAAAAAATGACTGATTGGTATATGAATGGATCATTGACAACTGAAAGGAAACTTTTAGTGACTATTCCTTAACCTCATCTCTGGCAACCTGAGGGCTGCCAGGAAATTTCTATGGAAGGAAGACCTCATTCATAGGGTGTGTAAGGTGTCCAAGCAGGACTAACACTTCTGGTGGGAGGGCTTGCTAAGCCCTTTGCAGGGCTGCCCATCCACCTTTGGTATCTACCTGGCACTCAACTATCACCTGTGGCTCCAAGAAGCCCTATAGCATGTGCAGCAGCCACAGCCCAGTAAAACCATTGTAGCAGATGGATCAAACCAGGTTGAGGGTAACCACATCAGTGAGTCAGGTGGACTTCTGCCCTGAGCACGTGAAGACTTCCCCCAGAGGAAGGCACAGATGAGAACAATTTGTTCCAATGGCCATGAAGGTGATTGAAACAGGTAATGTGGAGTGCTTAGAGCTTGGTCAGACGTTGAAGATGCCAGGGTCATACATTGCATTCTGGGTCATCTGACCAGTTGTCCTGACTTTTGTCTTGTCACTAGACTTCAATGACTCTGGAAGAGAGAGCAAGTCTGATGACTTTGTACAACTCTTGTTGTTTGGTCTTTCTGGTGATGTTCAACCCTTCATAATCCCATTTGGGGTTTTCTTGACAAAGATACCAGAGAGGTTTGTGATTTCCATCTCCAGCTCATTTTACAGATGAAGAAACTGAAGCAAACAGGGTTAAGTGACTTTCCCAAGATCACATGGCTAGTGTCAGGTTCTCCTGACTCCAAGGCTGCCCACCTAGCCGCACTTAAATCCAATTGAGCCTAAGTCAAGACAGCACCCTTGGCAGAAGTAAGGAATTTAGGAAGAGTTGGGTTTTTGGAAAAAGAGAATGAATTCCATTTTGGACATATTGAATATTATATATATATAAAATACTATATGTGTATGTGTGTAATATATGTTCTGTATTAGTACGTAATACATAACACTATATACATACACATACAAACACACACTGGATATATAGATACATGCACACGGATACACACATGTGTATATGTATATTATACAACACACATAAATACATATACACATATACATCTATGTACATCCATGTGTATATGTATACATATATATACACACATCTCTCTCTCTCTCTCCCTCTCCCTCCCTCCCTTCTTCCCTCTGTCCCTCCCTCCAGTTGGAAATGTTGGCAGGGCTTAGTAGAGTAAACTGGTCTAGATGTGTTGATCTGGGAGTCCTATGCATAGAGACAATAGCTGAATCCTTGGGAGCTGATAGCATCACTACAGCAGAGAGCAGAGACAGAAGAGAAAAGGGTCTAGGCAAGAGATTTGGGGGACACCTGAAATCAAGAAATAGGATCTGAGTAACGACCAAGCTATGCAAATATTGACTATTATTATCATTGCTAGACAACAAAATTCCTTCCAGTTCGAAATCTGTGCTCTACAACTTGAAACCTAATGTGAATTAGCCTTCAAAGGCATAATTTTCCAAATTAAAACAAAAATAAACAATTTAGTATCTACACTTCCCTAAGGGCCATATCTTCTGTGAAACTGAATATCCATTGCTTAACTTCGTGAGATCTCAATTGTCCAGTGGGGATAACAGCCTGCTGTCTGACTTAGCTCACAAAATTTCTGGGGTCATAAATGGAAAAAAAAATAGATGTGAACAGTGAAGAGAGAACCAAGGTGTTTTATGAGCATTAGACCTATTAGCAGATTGTGTTTATCAAGTACTTGGGCTGCTTTAAAATTTCCCAACTAAAGCTGCTCTGATAGCACTAAGGGTAGAAACCATCTGCTCACAACCCACGGAAGAATAGTCCGTCCAAGGGTGACAGATGTGTGCCGGTGGCTAGATGAACCCAGTGCCTTCTACAGGAAGTCTTTCTCTACCCTCCTTTAATGTTAGTGCCTTCCCTCTATTAATTATCTCCAGTTATTCTAAATAGATCTTGTTTATACATAGTTTGCAGCTGTCTTCTCCGTTAGACTATAAGCTCCCCGAGAGCAAGGGACATCTTTTGTCTTTCTTTGTAACCTCAACACTTAGCACTATGCCTAGAGTGCAATAATTGCTTAACAGCTGTTTAAGGTTGCTGGATGGTGCAGTGCTGAGCTTAGAATCAGAAAGACCTGAGTTCAAATCCAGCCAAGATGTTTCCTGGGCAAGTCACTTAACCTTTGTCTGCCTCAGTTTCCTCAGCTGTAGAATGGGGATAATGATAGCACCAACTTCACAGGGTTGTTGCGAAGATTAAATGAGATAACATCTCTAAAGCACTTAGCACAATGCCCAGCACACAGGTGTTTAAGAAATATTCCCTCCCCTAATAAATAAATGCTCATTGATTGGTTAACTGAGAATCCCCCAAATATAATAGGGGTTTGAGACCTTAAAGGGATAGCATACTTTGCTTAAGCATCATACAACTCAAATTTCTACCTAGGCATCTTCAAGAGATATTGTTTAGTCTGGTTTTCCGATACACTAAAAAAAATTCTGTAGTTTCCACTAAATGTTTTCATAAATAGCACCAGAGATACAAAGACAAAAATGATATTGGTCTTACTATCAAGGAGGTTATGTTCTATTTGGGAGAAACAACACGTACACAGATGTGGGGGGGACGAGCCACCACTCCCCCATGAATCAAAGGTGGGAAATTGAGGGAGTTGAGGGAATTAGAACAGCAAGTGGTTAATTATGGGAATTGAGTGAAGCACACTGACTCTATCTTGTGACTCAACTCTGGAGCTAACTCAGTTATGTTTCTGTTCAATTATGGGTCTAGTCCAATTTCTGTCCTGTGAGAAAACTTTATTCAATTGTGGCAATTGGGAAAGGATTTTGTTGTATTGTTTGAACTTGGTCCTGGGTGACTGGGAAACTGGACCACCTCTCCCTATTGCTTAGAGACCCTTAACTACGGACTGAGGTTATGCTGACCAGAAACTCAGATTTGAACATTGACGTAAGGAGTTGTCTTACAGTTATATCTCTCAAGCAAACTATATAGCTTACCGGAAAACTGGCCCCATGCTGGTCAATGTTTCATGTTCCTTTGATTGTATACAGATGCTGGGAGGGAGGAGGACACTCCTTTTTCTGATTTCAATGAATTGTATCTGTTTGTCCTCCCCCTCCCAACTTGGAAAGTCCCTAATCTTTCCTCCAATAGAAATCAGATCACCTAATATTCTATCCTGGTTAATTGTTTTCTTTTAATTAATTGGTCTTATTTGATTGTTTTTAATGGATAAAAATCTGTCTCCCTCTACATTCTGGGTCCAGTTTCAAAGCTGAGGGGCCTGTTCCCAGTTTGTTGAGCAATTGCCAAGCATTGCTTAATAAATCAGTGTAATTGCATGTTTAATCCTTTGTTTCCTCAGTCATTTTGTCTTTCCCCAGCCACATAAGCATACCCAAAATGTATGTGAAGTGAATACAAGGCAGTGTCTAACTCTGGCCCTGAGCAATCCTAATGTGATTCTATGCCCATCTTTCACTGAGTATTCATGCTTGCTTCAGTGATCCACAATTCCATCTGCTGGCTCTGACCATAGCCTCTCCATACCTTAAAAGACAGTCTTCAGGAGTTGCTGCTGCTGAAACAAATAGTTAGCATGGTGTTTTCTTGTCTGTAGAACACTTATCGTATGTTATCTTTTTTGAGCATCACAGTAACTCTGGGAGGCAAGTTCTATTATCCTTCCCTTTTTTACAGTAGAGAGAAGTGAGACAGACAGAAGTTAAGCAATTGGCTCAAAGTCACATGACTAGTACATATCTGAGGCAGGATTTGAACTAGGTATTCTTGAATTAAAATCCAGCACTCAGTCCACTGCATCATTGTTTACTAAAAAATGAAAAAGAGTTCCTCTCGTGCTGCCCATCTTGCTGGATATGAATCTCTTTGAGTTTGTGGGGCCCTGGAGTAGCAGACACACAACTAGTCCAATTGTTATTATTATTCAGATTTTTCAATCATGTCCTACTCTTTGTGACCCCATTTGGGGTTTCTAAGCAGAGATATTGGAGTAGTCTGCCATTTCCTTCTCTAACTCATTTTACAGATGAGGAAACTAAAGCAAACATAGTTAAGTGACTTGTCCACGGTTGAACAGTTAGGAAGTGTCTGAGATCAGATCGGAAATCAGGTTTTCTTGACTCTAGACCTGGCCATCTAGCTACTGTATATGACTAGTCCAATATCATATTTGTATCAAATCCTTTCTGTCTCAGGAGAACCTACAAAGGCTAATGAAATAAATAAAAATACGATAGAATATAGATGTTAATTTGTGGTTTTTATAAGTCAATATACTGCTGCAAGATCCTTACATACAGTTCAATGGCCCCCATTTCTGTTGACACCATTGGGCTAGAGAATAAAGCTTTGGACTTGGAGTCAGAAAGACCTGAGTTTAAATTTTGCCCAAGGCACTTACAAGTTGTATGACCCTGGAAAAATTATTTAACCTCTGACAGCCAGAGTGATTGACTCAGAGTGAATATAAATAGCAATTTTTTGTTTTGTTTTGTTTTGTCCAGGAGCTCTGAGGGTTTTCACCTCCCAGAATGATTTTTTTTTTTTTGTCTAAGTAAAAGAAGCCATTCTTTGCCTCCTTTCTTACCTAGCCTCAATCACTGAATGGATGTTGCCTCAGTCAAACTGAGACCCATTAAAAACCTTAGCTTAAAAAAGCCAAGATCTCCCACTGCATCAGGGCTATCTCTAGCCGTCCTGATGCATATCTGGCCACTAGACCCAGAGGGCTCCCTAAGAGTGAGGCTGATGATTTTGCACAGCCCTGCCTCACTTAAATCCAATTCACCTTCAAGTCATGGCATCACCTTCCTGATTTCATGGTCCTCTTCAAGTCCAAAGGACAAACAACAACTTAATCTCTGTCAGTGTCAGTTTCCTTGTCTGTGAAATGGGGAATATAAAATGACAGCTCCAGCTGCCCTGGGATGTTGTTATCATCAAATGAGATAACAGTTGAAAAGTGCTTTGTAAACCTTTAAAAGCTAGATTAATGTTATTCTCACTGACTTTGAATAGACCGTATATTTTGCTTATTTGAGTTAACCACAACTAATGTTATTTCTTCTTCTCCTCCTCCTCCTCCTCCTCCTTCTTCTTCTGCTGCTACTGCTGCTGCTACTACTACTTCTAGCATTATATGTGACTTTGGATAGGCCTGGCCTTGGATTCAAGGGTGTGCTGGATTGGAGCCAGTTTGTATCAAGAGCTAATTGTTAAAATTTCAGTTTAAGCATTTACATATCTAAAACCAGAAAAGGTTATAAATCAAGACTTGATTTAATGCTTTCTTGATTATATAGACTTAAGAAATAAAGGAGGAAATATTAATAGTGCAGATTAAACTTAAAAGTATGTCCAGCAGGGTTTTCTCCCCTCCCCTCCCCTCTCCTCTCCTCTTCTTCCTTCCTTCCTCCCTCCCCCCTCTCTCTCCCTCCCCCTTTCTCTTTCTCTCTCTCTCTTTCTTTCTTTCCTTCCTTCCTTTCCTTTCTTTCTTTCTTTCTTTCTCTTTCTTTCTTTCTTTCTTTCTTTCTTTCTTTCTTTCTTTCTTTCTTTCTTTCTTTCTTTCTTTCTTTCTTTCTTTCTTTCTTTCTCTTTCTTTCTTTCTTTCTTTCTTTCTTTCTTTCTTTCTTTCTTTCTTTCTTTCTTTCTTTCTTTCTTTCTTTCTTTCTTTCTTTCTTTCTTTCTTTCTCTCTTTCTCTCTCTCTCTCTCTCTCTCTCTCTCTCTTTCTTTCTTATTTGCCAGCATATCCCTGCTTGGATTCAGTGTCCTCTTGGATCCTGAGTTGCTCTGACCCCTATCTCCCCCAAAGCACAGAACCAGTCCTACCAATCCTGTTTCAGGCTGCTTCTTTTCTGTTCTACTACTAACTGTACACA
>CM053587.1:80298550-80330508 GCA_028646515.1 Pseudochirops corinnae
ATATAGAAAGACTATAGTTTAAATGGAGACTGAAGCAAAACACGCTATCGTTCTCTTTCATGTCTCGTTTTGCTTTTTTTTTCCCAGTGATCACTCATTGGTTACAACCCTTCTATATAACCAAACTATTGTACAATGTGAAAGTATTTGCAGATCCTATACATGATTGCACGCCACCACTGGGGGGGGGCGGGGTAGCAAGGGGGGGAAAGGGAGGGGAGAAAATCTGAAACTCAAGTGATTGTGGAACTGAATCTTGTAAACTAAAAGTAAATAAACAAGTCATTCAAAAAAAAAAAAAAAGAAAGTCTGTGAAGGGCGTTGGGCACAAGGTGAAGGAGTTTGTATTTCATTCAACATATAATGGGGCACCACTGGACTTTTTTGAAGGAGGGAGTCATGTAATCAGAGCAGTACTTTAGAAAAAGTCTTTTGCAGCTGTATAAAAAGTAGATTGGAGAAGATCAATTATGAAGATGCAAGAGTCCAGGAAAGAATGAAGGCCAAAACTAGGGTAAAAGCAGTTGGATTAGAAATGGGGAACTAATGTGAGAGATATTCCCTTGGGTCCCTCTTGTAGTCAGCCTTCTCTCCTGCAACTTTGATACCGATAGGGCTTTAATACAAATTTATGACCAGCATGATAACCCTAAGAACCTGCAAAAATCTCCAACTATTAAAAATTTGTTTTGCATACTAGATTATACTGAAACATCAAGTAAGGGGCCTCATGATAGATTTTAGAAAGATTTTCAATAAGCTCTAAAATCAAAAGGTTTATCTAGTGAACCCTTAGTTAATTAGGGAATCAATCAAATCTCAAGAACCTACACTGGACTCAACACTGTTCTAGGCACTTTGAGAATGAAGGAAAAGCATAATGCATAGTCCTGCCTATAAGGAGCATGCAATGTAGTGAGGAAGAGATGATATATATACCTACAAAACAGTGAGCAAGGCAGGGTAGTGTAGAGAAAAGGGTACTAGATTTAGAGTCAGAAAATCTGTGTTTGAAACCTGACTTTACCACTTAATGGCCATGTGATCTTGGACAAATTATCCCCCCTGTTTGAGTCTCAGTTTCCTTATCTGTAAGATGGGGATGATGATATTTGCACTACCTACCTTATGGGCTGTTATAAGGATCAGATGAGATAACGTGCAAAGCTCTATACAAGTGTCGACTATTAATATAATACAGAAAGTTTTACTTAAATGCTATATTGAGAAGTATCCTGGCATAGTGGACAGAGAGCAGGCCTCAGGGTCAGAAAGACGTGGGTTCATGTCTTCCCTCTGACACATAAAGGTTTTGTCAGACTCGTTTAACACCTCATTACCTTGGGCAACTTTCTTTTTCTTTTTTTTTTTCTTGGGCAACTTTCTAAGAATGTAAATGGCAGAGTAGTAACTGATCAGTCTGGGTAAAAGACATTTATTTCCTCATCAGGATTTCTCTGCATTAATGAAATCATAGGCCCAGTGTAAAAAAAAAAAACCCTACTGAATAAGATAGGGCATTAAATTAACCTGAGCACCTTATCTCCTCAGCATTCTCCTTCAAGTTTGACTGTGTTATCTTTCCTTATTCCATATGAGCAGGTGGATCACTGGTTCATTCTTTTCATCCTTTTGTTATGTTTGAAAGAGAAAAGGGAACAGATATTTATTAAGTACCTACTATGTGCCAGGTACTTTATAAATATTATCTCATTTGACTGAAAGAAAAGAAGGCAAAGGATCTGAGGATTGCCTCCTTGGCAAAGGGCTGAGACAGACTGACTAAAGTTGAAATGGATACAGAAATAAGATATGAGGGTAAGGGAACCAAGCAAGGCAAGAGAGAGGTAAAGAGGGAGAAGAGTGATCAATTAATTGATACTAATTTTTAAGCCCCTAGACAACTAGGTGGTGTAGTAGATAGAGTACTGGGTTTGGAATCAGGGTGACTCATTTTCCTGAGTTCAAATCAGGCCTCAGACAGTTAGTAGTGGTGTGAGCCTGGGCAAGTCACTTAACCCTATTTGCCTCAGTTTCCTCATCTGTAAAATGAGCTGGAGAAGGAAAATGACAAACCACTTTAGTATCTTTGCCAAAATAAGTCCCAAATGGGGTCACAAAGAGTTGGACATGACTGAACAACATCAACAACAACAGCAACTTTCTAAACCCACTGAGTTCAGGACATGGAAGATTCCAAGACAAAATGAATGGAAGTAGTCCCTGACCTCAAGGAACTTACACTCTTTCCAAGGAGACTCCAATCACACACACACACACACACACACACACACACAATAAGCTAATTGTGGAAAAAACTCACAACTTGCTATTTGAATTATTTTGAAGAAAATGATCAAAGAGGCCTCACATAATATCCCTACTCCTGAAAACCATGTAGGAAATTGTGTTGAGCACAAAGAGATCAAAGCAAACCCAGGGCAAGTCAGTTCCCATTACTAGAAAAATAGTTGAAATTATATATCCTGCTAATGGTAAGTAAATGAATGAATGAAAAAATTTTTTATAAAGTGTGTAATATGTTTCAAGGATGATCCTAAACTCTGTGGATATAAACACAGAAGCAAGGACAGTCTTTCCTTGAAGAAACTCACATTCTAATAGAGGGAGACAACACACACACACACACACACACACAGAGGGGAGTGGTGACTAGGAGGGGTAATTTTGTACTGAAAATTACAGGGATGCTGAATGAATTGATACACTCCCTCTAAACCCAATGTTAAAGTAGATTTAACTTTAGGTGATGAAGGATGGTGGGGAGAAGCAAGAAGTGACACAGAATGCACTTTCTGTGTATTGAGGGTGCCTAGATGGTCAGGAGTAGGTATTGAAATGAAGTATGACTTTGACTTTCCTAAAATAGTCAATGAGGTAAGGATGTCACCACTCAGGGCATCAGAGATCCAAGATCAAAGATCTAGAGATAAAAGGATTACAACTTCTAAGTTCTGTTCTTGGATCCAAGTGGCAAAGCATCTAGAAGGATGTGAAGTAGTGAGCAAGTAGCAACATTTCCACATAGAGAGATTAGGCTGTTTGCCATTATCCCATACTAACCTGCTAAATTGTTTGCTGATACTTTGCTGGGAAACAAGTACCAAGACACAAATGTATTGGGGACTGTTGGATATACAACAATGCCTTGAAGTGCTTTCAGGTAGTATTGAACTGTTGGTTTCTCAACTAATGCCAGAGAGGGCTGAATCTCAGCAAACTTCAGAGGCTTTGGAACCTACTCATCTTTGGTCAATTTTGTGCATGGCATGGGCACTTTTCACTGGAGGCTTTAGTTGACATCAGTAGGATTTAATATAGAGGCTCAGGCCACAGCCTGCATATACCATATATAAGACATATATTATTTAGTAGTGAAAATAAATATCTATTGCTCTTGGATTGAAAAGAATCCAACCAGTTTTATCTTCCTATATTTGTTTGGCAATGAAAAAGCCATTTTAAAACATAAATATGACAAATAGTTCAAAAGAAATTCAAGAGTCATTAAATGACTCTCATAAAGTAAAAACATGACACTATGGAAAATTTTTTTTGTAGAGTAATAAGAAACCCATTAAACATACTGGCTGTTGCTAAGGGGAGGGACGAAACAAGTAGGAAGACTGGGTTATGGCCAAATGACTGTGGTTGAGACTCATCAGAATTTCCAGAGTGTCCAGGATATGATGAAAGAGGATGTTATGATGGAGAGGTCAAGTTGCTTCAGGACCTCAATTTCTCTGTTTCACATCTTCCTTTCCTCTTTGGTACCCTTGTTGTTGGATTTCTGAATTTCTTTTGGAAGGGCTCACATCTGTCATCTTCTCTAACCAGTCTCTGATATATGAGTCTCTTCTAAAATATTCCTAACAAAAATTTTCCCCTAGTAGATTGTGCTCTTTTTGAGGGCAGGGACTGTTTTCATTTTTGCCTTTGCATTGTCAGAATCTAGCCTAATGCCTGGCCCATGGTAGGTCTTGATAAATGCTTTTTGAGTTGAATTGAGTTGAAATGGTCATCCAACTTTTCTTTTAGTACCTTCACTTTTCCATTTGTTCGTTTCCCTTCGGATATTGACCTGGGCTCCATACCTTTTCATTTTCTTTTCCCCTTTAAGGATTTATCACTTACTAGTTATGTGACCTTGGCCCACTTTCTTCATCTGTAAAATGAGGAATCTGATTTGCCATTCTCTGACGTTCCATCTGTTTGCAAATCCTGCAATCCTATGGAGTCCTACCTCTCCTGTGGCTCATTTTCTCAAGGTACTCTGAGAAGGAACTTGTCATATTCCCTTCATTTGGGGTAGGCAGTATCATAGGTTAGGCCTTAATCAGGCCAGTTGGGTGGTTCAGATTTGGGAGTGGAACATAAGAAGATATTTATGGACCCTCTAGCAGTTAACAAAAGGAATTTTACTCAACATAGCATGGATACAACATCAATCCAGGCGAACACGGCTTCTTTGACTCTGGGTTGCCTATGCTGATGTGCTGTATGAACCTGAGTGAGTAAATTCCTGATTGCTCATGTGTTGACTTTGTTACTTAGGAAACCTGATAATTCTACTAATTATCTGAACCTTAGGCCCCTGGGCCAATTAAAGCTCAAGGAGGGTTTTAAAACCTAAGGAAAAGGCCAAAGTGAGACAGAGCCTATGCAGAGTAGGGTCTTAGTATATTCCATATCCTCACATTCCATCACTTGGTGGCAAGGGTTTCAAGGATATCTAGAGAGCATTCTACTACTTAAATGGATTTAGGATTAGTAGTGGACAACCCTAACACTGGGAATAGGAGATGCTTGGCCTAGGAAGCACTTGAAGAGGAAAACTCAAACAATTTCCTGTTATTTAGTCATGTCTGCCTCTGCATGACCCCATTTGCCATTTTCTTTGCAAAAATACTGGAGTAGTTTGCCATTTCCTTCTCCAGATTGTTTTATAGACAAGGAAACTGAGGCAAACAGGGTTAGATTAATTGCCCAGGGTCACACAGATAGCAGGTGTTTAGGGCTGGTTTGAACTCAGGAAGGCGAGCCTTCCCGACCCAGGCCTCTCATTCTGTCTACTGCATTATTTAGCTGCCCCCCAAAAAACTAAAACAAAATATAGGGTAAAAAACAAGCAACAAGATGAAATAAAGAGGGACAAAAAATGGAGGAAAATGAAGACTAGAAATCCCAGGCATTGCCTCTGCCCTTCAGAAGGATGAAGTCTTGGATTTAAACAATCTGGTCTTTGTTGTAGATAATTTCCCATATTTGTTGTTCATAGCTATTATTCCGAGGTAGAATGGCGATATTGAGAAGGAACTGTACCTGGAACATCAGGGTACATTACAGGCAGTGGCACTTCTGGTGTATTCACAGATCTGTACTATAGGTTAGGGTCATCTCTAGTGATGTAGCTAAAAGGTACTCTCTTGCATGCTGCCTGTCCTAGTGCCAGGATCAATAGAGAGAATCTATCTACACCATTAACCATTCTGTGTTTTCTAGTCCACCTGTCAAGGACTATCCTCTTCTGAGAATACCTTGGAAGGAGATATGGACTACTCCCTTCTTCAAGGGATGTGGAGATAGACTCACCTCCTCCTTGTCATAGGAAATTAAAGCATCTCTCCCTAACAATTTCACCTCTTGGTCTTCCAATCTCTGCCTGAGAAGGAGCATTCATTGACTACTGTGTACTATACTGCCAGTGAATTAAAGTGGCTTTGTTTGTTACAGTTCACAGTAAGAAAAAGACTACAATGGGCCTGTCTATATTGCCCATGCCAATGCCCACTCTGCAGTGGCCCATTTTGTTGTCCTCTACTGTGGGGACCTGTAAAGAAACAAACACTGTTTCATTCTGGTGGGCCCTAGATACTGCCCTGCTGTGCTGAGATTCATGGACACCAAAGTCACCTCACCCTTCCAACCAATATCTGATGTCTTCTTCCACTTTCCTGTGGCTTAGTGAATCCCTTCTGTGCAGGTGTATGAACCATTTCTTCTGTCCTGAGATCTTGAAATGCTCCCCTACTCCATGGCCTACACTGGGGTTCACTCTACAGGGGCACCTCATCTTTTCCTCATTGGAAGTCACATGAAGAGAATTACAGTTCAGAGGAATGAGAGTGGAAGCTGTCTTTCCACTTAAACTGGCACAGCTTCCTCCCCATGCTTATCAAATGATCTGGGGTGTCTTTGATCCATTTGTCCATATCCTTAATTCCAGAAAGGCCTCTGGTCTCTTGGGAAGGATTAAACATTGTCCTTTCAATTGTCTCCTCCATGACCTTCTAAGACATCCTAACAACATTCACGTGGCACAGCTTCCAGAGGCCTTTCAAATACCATATAGCACATCTCAAACAGTAAATTCAGCACATTCCCAGACATTCCCCAAATGATGAGACTTCAGGAGGGTCTATTATAGGTGGGGGACTTGAAGATGATAATCACTCCCCAAAACAAGTTATACAAACTTTAAAAAATGATATTATATATGCCCAAAGGGTTATAAAAATGTGCATACCCTTTGATACACCAATAGCATTAATAGGTCTGTATCCCAAAGAGATCATAAAAAGGGAAAAGGACCCACATGTACAAAAAATATTTATAGCAACTTTTTTTTGCAGTGGCAAAGAATTGGAAATTGAGGGGATGCTCATCAGTTGGGGAATGGCTAAACAAATGATATATGCAATTGAATATTATTGTTCCATAAGATATGATGAGCAGACAGATTTCAGAAAAACCTGGAAAGACTTATATGAACTGATGCTGAGTGAAATGAACAGAACCAGAAGAACATTGTGCATAGTAATGGCAACATTGTGCAATGCCCAACTTTGATAAACTTAGCTCTTTTCAGCAATGCAATGATCTAAGACCATTCCAAAAGACTCATGATGGAATATGCAATCCACATTCAGAGAAAGATCTGTGGAGTCTGAATGCTGATTGAAGCAGACTATTTTCTCTCTCTCCCTTTTTTCTTTATCATGATTTTTTTCACTTTGGTTCTGATTCTTCTTTACAACATGACTAATGTGGAAATATGTTTAATACGGTTCTACGTGTATAGCCTATTTCAGATTGCATGCCATCTTAAGGATGGGGGAGAGGACAGAAGGGAAAAAAATTAGAACTAAACATTTTATAAAAGTGAATGTTGAAAACTAAAAATGAATAAATAAATTTCAAAAACTAAGTTCAGTGAGGTAACATAAAAAAGGAAGACTATATAATAAATACTACACTTTGTGTTCCAAAAGAATGACAGATTATAGCATTTATTATTTTTAGGGTGCAGCTCCTAAGGATGCAGAACTCATTCACACCTACCTGTCTCTGGATGCTGGATGTCCATAGACAGTTTACTTTCTAAGTGGTCCACAGAGGGGAGCCTCACAATTAAAAATACCAAAAGAACCATGGATGTTATAGTGATCAGAGCTTCTGATCACCTGAGATTCACTTTCTCCCCCTGCCAAGAGGTCATTCCAATCCAATCTTACTAATTATCACAAATGTTGTAGGCTAAACTATAATCAGGTCTGGTTGGTTCAGGTTTAGGATTGCAACCCAAGGAGGCACTCAGAGACCATATAGCAATTAACAAGAGGAAGTTCATTTGAACATAACATGGAAAGAATATTTCATAAGAATACAACACTGATCCAGTTGAGTGCAGATTCCCTGCCTCATTTTTGGCTCTTCTGTGGCACCATTCAAGCCTAACTAACTTATGTACTGACTTTTTTTACTTGGTGCAGCAGGAAACTTTGTCAATAGTTTAAGCCTTAGGCCTTTGAGCCAGCTAAGTCTCATGGACAATTTTAATTGCTTTAGGAAAAACTAGCCTAGCCTGTGTGAGGTAGGAGCTATACTACCTAGTGCATGGAGGGATGGGCACAGAGATAGGTGGACATGTGTTCAAATCTCACTTTATATACTTATAAGTTATGTGATCATGGATCAATCACTTCACCTCTTAGACTTTCCTTCTCTCTAAAATGGATATAAGTGACTCCATAGCCCATCTGTAGGGGGAAGAGAAATTACCTGACTCAGGGAATTCCTGTAAATACACTGATGTACTTAATAATTTATGTATTGATGAAATATCATCAGGTAAAATTGCTAAATTTTAAGCAATATCTTTTATTAAAAATATTCTCCCAAGGGATGATTCTAATAGTAGGAATTTTAGTCATTAGAGTCAGGCTGAAAGGGGACCATATAGGCATACATGCCATATTTAAGTGTGATCCTGAAATTATTTTTATAAATATGTTTGAATAGGAATGGGGGAAATGCCCATGTCCCTTCCAATAGATCAGTCTATTTCAAGATTTACTCAATAAATTAGTAGTATTTCTGTTGTGGTATTATCTTATTAACTGTGGTCAGGAATTTTCTTGTAGGGAGCTTTTGTCCTTGTTGCATAGTGTTTGTGGAGGATCTCAGATATAGATAACATGGGCTGTTATTATGGTTTATTAAGCCTTTCTGCTTTCTCCTTTCTGTTTCTGTACCAGGGTAGGGCTACACAGGGATTAGGGCTGGTCAGAGCAAGTTGGATGCATGGCAGATGACAAAAGATGGAGAGCTATCTGGGAGACTTAGAGCCTCACATAACACCTAGTAAGTATTCAGTGAGCATTTGTTGTATTGATTGGAATTGAATTCAGGAATTATGGGAAAGACACTGTAGACAGAGAGAGAAAGAGACAGACAGAGACATAGAGACAGAGAAAGACAGAGACAGAGACAGAGAGACAGAGAGAGAGAAAGAGACAGAGAGAGAGAGACAGAGAGAGAGACAGAGAGAGAGAGAGACAGAAAGAGACAGAGAAACACACAGAGACATTGACACAGAGAGAGAGAGAGAGGCAGAGGGACAGAGACAGGGACAGAGAGAGAGATAGAGAGACAGAGACAAAGAGTGACAGAGACAGGGAGACAGAGAGACAGAGGGACAGAGAGACAGAGGGACAGAGACAAAGAGAGTAAGAGAGAGAGGGAGAGAGAGGGAGGCAGGAAGAGAGACAAGAGAGTATACTGACGGAATTCTGTGGGTGACATTTTTATCTTGGACTCTATTGCAGACCATTGTTGGAGGACTATGGATGGTACTGCTTGCAGATTGGATATAGAGTCAGGTAGACTTGGGTTCAAATTCCACTGCAGACCTCAACTAGGTGTATAACTCTGGCCCACTCACTCAACTTCTTGCCTCAGTTTCCTCATCTGTAAGGCATGAAGATCAAGTGAAATAATGTATATAAAGCACCTTGCAAAGCTTAAAGCTCTCCGTAAATGTGTCGTTATTGTTATTAGGCTGTTAGGGAAGGACAAAGACCAAAAGGTCACCAAAAGGCAACACCAGGGCAATAATGATCAGATTATTGAATTCTGGGTTCTTTTGCTCATCTGAGGTCCCTGAGTGCCCCTGCCCTGCTAGAACTGGGGCATTAAGGACACCTCCAACACACTTATGCAAGTGTCTCACATATATTTTTAGGATGGATGGTGTGACATTGGTAATCACTTGGTAGCCACTTTCTCACTTCGGTTTTGCACCTTCCCCTTCCAAAATGACTTGTCACTTCTTAAATGAGAACCTGAACCTGTAATTTAGGGATGCTACCACAAGGTGGCAGTTGTTGGGCAGTAAGGTATTAGTGTTGGAAATGTTTGTCCTAGATAGTTTTCACTCTTCTCAAATAATAATTTTTTTTAAAAAGTTAAATGCTAAATGATCAGTAAAGTCACACATGCCTTAAAGAGGGACATTATGTACATGTTTTATTTCTCTTTACAAATTACAAACTCCATGAAGACAGAAATGATAAAAGTATTACAAATGGCCCTCCTGACCCCCACCTCCTCACAAGTAGAGTGAGTGTTCAGTAAGTACTTAGTGAATCGAAGATGTATAAGCCCAAGATTAGAGCACTAGTTCATTCTGTCACTAAAGATCTGACCATGTTAGATCCATACTCAATCGACTCCAATGACTCCCTATTACCTCTAGGAAAAAAAGTCATCTTCTGTTTTGCCTTTGAAGCCCTATACAACTTGGTCCTAACCACTATCTTTCCCTCTCAAGGACATTGCTCTTCCTCCTAGACTCTGCTGTCCAACCAAACTGGCTTCCTCTCTGTTTCTCATATCATTTTCTATCTCCAAGTCTTTGTACTTGCCTGGAATGTACTCCGTGCTTAACCCTGCCTCACAGAGTCTTTCTCTTCCTTTAAGATGTGACTTAAGCACCACCTTCTGCATGAAGCCTTTCATGATTTCTCCAATGACTAAATTCCCTCTATCCCCCAAATGCCTTATAATACTTTTAATATATTTGTATTTATTTATTCTGTATGTATTTTCATGTGTACTTGTTGCCTCCACCATTAGAATATGACCCATAATTCATTTCCTTCTTTGTGTTTGTACTCCTTGAACATATTAGGCACTTAATAAATACTTGATTGGAAGTCACAGGGATTTTGTTCATGTTAATGGTACAATTAAATGGACGGGATATCTAGTCTCTGAAGAATGGAAATTGAGAGTCACAACTTGATAGTATTTGCATCACTAGAAGAGGTGACCACATTGATAAGGTCATATATCCACCCACATATCACTCCCTAGTATTTAATTACATTGAAATATCTCAATTTAGACAATCAGCAATCATTAGAAATACCAGTTATTTCCATTTTTTTCACTATTACAAATAAAGAAGCTTAACACACATATTTACAGATTACTCTATTTTGAAAAAAATACCTACATCTTTAGGATATAGTCAGAATAATGTCTGGGAGGTCTTTTGTCAATCAGCAGGGAGTTCCATGAATTACTTTGTCTACTCATTCTAAGGTTCTTTCCTCATTGTTTTATTATCAGTGAATGGCCTTCTAGCACCTGTCACCAAAGTAAAATATGTCTGTTCTCTATAATGTTGTTTAAGAGGATAATAATTTGTATAATCCCTCTTAACTAGGCAAGACCCCCCTTAATAAAGTACGTGCAAACACAACATAATAAAGTTGAAAATCAGAAATATATAGGCCTTTCTTCACAAAGGATTTCACTTGTTATTGCCATTGGGATCATCAGAGTTGAATTTCATTGATCACGTCCTTTTATTTTAAAGTGTTAACATCCTCCAAACCAACATTGTTAGTTGAATTTTGTTGAGTGGCTGACTGTCATGGGACTTTATAGTGACACCTTATGGTTATCTCCAAAGACCTGTGTTGTGTTTCTAAATTTCAAAAGAATTTTGAACTACTGAGTTCATTTCAATTCAGTTCCTTTCAACTCAAGCATTTATTGAACACCAGCTGTGTGGTATGAAAGTAATCAGAAACTCTTAGTATTCATTTCAATTAAGTTCAATTCAAACGAACATTTATTGAGCTTCTACAATGGGGATATAAAGAAAAAAGAGAAAATCCCCACCCTCTTTCAGGCAGCTTAAATTCTGCTGGTTCTTCTTCTTATTTTTTCATTATTATTTTTCATTATTTTTTCATTTTTATTATTATAATTATTATAATGAAAAAAATTACATTCAATTTCAAATTTTTATTCATTTCAACAAGTTTTTATTGAAACAAACTATTTTGTTGAAAAAGTTATTTTATTGATTTGAACAAGTTTTGTTTATTTGAACAAGTTGATTAGGCTAGACAAAATGCTAGATATTTATTTCTATTAGTATTCTATCAATAATAAGAATAAAGGATTCTTAATCTTCCCTTTATCATTCTGGTCTTTTTCTTTTCTCTACTTTTCCATCAATTTATATGCCCTCAACTTTTTTTTATCCTGACTTGTCTGTATTCCAACTTCAGCCAACCATGTTCTTTGTTTCTGGATTTTGTACCCTCCAGGGCCACAGCCACTGAAATGAGTCTGGAATGTGGTATGGGTCTCTGCATCATTTTGCTGAGAGCTGTGTTTTTCTTAGCTTCATCTGATACCTGACCACAAAGTGGCATTAAAAGCATTTTGGCTTTATGATACTTTAATTTAAGAACATTATTTATATGAACAAGAGACATCCACTTTTCATTTACCAAGATAAAAAAAAAAACAAACCATGTGAGTCCACACACACACACACACACACACACACACACACACACAAGAACACACATGTACACACACACACCCAGACAGAAACTGAAAAGCATTCTCCATCAATGAGGAGTCTTTATCTTGGTCTATAAATATCCACCATGTGAATCAGGAAGACTCAGCTCCTTTTTCTGGATGCTGATGGGACTCTGTGCAGAATTTTATTGACTGATTGCTTGGAGGATGAGCTTTTCATATCCTCCCAAAGTCATTTAAGTGGGTGGGGGTGAGCTTAGGTTAATGTTATTATATTAGACAGCGGATGGTACAACATTACTGGTGGAGAAAGAGACCACAATACATCCCCCCAAAGAGAATTTATTGCCATTCTTCGGGTTAATGTTGGCAATATCTTAGCATATTAGTTATGGTCGGTGAGGTAATGTTTAAATAAATCAATTTTGCCACTTTGTTAGTAATAACAATAGCAATAGATTCCAAGCAGACAGCCGTCTGGGTTAGGATTAGCTTTCAGTCGGGGCTTCAAGCAATTTCCTTGTCTTTTTTCCTCTATTACATAGGATGATGGGTGAGTAAATCACATTAGATGCTGTGATCTGAAAGAATCAGGACAATAAACATGTGTCCTCTTTCTATCCTGGCATGGAGACTTGGGGGGTTGTGATTCAGTTTCAGGTCAACTCAGCAAACTCTAATTAAGCACCTACTATGTGCAAAGCATTCAGCTAGGCAGAAGTGATGGGCAGAGGGGGGAGAGGACATAAATTTAAAACAATACCCCTTCCTCGGAGAGCTTACAGGGGAGTTTAGGTGGATTCACAAGGAAGACCGATGCAAAGTTGGAGATGAGAGGGGCAAAAGAGAGACCCAGACAAAGTGCTCTAAGAGTAAACAGAACCAGAAAAGCAATTCATACTCTAGAATCAATATAAAAATACACAATTTTGAAGACATTAGTAAAAAAAAAAACTGATGAAGAATGAGATAAATAGATCGAGGAAAACAAATTATGCAATAACAACACCACTGCAAAAACAAACAGCTTTGGAAGCTGACCAGCACAATGACTATCTATGATTCCAAAGTCCTGATGATAAAGCATGCTAACTACCTCCTCAGAAAGATGGTGGACACAGGGTGCAGACTGAGACATTTTTTTGTGTGTGGCTCAGCCATTGAGGGAATTTGTTGTCCTTAACTATGCTTATTTATTAACAAGGAGATTTGTTTTTCTTTTTCTTTAAATAGGGCAGGAGGTAAGAGGGGGAGGAAAAAAGCTTTCTGTTAATGAAAAATAAAATTTAATTAAAAGATCAAAGTGCTATAAAGAATCTTGAAGAAGAGCTCATTTTCAATGGGGTCAGGGCAGGCACAGGGGATCAGGAAAGGTTTCGTGAAGGCTGGGCGGGGTGGGGGGTGGTGGCTCCTGAGTGGGATGCTCCAAAAGAGAACCAATGGGAGGTAATGAAATTGTACCATTTATGAAATGCACAAATGACCATGGCATTTTGATGAATCCTTAATCTCATCAATCATTCACTTAGAAAACCTCAGAGCTGGAAGGGATTTTAGAAGCCATTTCTCTAACCATACCTAAATAGGGACCCCTTCATCCACTTAATCAAGTGGTCATCCAACCTTTGCATGAAAACTCCCCAGAGTGATAGAACCCACTAGCTCCTGAAGAAGCCCTTTCCACTTTTAATAGTTCTATTTGTTAGGAAACTTTTCATCACTTTGAGCCTAAATATGCCTTTCTACCCCTTTTACCCATGACTTCCAGTTCTCTCCTCTGTAGCCAAGCATAAAAATTAAAATGCCTGCTGGAATGCAGGAGCCCTTCAGATATTTGAAGGTAGCTGTCATGTGTTCTATGAGTCCTCTTCTCCCCAAATGAATAGCTCCTATTCCTTCTTGGCTTTCCTCTCTCTCAACTGAGGACTTTGCTTCTTATTTTACTGAGAAAATTGAGATCATTCTGATGTGAAATCCTTCTTCTCTTAATCTTCATCTCCAAACCTCTTCATCTAATCTCCCCACTCTCTCCTTTCCCTCTGTCTCTGAAAAAGTGATGGTCTGTCTTGCCAGGGCTAACCTATGTCCTCCCATCTTTTCCAATGGATTGCACCCTCAATCATATCCCTCACTCTAAATTTTTCCAGTGAGTCCCTATCAACTGTTTTCTTCCAAAATGCCTTCATTCTTTAAAAAATCTTCTCTAAACCCTATCATCCACTGAAACCATTATCCTGTATCTCTCCTATCTTTCTCAGCCAAACTCCTTGAAAAAGCTAAAAAAATTCCTTAACTCTTTGCAATCTGACTTCTGATCTCATTAGTCAACTGAAATTTCTCTCTTTAAAGTTGACAATGATCACTTAATTGACAAATCTGATGTTCTTTTCCAAGTTCTAATCATTGTTCTATCTGCTGTTTTTGATGCTGCTGACTGCCCCTTCTCCCTGAATTCTCTCTTCTCTCTGGGTTTCCATGACATTGTTTTCTCCTAATTCACCTCCCATATATCCAACTGTTCCTTCTCAGTCTTCTTTGCTGGCTCATCAGCCATGTCATGCTAGGTGTTACCCAAGGTTTTGTCCTGCACCCTCTTCCCTATTCCCTCTACAATCTCTGTCTTGATAATCTTATCAAATTCTACCAGTTTAACAATTATCTTTATGCCAATGACTCCAAGATCTACATATCCAGACCCATAATCTCCCCTAAGCTTTAGGCCTATATCACAAAACACGATTAAATATTTCAAAATGGAAATCCCAAAGACATCTGAAGCTCAATATCTTAACCTGAGTTCATTTTCTTTTTCCCCAAACTATCCTGTCTTCCAAACTTCCCTATTTCTTTTTTTCTTTTATTAAATTTTATTTTATTAAATTTGTTTATCTACTTTTAGTTTACAACAATCAGTTCCACAATCTGTTGAGTTCCAAATTTTCTCCCCCACCTTCTCATCCCCCTACATCCCATGGTGGCATGCAATCCGATACAGTCTCTACAAATACCTTCTCATTAAGCGTTAGCTTGTAAAGAAGAATTATAACCAACGAAGTGAACAAATGAGAAAGAAGGAACAAAGCAAAACAAAACACAAAAGAGAGCAAGTAGTTTGCTTCAATCTGCATTCAAACTCAGTTCTTTTCTCTGGATTGGATATCCTTTCCATCATGTGTCTTTTGGAGTCATCTTATAGCCTTGCATTACTGGGAGGAGCCCAGTCTATCAAAGTTAGTCATCACACACACATTGTATCTGTAATCGTGTACAAAGTTTTTCTGGTTCTGCTCTCCTCACACAGCATCAGATCATATAAGTCTCTCCAGGATATTATGAAGTCTGTCTGCTCCTCATTTCTTATAGTGCAATAGTATTCCATTACATTCATATACCACAACTTGTTTAACCATTCCCCTATTGTTGGGCATCCCTTTGATTTCCGATTCTTTGCCACCACAAAAAGAGCTGCTATAAATATTCTTGTGCAAATGGGTCTTCCTCCCACTTGTATGATCTCTTTAGGATACAGTCCTAGAAGTGGCATTGCTGGGTCAAAGGATATGCACTTTTTTATATCCCTTTGGGAATAGTTCCAAATTGCTTTCCAGAATGGTTGGATTAGTTCACAACTCTACCAACAATGCATTAGTGTTCCAATTTTTCCATATTCTCTCCAGCATTTATCATTTCCCTGTTTTGTCATCTTAACCAATCTGATCAGTGAGGTGTGGTACCCCAGAGTTGTTTTGATTTGTCTTTCTCTAATCAATAGTGATTTAGAGCATTTTTTCGTATACTTATAGATATCTTTAATTTCTTCCTCTGAAAGTTGCCTGTTTATATCCTTTGACCATTTATCACCTGAGGAATGACTTGTATTCTTATAAATCTGACTCAATTCACTGTATATTTTAGAAATAAGACCTTTATCAGAGACACTGATTATAAAAATTCTTTCTCAATTTTCCACTTCCCTCCTAATCTTGGTTATATTGACTTTATTGTACAAAAACTTTTCAATTTAATGTAATCAAAATTATCTATTTTGGATTTTGTAATGTTCTGTGCCTCTTTTTTGGTCATAAATTCCTCCCTTCTCCATACATCTAACAGGTAAACTATTCCTTGCTCTGTCAGATTGCTTACAGCCTCAACCTTTATATCTAGATCATGAACCCATTTAGGCTTTATTTTGGTATACAGTGTAAGATATTGGTCTATGCCCAGTTTCTGCCGTATTATTTTCTAGTTTTCCCAGCAGTTTTTGTCAAATAGTGAATTCTTATCCCGGAAGCTAGGGTCTTTGGGTTTCTCAAACAGTAGATTACTATAGTCATTGACTGCTGTGTCTTGTGTACCGTATCTTTTCTACTGATCCACTACTCTATTCCTCAGACAGTACCAAGTAGTTTTGATAACTGCTGCTTTATAAAACAGTTAAAAATCTGGAATGGCTAGGCCACCTTCCCTAGCATTTCTTTTCATTAATTCCCTTGGTATTCTGGACCATTTATTCTTTCAGATGAATTTTGTCACTATTTTTTCTAGCTCTATAAAATAATTTTCTGGTAGATTTATTGGTATGGCACTAAATAGGTAAATTAATTCAGGTAAAATTGTCATTTTTATTATATTAGCTTGACCTAGCCATGAGAAACTGAAGTTTTTCTAATTATTTAGATCTGACTTTATTTGTGTGAAAAGTGTTTTGTAATTGTGTTCATATAGTTCCTAGGTTTGTTTTGGCAGGTAGATTCCCAAATATTTTTTAATGTGTACAATAACTTTAAATGGTGTTTATCTTTCTATTTCTTGCTGTTGGACTTTGTTAGAAATATATAGGAATGCCAAAGATTTATGTGGGTTTATTTTATACCCTGCAACTATGCTAAATTTATTTATTATCTCAAGTAGTTTTTTACTTGATTCTCTAGGATTCTCTAAGTATCATCATATCATCTGCAAAGAGTGATAGATTAGTCTCTTCTTTGCCTAACCTAATTCCTTCAATTTCTTTTTCTTCTCTTATTGCTATAGCTAACATTTCTAGTACCAAATTGAATAAGAGGGGTGATAGTGGACATCCTTCAAACTTCCCAATTTCTGTGGAATGCATCACCATCCTTTTAGTGTCCCAAGTTTGTAATCTCAGCATTATTCTTGGCTCTACATATTGAATCATTTGCCAAATCTTGCTCTCTCTACTTTTACAATGTATCTCACCTCTGACCCCTTCTCTCCATTCACACAATTATCATCTTATTTCAGGTCTTCATTACATTTTCACTAGATTATTGCAACAATCTCCTAATTGCTCTCCTTGCCTCCAATCTCTCCCTGCTTCAGACAACAATACATGCTTCCGCAAAAGTAATTTTTCTTAAGCACAGATCTGCTTGTGAGACTCCCTTTCTCAATGAACTCTAATGACTCCCCATTGTCACTAGGATGAAATATAACTTCTTTTGTTGTTGTTATCCAATTGCTCAGTCATGTCCAACTCTTCATGACAACATGGACCATAGCACACCAGGCCCTTCTATCCTCCAATACCTCTTGAAGTCTGTCCAAGCTCATGTTCATTGTTTCTGTGACATTATCTATCCATCTCTTCTGTCATCCCCCTTTTTCCACCATCAATCTTTCCCAATATCAGGATCTTTTCTAATGAGTCCTATCTTTTCATTATGTCGCTAAAGTATTTAAACTTCCTTCAGTATTTGTATTTCCAATGAATTGTCTGAAATAATTTTTTTAAAGTCAATAGACTGATTTAATCTCCTTGCTGTTCAAGGGACTTTTAAAAATCTTCTTCAGCACCACAATCTAAAGATGTTGTTCCTGTAGTACCCAACTTTCCTTATAGTCCAGTCATGTATTGCTATTGGAAACTACTATGGCTTTGACTATATAGACCTTTGTTGTCTGCTTTTTAGTATGCTGTCCAAATTTTGGATAGCTCTCCTTCCAAGGAGCAAGTATCTTTTAATTTCATGACTACAGTTACCATCTGCAGTGATCTTTTAGCTCAAGAATATAAAATCTGACCCTGCTTCCATTTCTTCTCCTTATATTTGCCAGGGAGTAATGGGACAAATTGCCAAGATCTTAGTTTTTCTTATGTTAAACTTCAGGCCAGTTTTTTCATTCTCCTCTTTCACTCTCATCAAGAGGCTTCTTAATTCTTCATTTTTAGAGTGTTATTGTCTACATATCTGAGATTGTTGATATTTCTCCTGGCAACCTTAATTCTGTTTTCTGATTTGTCTTGGCATTTCATGTGATACATTCTGCATTTAAGTTAAATAAATAAGATGATTATATATAGCCTTGTTGTACTCATTTTCCAATCTTTAACCAATCTATTATTCCATGTTTGGTCCAAACTGCTGCTTGTTGACCCACATATAAGTTCCTCAGGAGACAAGTAAGATGACTTGGTACTCCCATTTCTTTGAGAACTTGCAACATTTTGTTGTGATCCACCCAGTCAAAGGTTTTAGTGCATATAGTCAATGAACCAGAAGTAGACTTTTTTTTTCTGGAATTCCCTTGCTTTCTCCATAATCCAGTGAACATTGGAAATTTGGTCTCTTGAAAAGCCAACCTGAACTTCTGGTAATTCTTGGTTGACACACTATGACCTGCTCATCTTGGGTAATTCTGCACACCATAGCTTATAGTTTCATTGAGTCCGTCTGCCAGGACAAGGTATTGATCCAAATATAACCTCCTTGTAGCTTTTAAAACCCTTAACAAGCTGGCCACAATCTATCCTATATTTCTGATCTCTGTGGGCATTATTCTTTTTCCTATAATTAGCTATCCAGATCCAATCTGCTAACTGGCCTTCTCTCTGTTCCTCACACAGAATACTCCATATCTTTGTCATCTTTGGCATTGCTTTGCCCTGAACCTGGCACTCTCTCATGCCTGCAATGCACTCTCTCTTTACATCTGTCTCATATAGAGATGCAGCCCAAACACTATGCTCTGCGTGAAGTCTTTCCTGATCACCTCTGTTGATAGTGTCCTTCCTCACTTTGTATATATTTGTATTTATTAATTTTATGATTTTACTCTATATTTTATAAATCTCATTATTTCCATCACTAGAACATGAACTCCTTGCAAGTAGGGGTTGTTTCATTCCTTGTATCACTAGTCCTTGGCTCATAGTAAATGTGTAATACTTGTTGACTAATTGATCATGTTGTGGTCTTTATTTCTCTTACCCGTCGGATCATTTGCTTCTGAATACATCTCAGTGTGTCAATACCTTTCCTGAAATGTGCTACCCAGAAGTGAAGATGATCTTCAATGTGTGGTAGGATGCAAAGGTTGCATATACAAATTAATTTTGGAGTATGGACTAACCTGAGGGATCAGTCTTAAGCTAGCACTTAGAAAAGTGGGAAAAAGGGCCACCTCTGAGTAGGATGAGCACAGGGAAAAAAAGATAAACGAAGGTTCAAATATGAACATGTTGTTCCCCAATACATAATCCAGTTACTTAGAATCAAGAATAGGGAAGAATGAGAGTGAAAAATGAGAAGGCAGAGAGGGAAGCAATTGAAAAAAGCTGAGAACAATAGTTATCTTTTGCCTTCAGTTAAAAGTATATTGGTATATCCCCAGTGTGATATCCATAGCAGCCTCTATGAATATGTGGACATATTTCTAGGGTTGAATCACAAAATATAACAAAATCTTTTCCTTAAAGATGAAACCAAAAAATTTAGATTTAGATTCCAGAAAGCCAATTCCACCATGGTGACAAAGAAGTTTATATACGTCACCAATGCAGAGAGCACAGCCAATTCCAAGCCTTCCCTCTGTTAGACCTCCCCACAATCAAGCTCCCCTAGGCAAAAATTCCTCCCTCTCTCACTCACACTAGCTGCCGTGCCTCAGCTCTCTCCTCAGCTCTGCCTCACTCTCTCCCAGCTTTACCCTTCCTGTTCCACCTTTTTGGCAAGCTTCTCCTACCATGGGCTCCCTGTTTCAAACTGTGGGCTGGGTCAAAGCTCAAAGCAGGTCACACGAACCTATTATGAGGCAGGGAAGATTTTCAAATTCCTTAACATTACAATTGGTCTCCAATTGCTAAAAATAATCATAATAAATAGGCATATAATCATGGAAATTTTTAGCACTTGCTGATTCTCCAATTTTAACTTAGGAAGTATCTGTGGGAAGAGATGGGGTATAGGACCATTCTCTGTCACAAAGGGCAATAGGTTTGGGGTTTTAGGTGGCTACAAGGACACAGTATTATCAAAGATAGGGATTCTTCACATATTCAATCAAGAAATGCTACTATCACTCATGCAAGAAAACAAGATCATGAATTCAGGGCTGCAAGGGACCTTAAAGGTCATCAAATATGACTTCATTTTAGAGATGAGGCAACTGAAACTCAGAGCATAGCTTGCCTAAGGTTATGCAGCTAATTAAGTGTTTGAGTTCAGATTCAAGTCCAGGTATTCATGACTATAAGTCCAGAGTTCTATCTTTCATGCCATGCTGCCTCATTAAGATAGACATCTTCCACAAAGATTTTTAAACAGCAAGAGAGTTGCAGTGACACCTGTCATCAGGATAAAGAAATAAGACAATCATCGTCAGAGATAGAGACCAAAGCTGGGAGACATTCATAGATCACTGTGCTTAACAGGCTCTGTAATGCTTGGGAAATAAATCGACATCTAGGTCTAACTCCATTCAACTGATCGCCAGTCACTGAAGGTTCAGAGCATCTTTTGAGAGTGGAGTGTCCTGCATCCACAATACATTATATGGAGATTGCAAAAATGTTCAGCTGTAGATAACTTCAGGCAGGAGTGTGGTGGTAAATGTTTAATAAACCACTTTCTTTCAAGATACACTCTTAAGTTTAACATTCAGTATTAAATTTTCCTCCATTACTTTTTAAAGTCTAGACTAGGGGTCTGACCAATAAATCAAATCCAGGCTAAATCTGGTCTACCACCTATTTTTCTTATGGCCAGTGATCTAATGATGTTTTTTCCTTGTTTTTACATTTTAAAATAAAGTTTTATTGGAATATAACCCCTTTCGATTATTTACATATTGTCTATGGTTTCTTCTGAAGAGCTTGTCATTTTGCATGCTTCTCAGTGCACAATAAATCTCAGTGTCAGAGTACTCATTTGAATCACTATGCCACAACATTTTTTTTGTATTACTAGTCCATACTTATCATGTCTAAATAAGAATATAAGAGGAAAAAGTTTTATTATTTTTATTTTTTTAACTGCAGAGCTAAGATAAAATTTTTTTCTGAACTCATTATTATAGTTTGAATTTCATCAGTAAAAGTTTTGTGAAAATTTATTTTCATCCTTGTTATATAAGTACTTGTAGAATAGTCTTGATTTTGCCCCTTGGACTGACTGTAAAGTCTGCAGTATTTGCTATGTGGCCTTTTTTCAGAAAAAAGTTTGCCAACCTCTGGTCTAGACAATAAACAAAGCAACAAATCAAGCCTGATGTGTGGTGTTTGCCAATTTCCAAGGTGTAAATGCTCACACTGGAAATTTAACGATTGACTAACTCCAGCACATCCTTGCCAGGAAAGTAACAGACTCCTACCTCCCTTCTTCTTCTTTCCATTTAGGTGAAGATTTCAAGGTTTTTGCTAACATCAATTTTCTCTTCTGAGGTAATATTTCTGTGAGTTTTACTTCCATAGCACCACACTGAGTTAAAAATGAATTTAATGATGAGACATGGAAGGCTTTTCTTTAAAACATACATTTCTACCTACTGTTACAGACTTCATAATAATAAGAAAATATCGTTGGGGCAACATTTTCTAATACAGAAGTCATTATTTACATGTTTTAAAGGAGGGTCATTTTTTCCTTCTTTTTGTAAGTTTTTATTGATATATTTTGTTTTTGTATCATCAGTGCTTCTTGCTGTATCTCTCCTTTTCTTTGCCTCTCCATCCATATATAACAAAGAATATAAAATGGGACAGGGGGAAGGCAGTTCAGTAAAACTGACCAATATATCATAAAAGTCTGACATTTTCTGGAATGTTTCGTATCTATAGTTCCACAACTCTGCAAAGAAGGGAGGGAGGTGCCTTCTTGTATCTTGTATTTGGAACTAAATTTGATAGTTGAAATGTTACAGCATTTAGTTCAAATTGTTTCGTTATTTTTTTCCCACGCACCTTGTAGACATTGTATATTGTTTATTTGGTTCTGCTTGCTTTGATTTTGTATTAGTTCACACAAATCTTTCCACATTTCTTCACATGCCTGAATTCTTAGGGCACAGAAGTGGTCAATTGCATACATGTATTTAGACTTGTCTTATTATTAGTCAGACACCTTTTGGTTTGGAGTTCTTCACTCCTGCAAGAAGTTCTGTTATAAATATTTTTGTATATATGGAGCCTTTCTTTTTGTCGTTTATATCCTTGAGGTACATACTTAGCTGTAGCATTTCTTTTTCAGAGGGCACAGACATTTTAGTCACTTTCTTAACACGATTCAAAATAGTTTCCCAAAATAGTTGGACTAATTTACAATTCCAAAAATAGTGCATTCCAGTACTGACTATTCTGATCTTTTATCCTCTCTATCAATTTACTGAGTGGAGGGGTGAAATCTCAGGCTTATTTCGATGTGTATTTCTCTTATTCCTTTGTACTTCGGAGAATTTTTTCGTGTGGTTGTTAATAGTTTGTAATTCTTTTGAGAACTCTGTTTATATTCTTTGAGCACTTAAGTACTGGAAAATGACTTTTGTATACACTTCTACTAATTGCTTATGTAGTTTGGCTGTCAGACTCTTAGAAGTGATATTTAATGTAAAGATTTTTTTCCTTAATCAACAGCTCTAGGAGGGCCAATTCTTACAATGCCTGACTGATGAGAAAAGATCGGGGAAGATAAAGAAAAGAAAAGGGAGGATATGGCTCTACCAGGCTTGAAGGAAAAGAGAGTGGCATCCTGCTGAGGTCAATTCTGACCCCCAGAAGTCATTTGGGGCATGGACTGAGGCTGGTGAAGAGCAAATCTAGCATGGTAGGAGACTGAGACAGCTTTGAGGTTCTGCCCTGGGGCATTTACATTCTAAAGGGTTAGAGGGAGAAAGGGAATGATATAAAAATTGATGAAAAGGACAGAAATTGCCAAAGATCTTCAGAGGAAGAAAGCTCAATTAAAGTCCCTGAGCATAAGCAGATAAATCAATAGGAAAGATATTAACAACAGACGGGAAGAGGTCTCCAGATCATCCAAACAAGTCCAGACAACTCTGAATAAATATTGCAAGACAAAGGAAAATGAATCAACACCTGATGAGACAGGTGACCCTGTGGCTGCCCAAGATGGCATAGAAATACAGCAAGATATTCCCAAATGGTTAAAGAGAAACGTAAGAATTATGAAAGCAGATTTTATGGACTGCACAGTAGAAATAATTGATGCATAACAAAGACTAGAATCCATAATGACAAGTCTCTAAAGAAACAAATGAAAGAAGTGCCTGGGAATGCAAATATACAGAAGTGAAGGACAATATGGAAGAAAAGAAGCAAAAAAATAGAGTTGGAAGAATACATGATCGAATTCAACACATATTACTTAATGTTTTGCAAAGCACTTTTATACTACGCTGCCTCTTCCAAGCAACTCCTCTGAGATCAATAAACATTTATTAAACCCTATTTTGGCCAATGCCTTTCACATAACAGCTTTTGGAGGGAGGTATGGCCATTTTACAGATGAAGAAATCAAACCACAGGGAAGCTGACTTAACCAAGGTCATACAATTATTCACTCAAATCCATTTCAATCTGATTGCAGTCAACAAAACATTTATGAAGCACCGAGGATCTGTAAGGCACTATGCTTGGTACCAGGGATATTGCTCAGTCATGTCTTATTCTTCGAGACCCCATGGACCATAGCACACCAGGCCCTTCAATCCTCTACTATCTCCCGAAGTCTGTACAAGCTCATGTTTGCTGTTTCTATGGCACTATGTATCCATCTCAACCTCTATTTCCACTTCTCTTTTGGCTTCAATCTTTACCCACATCAGTGCCTTTTCCAATGAGTCTTCTTTTCTTATTATGTGGCCAAAGTATTTACGTTTCAGCTTCAATCTTTGTCTATTTGATACAAAGAAATAGTCTTTGCCTTCAAGGAGCTAACATTCTTCTCACCGAGGAAGAGTGGATAAATATAGATTTAACTATAATCCAAAGTATAGAGTCAGGAAGCAGAGCAGCCAGGCCTAAAACACAAACCTTTTGACTCTAAGTCTTTCACTCTACCGGACCTGGTCACTAGGAGTTTACAAAGTACAACTATCAAGTAGGAACACAGTGATTTTTTTTTTCAAGGCTGCTTTATCTTTGCTCTCTTGAACAAGAAGAAGAAAAATGAGTTACAAGGGAATTTGTGTTTATCTGTCTTTGGACACTGCTGGTTGTGGGGGTGGCCACTTCCAGGCTGCCCAGATCGTCTATCAGCTGAGCAGAAAACTGGCATCAGGGGAATCAGCCCATGCCAAGGAGAGGCCTGGACACCCGTCTAGAGGTAGACAGGACAGGGGCAGGAAGAGAATGGGCAAAAGCAGGAGCATCAATTTAAATTCTTTTAGGCCCTAAAGGAAACAGTTCCATAAAGGTTTTTTCCTCCATTATTTGGAAAATAAATTGGTTGAAAACAGGGAAGAGCCTTGGGTCCTGTTAAAGTGTAAAGACAAAAGCAGGGATAGGTGAATGAAGGGGAATACCTATCATTTACACTTAAATTCTGATGCTCTTACACAGACTCTTCTCCTGACCTTTCCTCTTATCACCTTAGGCACTTTTTCCTGTATAGAGTCTAGTGGGGATTGAGAGTTTTACCATCCAGTTAAAGCATCTGGCTTCTATTGGGAATGCCCAATCTTGTTGGGATGCCACTAAGACCCAGCATGCCCTCAGTTCTGACAGCCAGCCACACAGTTTGGGGACACCTGCCTCCATGATTCACTAACATGTGAAGATCTCTTTGAACTTTCACAAATCACCCATCCTAGGAGTGAACTTAATCCACCTGGACACACTCATAAAATTGACAAGGATTGGCACTTGGACACACGTGTACACATTAGGCAACACTCAGTTTCCACATGGTGGCATCATCTTCTAATCACTTTCTGACCCTCACCACTAATCACTCCAAAGGCAACACTAACTCTACTCCATCATTTATACTCTGGTCTCTACACAGGGTCTTCTACACTCTTAGGGGATAAATTTCTAATCCCTCCTACTCTGTAATTTGCCAGAATAGGTGTTGGCCTGGCCCCTTCTTTACAGCTGGGAGTCAGGAGGATTAATCAAAGCCAAGAAATAGCCAAGAGCATCACTTCACTTGGGTGTGTAGATACTTACACAGAAGGTTCCGTATCTAAACCTGGAGTTCTTAATCTAGAGTTTATGAATTATTTTTAAAAAATTGATAACTGTTTCAATATAATTGGTTTCCTTTGCAATTCTACGTATATTATTTTATGCATTTCAAACATTATTCAGAGAAGGGACCCATAAGCTTCACCAGACTACCAAAGGAGTCCATTACACACACACACACACACACACACACACACACACACACACACAGAACCCCCAATCTAAACTGTTGAATTGAGTGTCAAATCTTCAACATAACAACATTTTATTACCACAACACTACTCTAGAAATCATTGTAGGTTACAGCTACTGGAACTCTAAATCCACAGTTACAAGGGATAAGAACAGGAATTGGACATGTGATTTCATTGGTATAGGAAACACCCAGACGACACCAAACATACTTTTTCTTAAACCATAGTTTAAAGTGACTTGCCCACGGTCATACAATCAGTGTGTGATAAGTATGACCTGATCTTAATTTTCCTGACTCTGAAGCTGGCTTTATATTTACTATGCTATGCTGACTCTTATACTATTTACATTATTAAAAAACTAATAAATGCCAATAGAAAATAATCACTCTAATTGACCCCTGTACCTTCTGATCTGAGGCAGCTAGTTGGCTCAGTGGATAAAGCACTGGGCCTGGAGTCAGGAAGACCTAAGTTCAAACCTGCCCTCAGACACTTACTAGCTGTGTGACCCTGGGCAAGTCACTTAATCCTATTTGCCTCAGTTTCTTCATTTGTAAAATGAGCTAGAAAAAGAAATGGCAAATTACTTCAGTATCTCTGCCAAGAAAACCCCAAAGCGGGTCATGAAGAGCCAGACACAAGCGAAAGGGCTAAACATGAACACTCTCTGATCTACGTACATAATACCCCTTCCTCCTTAATAAGATAATCGCTTAATGAACAAGGGGGTATATATTTACAAGTATTCCTCTGTGTTACATATGCCAAATGATTCCATTTTAGTAGTCATGGCAGCCAGAGAAAAAGTAAAACTTCTTTTAGCTTGTAGAGCTGATAAGTTCTCAGGAATTGTAGGTAGTAATAATAATGATTAATAATAATAATAATTAGCATTTTGAGGTTTGCAAAACATTTTATAAATATTATCTCATTTTATAATCATGACAGTTCTGGGAGGTGGGTGCAATTATTATCCTCACATTACAGATATGGAGATTGAGGCCGGTTTAGGTGAAGTGAAGCTCTGCCCACTGCTTTACCGAGTTGTTTCAGGTGAAACATAAAGGCTAGAAAACTCCAATGGGGAATCTTCTGATGGTTCTGCTTTTGTGAAATAACCTTTGGAAGAACACTTTGGAAGCTGATTAGCAGAGCAGTGTCAATCAGGCCCACACGTCTTCTTGACCACTTATGACATAATCTCCAAGATTTCAGTAGTAGTAGAAGGAAGCAACGAGATGAAATTGAATTGCATTTGATTCAATTCAAGTACGTGTTTACTTTGTGCAAGGTACTAATGAGTCCAGTTACCTTGGTCCTGCTCCAGACTTCCTAAAAAAAACCCTGACAATTGTAGTTAAAATTGAGGAAGGGTCAGAAGCAAACCTAGGAGCATTCAGGAATGTAGTTTGCTTTCTCAGTCCTCAGAGAAGTGTGAATGGAGATGGTCAAGCACTGAAACAGCATTTCCTTAGAAATTTAGGAAGAGTCATCCTTGTTACTTAATTTAATTTTTTTATTTGCTTTTTGGAGGGGGGAGGAAGGGCAATTGGGGTTAAGTGACTTGCCCAAGGTCACATGGCTGGTAAATGTTAAGTGTCTGAGGTCGACTTTGAACTCAGGTCCTCCTGCCTTCAAGGTGGGTGCCTTGCTACTGAATTTGAAACAACAAGCTGAGCAGTGAAAATCCTCGTGTGTCTCATTGACCAATCTGCTCCCAATCCCTTTGATATTTTGCATCATCCTTTCAATTTATTTACTTCAGAGTGATGAGTCAAGATAGAGATAACTTGGGCAAAATACTTGTCCACAAATTTCTTAAATTCAAAATTAAATGAAGCTACGTTGTCAGAAACCATAATATCTAGCAATTTGTGTGTTTCCAATAACTGGTGAGGGGTGCCTCTGGTCTCAGACACTTACTAGCCGTGTGATCCTGGGCAAGTCACTTAACCCTTGTTTGCATCAGTTTCCTCATCTCTAGAATGAGTTAAAGAAGGCAATGGCAAATCACTCTAGATTGCCAAAAAAGCTCCAAATGGAGCCACAAAGATGTAGCTAGGTGGCACAGTGGATTGAGTGCAGAATTTGGAGTCAGGAAGACCTAAGGACAAATCAGACATTTGCTAATTGTGTGACCCTGGGCAAGTCACTTAACCTCTATGTGCCTCAGTTTCCTCTAATAGCATGTCCCTCAGAGGATTGTTGTGTGGAAGAAATGAGCTTGCTTATATAAAGTTCTTTGCAAACCTTAAAGTGCTCTAAAAAAGATAGTTCATTAGTTTAATTATCCTCATTATCATCTAAGGTCCCTTGTAGTTCTAAATTTATGACCTTGAAAGGGACTATTGGAAATCTTTATTCATTTTGAATTCCATGCATAAGGCAATCATGTAATGTTGTCTAAGAAATTCCCAAGTTACAGCTTTGAAATGAATGACATAATTCTGCAAGACAAGCAGAAGTTCCCTTATCAGACTGGTGATTCTTTTTGGTAAATCTCTAACAATTCTTTGTGGTGCTGGTGAGAAATATACTTTCAATAATCCCTGATTTTTAAAAAATGCCTTATTTTAGATGAATCAGGAATTGTGGGGAATTTTATGGTAACATATGTTTGGGATTCACAGACTATCAGAAGCACAGGACAGTTTTGTTCAAGTACCTTGCTTGCTTCAAGACAGAACCAGTATCTTGCTACATAATGATATCAGCTTGTGGACTGAGAACCTTTTTTAAATGCCACAAAGAAATCATTTTTTTAAAATTCAGGTTCTACTCAGGAAAGAGGCCACATTTCATTGCTTACTAAAATACTTGAGTTAGTATAGTTACATTGCTAGTGATTTTCCAGCTTTCACAGGATCTTATTACCAGAATGAGTGCTTATGATAGATATCAGAAAACAGGCAAGAGATGAATAGCCTTTTACCTTGATTCAATCTGATTGCTCCAAGGCTCTAGAAATTGTTGGGGAAAAGGTTCTATATGTATAAAAATATTTACAACAGCTCTGTTTATGGTGGTAAAAAACCGGGAACTAAGGAGATGCCCATTAATTGGGTTTTGACTGAGCAAATTGTGTTATATGAATGTGACAGAATATTACTGTGTTGTAAGAAGAAAAAAATATGACTTCAAGAGACACAGAAACACATATGAACTGATGCAGAGAGAAATGAGCAGAACCAGGATGACCAATTAAGACCATAACATTCATATTATAGAAAATGTCCAATTTGAAAGGCTTTTATCCAAAGGGATCAAGAGTGAACTGAGCATAATCAACAAAATGATTTCTACAACAATAAGACATTAAAGACAAGTAGTTTTGAAAGGTATAAGAACCTTTGAGGATCAATGCAATGGTGGATGTTCACTGCAATGACTAGAGGACCAATGAAGAAGCATGCTATCAACTTCATGATGGAGAGAGGATGGATTCAGGGTACAGAATAAGACATATACATATACATACATATCTATATGTATATGTATATGTATATCTATATCTATATCTATATCTATCTATATCTTTTTAAAAACACAGTCAGTGAGTGAATAATTAAAAAATACAACTACAGGAACTCAAAAGGTAAAAGAAGAAAACAAAATGAAGCAAACACACACAAGGAAAAAACTCTAAGGGGCAGCTAGGTGGTGCAGTGAATAGGGCACCGGCCCTGGAGTCAGGAGGACCTGAGTTCAAATCCGGCCTCATACACTTGACACACTCACTAGCATGTGACCTTGGGCAAGTCACTTAACCCTAATTGCCCCTCCCCCAAAAAAAAGAAAAAAAAGAAAAGAAAAAACTCTAAGAAATTTGATAGGGAGGAAAATCTCTACTTTTCACAGTGATATCTCAGAAAGCATGCATAGAAACCAGTTCCAACATTAAGGGGAAATGAGAAGACAACTTAGGTCTTAATATGCATGATGGATCTCTTTTTTCCTGCTGTGGGAACCATTTTCTAGCTCTTTTCCTCTAGCCTGTGGGTAGCTCATAGTGTCACATGACCTTTTAAATCACTCATCCTCCATTGTCTATTTCTGCCTAGGATCTCAGAAGCAGGAAGGTCCTGAGCTTGATCTCTGCTAATGTTCCCCAGGACTAGGATCTGTACTTGCAGATATCCTGCCTCCATGGAAACAAATTAAATACCATTTATTTACCACACCAGGACACAGTACCCCAGAGGCTGTATTCAGGTCCTTTGTTTCAGCAGGATCCCCACCCATCATAGCTCACCTAACATTACCTTTCAAACCAACACAGTTTTGAAGTCATTCTCATAGATTTTCATTCTGATTCTTCTGTCTGGAAATGCCATATTTTGGACATCTCTCAGTCATTCATTTTCCCTCTTCTTTCCGTTCTCTCCTATACTTACACTAATGGCTAGACTTCACGAGCCTCTTCCTGTTAGATTTCAAAGGGTACCAATGCTTTTTTGGCACTTGAACCAGTTTTCCCTTTTTGATACATTCTTATTTATAAATTTTCATCATCCGGTATTTTTTTTCTCCTTTTTCAAGTTGAAGAAAAAGTTCAAGAAGATTGGTGACTTACTAGCTGTACTTTGGGTAAAACATAAAAGGGAAGGGAAGGGAAGAGAAGGGGAGGGGAGGGGAGAAGAGGGTAGGGGAGGAATTAATTTTCTATGTGTTAGGTACTGTGCTGAGTGCTTTACAAATATTATCTCATTTTATCCTCACAACAACCTGGTAAGGTAGGTGCTATTATTATATCCATTTTGCAGATAAGGAAACTGAGGCAAACAGAAGTTACATGACTTACTCAAAGTCACATAGCTATTGTGTGTCTGAGGCTGGATTTGCACTTAGACACTCCTGATTACAGGCCCACTGCTGCTGCCAGTGTGCCACCTAGCTGCTTCAAAATTGAAGTATTATTATTTTAAGTAACATTTTAGAGGTCAAAGCAAGTACCCAATCATGGTAGCAAAAAGCCAGAAAGTGAGTAAGAATTTTCATTTCGTTCCCGGGACAGGATTTAAGCCAAATTTGAAGAGAAAATGGAAAAGAAAATGTCATTCTTTCCCCTGAAATGGCGATCCCTATAGTAATATAATACCCTCAGTGAGAGCCGAGACAGAGATAGGATTCCTGTGAACTCGATCAAGGATGTGCAAAAACGGGGCGGGAGAGAGAGGGAAGATAGGTTCTCACTGGCTTTTATTTTATTCAGGGAGCTCAGGAAAAGTTTGCATTTTCAGAAATAAATCTGATGGTGGATTTTGTCCCACTGTGGGACATTGATTGCCTCATAATCACCTTTTTGGACAAACGATAGTATACACACATATATCTATATCTATATTTCTATGTATATGTATATCTATCTATCCATCTATCTCTATCATCATCTATACCCATATCATCATCTATATCATCATCTCTATCTCTATATCATCTGTATATATATATACACATATGTACATATGTATGTATGTATATATATGTATATATAAATATATATTTATGCTTCTGATTTTGACAGGGAGATGTTCCTGGAAAAATAGATTTCAGGTAGATCTTAAGCCACATACATTGCAGGAAGTTATATGTAAGCTCAGTTTTTGTCAATCAGTATATTTTAAATACACAAGGAGAAATCTGATTATTTAAAGACCCCTCCCCCATCCTTTTGCAAACTGAAGGCTTATTTTGTATTGTGTATGATCCACCCAATTAATTGCTTGGCAAATCTGTACATTTTTATATCTAGTCAGTTGAAAACATTGCCTTACTTCTAGAAGCTCAATGGTGGATAGAATATGGGAATAATTGGATACGTTAAAAATTATATATATGTATATATATATATAAAACACATACATATAATGCACATATACATATATAATAACCTCCTAAAGAAATGAATCGAAATCAACTTCTCTTTTTTTTTTATTTACTTATTTACTTTTAATTTACAAGATTCAGTTCCACAATCACTTGAGTTTCAGATTTTCTCCCCTCCCTTCTCCCCCCCCCCCCTCCATGGTGGCATGCAATCATGTATAGGATCTGCAAATACTTTCACATTGTACAATAGTTTGGTCGTATAGAAGGGTTGTAACCAATGAGTGATCACTGGGAAAAGAAAAAAAAAAAGCAAAACGAGACATGAAAGAGAACG
>CM053587.1:80331008-80366408 GCA_028646515.1 Pseudochirops corinnae
GAGAGAGAGAGAGAGAGAGAGAGAGAGAGAGAGAGAGAGAGAGAGAGAGAGAGAAAGAGAATTCGGGAGCACTCTTTCTTATCTAGAAGCTCTATACATCATTTAAATCACTGGTCCAATTCCTGTTCCTATCTCTTTCACATGTGCTCCATTTCAGCTCCATTGTCTTGTAGATTCTTCTCTAAACTTAACTTCCCTCTCCTAACTCTATGTTTTTACACAGGCTGCCTCTCACACCTGGAATGCAGTCCCTCCTCACCTCTACCACTTCCAAAGTGGAAGGAAACCTTTTCCAATCTTCCTAGTCACTGGTGGTTTTATCTTATATTTCCTTACGCTCTTGACTGTTGTGGGCTCCAGCAGAACACAAACTTCTAGAGGGCAGGGGCTTTTTCATTTTTGTCTTTGCATACCCAGTCCCAAGTACAGTGCCTCCTACTTCGTAGGTGCTATTAAAATCATCATTGCTAACTTGAATGGTTAGTTCCATGAATGCAACGGTTTTATCCTGTGGCACTTGAGATTCATCTGCCTTTTAGTGTTGACTGGTGAAGGAATGAGGTAAAAAAAATAAATCTTATAGGAAACCAGTCTGTTTGTTCCCTATCAAACTTTCCACTCTAATGGGAAGGCTATAAAACAAATGGAGAGGGGATGTGGGGAGGAGGGGGAGGAAGGAGCAGTTCACTAGCAAAATCAATGAAATGGAAAAATCTTTTCATTTAATCCTTGGCAGTGACAAAGGCATTTGTGACTTTAGTTAATGTGGCTACCTCCTAATGTGTTAAGATTTAGATGAATTAAGTAAATCTGTGGGAAATAAAACTTTTCTGGAAACCAGTGCTTTTATGACTGCCTAGTGGGTAGTTATAGAGCTGGAGAGACAATGTTATGCCTCTGAAACTTTTGAGATCTCACTTTGTTTTTGTTGATTAGATGGAGTAATGTTCTAGTCATATGCTGATGTATACCACTTTAGAAAGCCTTTAAAGCAGAGGAGGAATTAAGGATTAACAATAAATCCCCTGGAAGCCCAGAGTAATAGGGCACTCCCAGAGTTTAATAATAAAAATGTCAAAATAGGGCCTGAACTTCTCAGGTCAAAGAGAGTAAAAGTATGTTTATTTGGGGCTATGTTATAAGATTAAAAAAACAAACAAACAAACCAAAAAACAATAGAATTCATTATCTTTATTCCCCCTAGCCCCAACCCTAGCTTCTTCCAAACTCTCTTATTTTTTCTTGCTTTCCAGTCCTTCAGGTTTTATAATGTCAGCATTATCCTGGACTCCTTACTCTCACACACCCTACATAGCTAATCAACACAGTGCATCCAGTCCCTTCTCTTCGCTTACACACCTACCACTTTGGTTCAGGCTTTTATCACTTCTTGCCTAGATTGTTGCAGCAATCTCCTAATTGGTGTCCCTACCTCATCTCTTCACCTTCTATACTGCTGCCAAAGTGATTTTCCTTAAGCACAAATCTGACTATGTTACTCTCTTACTCACTAAATTCCAGTTGCTTCCTACTGCCTTTAGTTTAATATATACATTCAATCTCTGTTTAGCTTTTAAAGTCTTTCACAACCTGGTCCCAACCTAACTGTCCAGTCTCATTGAACTTCACTCCTAATCACGGTCAGACTGGCCTTCTTTGGGTTCTTCACACATGATACTCCATTTTCCATCTCTGGTCTTTCTCCTTGGCTGTCTACCATGCTTGGAATGAATTCCTCCTCACCTCTGCCTCACTGAATTAATCTCTTCAAGATTCAGTTTAAGTATTACCTTCCACATGAACTCTTTCCTGACTCTTCTCCAATCACTATAGCTCTCCCTCCCAAACTACCTTGCACGATTATTTTGTATTATTTATATTTATTCTCTTTATTTCTATCCTCTCTGTCTCTAGCTCTGTATCTCTTTGCTTTTCTATTTCTGTTTTTGTCGTTTTCTTTGTCTGTCTCTGTCTGTCTCTGTCTGTCTGTCTCTCTGTCCCTCTGTCCCTCTGTCTCTGTCTGTCTGTCTGTCTCTCTCTCTCTCTCTCTCTCTCTCTCACACACACACACACACACACACACACTCAAACATTTGTTGTTTTACCCCTTTAGAATGTCAGCCGCTTACATGTATGGATTGTTTCATTTATTGCATTTGTAGTCCTAGTGCTTGGCACATAGTAGGCACTTAATAAATGTTTCTTGATTGATCATAGATCTAGAAATGGAGAGGACCTTGGAGGTCATCTAGCTCTTAGCCCTTATTTTATAGGTGGGGAAACTGAGGTACAGAAAAGTGAAGAGGCTCTCCTAAGGTCATATAGGTAGAAAGTAGAAGAACTAGAATTTGAACCTCAATCTTGTGACTTCTATCTTTGGAGTTTCTGTGAAGTGAAGTAAGATCAGATTGGAGACAGAGGTTAGGAGTATAGGTTACTCTGGGGAATCATGAAGATCTTGTTTGAGACAACCTGTTTGAGAGGTGGTCAATACATTCAGATTCTCTCCTAGGACCACAATAACCATACTATAACCAACCTAAACTAGATTGAGGCAGGGTTTTCAGGGATTGATTTCAATCCCCTTAGATCCTCAGTTTCCCTCAAAGTCACCCCAGATCAAGTAAAATCTGGTATATATGGATTCCTGTTTTTGCAGTAGGCAAAGGGAAATTTGTCACTCGTGTAGGGGGGCATGAATTTGAGTGTGAGAGGGACATAGAGAGAGGACAGAGAGAAAGAGAGAGAGAGAGAGAGAAGGAAATGAGATAGACAAAGACAGAGACAAAGAGAGAGGCAGCACCAGGGACAGAGACAGTGAGAGAGAATGAGGGAATAAGTCAAGGCTGAAAATGAGGGGAATTTTTCCCCCTAGCATTGTCTGTGATAACTTCATTTGTCAAAATCACTGGGGCTCCTTAGGAAGCTATTTCAAACCATGAAGAGCCCTTTGAGAAGGAGAAGAAATGAAATTGAAAGATAGAGTTGTAAAGTCTTTCTTGTACACTGAAACCTTAAAGATCATATTCTCACCAACTGAGACTGGAAGAGACCTTAGGAGCCATCTGGTCTAAACCCCTCATTTTACAGATGAAGGAACTGAGGCCTAGAAGAGGAAGGAAATTGCCCAAGATCTAAGAAGTAGTAGGTGGCCGGTCTTCTGATTTCAAATCTCTCACTTTTTCCACCACAACATGCAGAGAGATAGGAGCAGATGTTGGGACAGAGAATAAGATATCAACTTTTCTAGAAAGCTCTCAAATAGCTTGGATTTCCAGTGGAGATATTGTGGTACAGTGAAAAAGGGGCTGAGCTATAGACTCAGGAATTCTGTGTTCCACTTGGAGTTTTGACAATTGTTTTCATTATCTACACAATTGAGTCATTGATGGTTATCTACTACTTGCCTGCCTCAAAAAATGGGTTCTGAGAAGAAATGACCAAAAAATAGATTCGATTCTACCCTGAGCTCTCCTAGACTAAGAGGAACAGTCCTTCTCACTTATACTCCCCAAATCAGTATTGATCAAATTGACACTAAGGTAGAAGTTAGATTTAGGGAGAAGAAATTTCCCCTGATCTCATAATGATGGACGCTACCATTTCAGTTTCCCTCTTCTGTCATGTGCATTAGATGGAGGCCGGGAGGTTCTTAGTATGTCAGGTACATACTGAGGTGCATTTGCTTTGCAATGTTGGTTGTTTTTTTTAAGGCACCCCTCTCCACCCCACAAACCTTTATCAAGGATTTTAAAAATGAAAAGCTTTTAAAAAAAATTTACTGATTAATTTAAAATGTTAATGAACTTATTAAGCTGTTCAACAAGTAATTGAGTTGGATTTTAAAAGAATAAATTCTTCCTTTTAGAGTAACATAAGATCAGTGTTAGTTGATGTCAGTGAATTGTCTCAGCCAACTTTTCCAAATACATGGACTCAAATTATATATCAAACTCTCAGTATTCTATCTCCAACCTCTAGTTAAAGTGCCCTCACCTCCAAATGACTGTATTTATGTTGTGTGTGAGAGGCAATGAGGCTTCAATTCAGGCTTGAAGGCCTGAAGCCCTTGATTCAAATCCTGCCTCTGACACATACTAATTGTGTGACTGGACAAGTCACTGTTTGGTGCTCTATGCAACTCTCTAAGACTGTGAGTTGCAGAGAAGGTGCTGATCTGTACTGGTAGAGGGAGTTTCCTTACTGGGAGTTCCCTATACCATGAAGTCACAAGTCTAGTCCTTTTTATTTCCTCCCTTGCCAAATGTATGGAAACTCTTTGAAGCAGGGCCCGTTTTATTGCAGTCTTTGTGTCCTCAATACCTAATACAATGCCTGGACCATAATGGACCCTTAGTAAATTAGATGGCTTGTTCCTGTGCTTTTCTGGCTCTTTAGGGTAGAGCTGTATTATTTGAAGTTTTGTAGTGGGACCTCCTGATCCTACCTTTGTTTATCATCACTGCATGTGGGTATGTAATAGAGCAGGTGCTAGGACAGCTTGTCATCTGCCTTTGCACATAAGATCATATCATAGATTTATATTTAGAGCTGGAAGGGACCTTAGACCTCATCCAGTCCAACCCACTCATTTTACAGAGAAAGATGGGAGAGGCATGAAATAAGTGCCCAAGTTCTTACAGAAAGTCAGTTCCAGAGCTGGGATTGGAGCCTCCTTCCTCTGGAAGGTTCAATATATTTTTTTGTTGTTCCATGTTGCTTTCCCTTCCACTGTATCCACTTCAACTGCAAGTATTCACTTGAGGGTGGGAAGTTTGCTATCTATATTCCAGGCCTTCATTGATGAAATTCATTAGGTCATTTGGCGTTAAGGATAGTCTTGGCTGCAGTACTAATGAAAAAGTTCAAGATGTGGGTCATGCCTTTGATAATGATTTTTTTTTTTTTTTGCTATATATGAGCAGAAAGAATTCCTGTGAACAAATGATAAATCAGGACCTGAGGTATACCTGGCATTACACTTCTGTCTCATTTGACAAATACGTTTATTTTTTTCAGGAGAAAACTTTATCTTCATGTTTTAGACATACATTCCCAAAGACTGTTATTTAGAAAGTATAGTTTAAAAACTTTAAGCAGTAGGATGTAATGGCATTACTTTACAGGTTACTCGGTGCCCAGTAGATGTGAAGACTGACTAGGGTAAATATTCTGGCCATGAGTTTAACTTAATTGATGGAGACATTTCAGAGTAAAATGTAATTATCCTGACAGTTCTCATTTAAGTAACAACACAATTGTTAAAAGACTACCTAGTAATCCTCTCCCTATCAATACAAATTATTATTAATATCAGATGACATGTACATCTTAAGATGACATCTTAAAAGCAGATCCTTAGACACTATAGACCAGACTTGTAGAATATTTTCCTTCTTTCCACTGTGTAAAGTCTGGTGATTCTCCAAAGAACACCCCAAATATGAATGCACAGAAAATGAAAATCCAGGGGCATTAATATCCGTTCTTCATAAGTTGGAACCCAAAGCAAAGGGATAAAGGATATAATGGACATAAAAAGGGACATTAATGAAATTTTTCTAATTACAGCTCTCACAGGTTTTTTCTTCTTTTTAATAAAACTATACTTATTGGAAGATTGTGTTTTGGTCAGTTACAGAACAATTTGTGTCTGTTGCGAATAAATTCCTAAGAGACTTTGACTTGCTGTTTGAAAAAATAATTATCTATCTGGGATACTGTAAAGTCAAGCACAAATAGCTTTCCAGAGGACTGCTGTTGTGAATAGCTTTAAGGTTCTGATCACATAGTATAGTGAACTCTCCATTTATTCAGCAGCAAACAAAGCAAAATATTCACCGAAACTGAAGTACAACTGTTCACAGCAATATAACATAACAACTCATTACAAAAGTGGCCACACAGTTTTAAACAAAAGATATTATTTAGGATACAAAGTACAAAGGTCTGCCACCCCTAGGTCACATTGTCTTAATCACGTCAGTCAGAAAGTCTTCTTTCTTTTTGATTGGAGACTAACTTTCAATCATTCTTAACTCAGTCATCCTGAAGGGGTACAAAGTACAAAGTTCTCTTACCCCTAGGTCACAGTAAATCATGATCTTGTCAGTCAGCACTAAGTACCCAAGTAAGGTCCTTTCATCCAGACTCAGGGCTGACTCCCAAACTTCCATGGTTCTTCCAGATCTTGTTTGAATTCACCCAACTGTCACCTGGATTCACAGATAGGCAACTCTCAGCTCCACATCCAGCTCCATATCCAGCTCCCATTCTATATTGAAGCTCATGGTGACCAGTCCACCTCAAGCCCTCCAAAGTCTCTGTTTCTGGGAAGACAAAGCTTAACAGAACCACAACAGCACACATTGTCAACACCATCATCAATTCACTTTCTGCCTGTGAAATCAACACAGACCCACAAACAGGGTCTGAGAAATCAACACAAATCATCAGTAAAGTCCCAGGACCTCAGTAAAGCCCTCCTCCAGGACTCCTGTAAACAGACAACAAGAGAGTCTTTCAGGGCTTCTGAACCAGCAGTAAGGTCCTAGGGCTTCTGTAACAGCAGCAACATCCTCGAGCAGTAGACGGGTCTGACAAAGTAACATCAACACAGACAGACAAAGTGCCGGTCACCACAGCCATACTTCCTCCCAGTTCTGCTCAGTCCCAGCTGTGCTTGAGCTTTTTGTACGCCATTAGCTTCTCTCTGTAGCGCCCATCTCTTAGTCCTTCCTCTTTCTGTCTTTGGCAAGTCCTTCCCACTGTGGGCTTCACAGGTTTTGTGTCTTAAAACAAAGACTTGATATAATCAAGGGCAAGGCTCAAAGACCCTTGAAGTGAAACAAGATGCTAAATACTCCTTTGTTTGCCATTACAGATACCAAATTCTTTTCAGAAACATTTGATACAAAGGTTTTCCCCCCATCCAACCACTTCCCTTCTTATCATGGATGTATTAATATTGTCTGTGCATAAACTTTTGAGTTTCAAGTAATCAAAGTTGTCTATTTTATCCTTTGTTATTGCCTTTATCTCTTGTTTGATTAAGAATACATCTTCTACCCACCGTTATGAGAGGTATATGATCTGTTTCTCTTCTAATTTTTTTAATAGTATGATCATTAATAGTAAGACTGTATATCCATTTAGGATAGGTTGTGAAATGTATTATGTGGTGTTTGTTTAAGCCTAATTTCTGCCACACTGCTTTCTAATTTTCCCAACACATTTTATCAAATAAGGAGTTTTTCCTAAGTAATTTATGTTTTTTACTTTTTCATACACCAGATTATTAACATGTTTATGATTTTCCCTTGTCTAGTCTGTTCCATTATTCTTTCCCTTTATTTTTTGACCAAAACCAGATAATTTTGATGAGTGCTGCTTTATAATACAGTTTGAGGTCTAGGAGTGCTATTCTTCCTTCATGTTTACTTCTTTTCTATTATTTCCTCTGATATTTTGCTTTTCCAAATGGATGCTATTATTTTTTCAAGTTCCATAAAGCAACCCCTTGGTGATTAAATTAAATTAAATTAATTTAGGTAGTATTGCCATTTTTACTATATTGGTATAACCTAGCCATGAACACTAAGTTATTCTTTATTTCTTTTAGGATCATTTTGTAATTGAATCTATACAGTCTTTTGTGCGCTTTGGGAGGCTGATCTCTAGATATTTTATGCAAGTGCAGTTATTTGGAATAAGACTTCTATTTCTATTATTGCTTCTTGTATTTTGATATTATTATAGAGAAATATTGATTTTTGAGGATTTATTTTGTAGCCTGAAAACTTTGCTGAAACGATCAATTTTCTCAATTATTATCTTTCCTGATTCCCTACGATTTTCCAAGTATACCATCATATAGTCAGCAAATAGACATAATTTTATTTCCTCTTTGCCTATCTTTATGCCTTCATATTCTTTCTTGTGTGTTTTATTAGTATTGCTAGCATTTCCAGAATAATATCAAATAATAGTGGGGATAGTGGACATCCTTACTTCACTCTTGTATTTATTAGAAAACATTCAAGAGTATCCTCATTTCATATGATTGCTTTTGGTTTTATCTAAGACCAAAATTTTTCATTATATCATAAAAGCATCTGCATTTGATGGTACTATAAAACACTCCCTCTATGCCTATACTCTGTGTGTGTGTGTGTGTGTGTGTGTGTGTGTGTGGTTAGCACAAAAGACTATTGTACTTTGGCAAAGGCCTTTTCAGCATCTATTGAGATGATTATGTGGTTTTAGATGTTTTAATTTTTAATATGACTAATTATGTTGATTATTTTCCTATTGTTGAACCATCTTTGAATCCCTAGTACAAATCCCACTGGATCATAATGATTTTTCTTTCGACAGATCAATGTAGTATGCTTAAGAGAATCTTGTTAAAATTTTTTGAGTTAATATTCATTAATGATATTGGCCTATAGTTTTTCCCCTTTTTGTTTTACCTTTCCTAGGTATAAGTATTAGGACTATATTTGTCTCATAGAAGGATTCTGGCTGGTGCTTTCTTTCTCAATTTTTAAGAAAAATTTGGAAAGGATGGGTACTGTTTTTTAAAATTTTGATAGAATTATCCTGTAAATTCATCAATCCAAGGGGCTTTTTCTTTGTGAAGTCCTTCATAGTTATATCTATTTACTTTTCCAATTTTTGGTTATTTAAGATCTCTACATGGTCTTCTAAGAGCTTGGGTATTTTGTATTTTTGAGGGTATTCTCTATTTCTTTTTTGTTCTCAGTTTTATTGGTACGTGCATCCTGCTCATTTGCCATTTTATTGATTTTATTTTCTGCTTTCTTTTTAATAAGATTATTAAAGGGCTTATCAATTTTATTAGTCTATTCAAAGAACCAGCATTTTGTTTGATTTATCATTTCTTTTTTTTTGTTTCCAATTCATCTATTTCTCTCCAATTTTTAATATCTTCTCTTCAGTGTTCATTTGAGATTTGTTGATTAGTCAGTTTTCTAATTTTAAAAAAATGCATATTCAGTTTATTAATTTTGTCTTTTAAAATTTTGTTAATGTATGTTTGTAAGGATTGTGATTTCCCCCTGAGTATTGTTGTAGGTGCATTCCAGAAATGGGTTTTGTTGTAAGCCGAGCATGCTACAGGTAGTGTGCCATGTGGGGGAGGGGTGCTGAGTGAGCTCAGTATAGATGTCACTTCATAGGTTTATTTGTTTTGCCTTTTTTTAGATTCCAGGTTTCCTAAATCAGTGGAGACAGCTGAGGTTTCTTTATTTTTGGTACATAATTTCTGTTTTGGAGAGATCTGATGGGAATCAGAGAAAATGGCTAGTCCTCCATCTTGTTTATCATAATTCACTGTTTTTCTTTTCTTTTTGCCTTTTGGGAGGGGAGAAGGCAGGGCAATTAGGGTTAAGGACTTGCCCAAGGTCACACGGCTAGTAAGTGTTAAGTGTCTGAGTTCAGATTTGAACTCAGATCCTCCTGATTCCAGGGCTGTTGCTCTATTCACTGTGCCACTTAGCCTCCCCTCACTGTTTTTCTTTATATTATAGTAGTCATTGTATTAATTTTTCTCCTGGTTATGTTTCATTCTGCATCAGCTCATATGGCTCTTGCAAAGTTTCTCTTAATTTTTTATATTTGTCATTTCTTTTGGCGCAGTAATGTTTTATCACGTCCATATACCACAGTTTAATAATTTGTTCTCCCAGCTGGTGGGCACCCACTTTGTTTTCAGTTCTTTGCTATCACAAAAAAAGCCTTATGATGGATATTTTCATATATATGGAACCTTTCCTGCCATCTTTAGTTTCCTTCAGAGTTATATGTCTTGTAGTTATACTCCTAGATCAGAGGGTATATATAATTTATTAATTTTTCTAATATAATTTCAAAGCATTTATTGAATGATTGAACCAATTATAATATGTAATAACCAATAACAACAGCTTCACCCATAATAACAGCTAACAATTATATAATACTTCAAAGTCTGCAAAGTATTTCATTCATATGATCTCCTTTAATCCCCATGACAACTATGTGAAATAAGTGCTATTATTATCCCAATTGTATAGATGAGGAAGAGAGGTTATGACTTGCCCAGGGTCACACAACCAGTAAGTGTGAGGTAGATTGGCTCTAAATCCAACACTCTATTGATCTCTCCCTTCTTCTGTCTTCTTATATAGTTCCTTCAAGATGAATTATTTTAATTATTATCATCTTTTACAATCTGATGTCTATTCTCAGAGTGAGAGATCTTAATTTGAATTTTTATTGTTGTAGGTTATTTGGAGCAATCTTTCCTATGACTGTAGATGGTTCACATTTCTTTTCTTTCACAAACTGCCTTTTTTCATTTGGACTATTATTTATTACAGAATGTCTTACAAAATCTTTTTGTGTTGATTCTTTTTTGACTGATGATTTATCTCGACTCCCAGTCCTTTATTAGTGATATTTGTTGTAAATATGTTTTCCCTTACCTTAGCTGCAATTGATTTTACTTGTATAAAAGTTTTTCTATTTTTATAATTGAAATAGTCTGTTTTATCTATTATGATAGAGTTTATCCATATTTACTTAAGAATTCATCTTCCATGCCTTGTTTTGCAAAGTGCATCCTTCCATTCTCAGCTTTTTAATGATGTGATATTTTATATTTAAGTTGCATATCCATTTGGAGCTTATCATGTTATATGGTAGAAGATATTGACCGAAACTTAAATTTTGCCAAACTGCTTTCCAGTTTTTATAGTAGTTCTCAGGGAGTCCTTAATCCAGAAGTTTGTGTTCTTGGATTTTTTTACTAGGTTACTATGTTTGATTACTTCTAAGTTGCTCTTCAACTTTTTTTACTGTTTGACTAGTACCAGTAGTTTTCATTTACCCTCTACACTCCCTTCATTCCTACTTTCTCAGTTATGTCCTTGAGATTTATGGTCTTTTGTTCCCTCAGATAAATTTAATTACTTGTGTCTAGTTTTATAAAGCAAGCCCATTGGAACAGCCCAATTCTTATCATTTCACCTCCTCTTCCCCCAGCTGAAGTTCAACTTGTCACTTCTCTATCTCTGTCTCTCTCTATCTCTCATTTGTCTTTCTGTCTCTGTCTCTGTGTCTCTCTCTCTCCATGGTGTCTCTGTTTCAGTCTGAGAGACTGCTCTCCTTGCAGCTGCATGATATGAGTTTATATGACAATAAAATCATGCCTCCAATGGAGCTGATACTAATTCCAATGTGTTGATCTTTTTCTTTTGTCTTTTGGCATATTAAATTCTTCCCCCCTCCCTTCTTGTATTTCCTATAATACTGTGTGATTATCCATGGTGTTCCTTCTTAGGTGATATGAATGCATGAATAAAGCATTTATTAATTGCTTACTATATTCAAAGCAGTGTGCTGAGTTCTGGGCATAAAAATAGAAAAGGCAATCCTTTCTATCAAGGAGTTCACTTTCAGTAATGTAATGGATCTAATTTGTTTCCTTTAGGATGTTTGTTTGGATGTTAGTTTATGTTTTCTTAGATACAGAAATTTTGAAATTTGTCAATCATGTTTCTGGGCATGTTAAATTAAAAATTTCAGGTGGGGATCGGAGAATTCCATTTATTTTTAGTTTGCCCTTTTATTCAAAGTTCTGGACAGGTTTAGTGAAATATGTTTTTCTAATCCTTTTTTGGAGGGGATGCAGTGATTCTTCAAATTATCTCTCCTCATTCTTTTTTCTGGGTAAATTGTTTTTAGTAATAGATATTACATGAGATTTTCTAAGTTATCTGCTTTTGATCTTGCTATAATATGTCTTGTGTTATCATTGAATTTTTGAGTTCTAGTTCCTCTGTTTTATTTTTTTGGAGTGTCTACTAATTCAAGAAAAAAAATCAGATTTTTTTTTTTTTTGGACACTGTTCATTCTCCTTTCCAGTTTTTTCTTCTACTTGTAATGATTTCAAAATTGTGATTTCTTCTGGAGTTTTCTTCTGGCCTTCTATTCATTGGTTTGTATGTCTTCATTGCATTTGGTGTCTTATTATTTTTGCTCATTTTTTCAGTCCTTCCTCTAGGAATATCTGGTTTCTTTGCTATTTCGTTTGAATCTTAGTTTTTCAGTGGCTATAGTTACCATCATGCCAATGTCCTGAGCACAGGGTCAGAGTATAGAATTACTAGAGCCATACAGAGAAAAGTCTGGCTCTTAATAGCTTCTATTTCTTTCCTCCTTTGTGTAGCCCTGGATGGAGTTAGCATGGAGTTATATGATCATTACTGCCAATGGGCATAGTCCTGGATGAGTAAGGAGTTGAAAAGGTGATAGAGTTAGCTCCCTTCTACTAAATTCAATCAAATAATGAGGCACATAGAGTACTAGACCTGGAGCCAGGAAGATCTGAGTTCAAGAATAACCTTAGACACTTACTAGATGTGGCTAAGTCACTTAACTCTAGGTTTCCTCATCTGTAAAGTGGCGATAGTAATATATATATATTTTACCTACCAGATCTGTTGTGAAGATAAAATGACATAATATTTGTAAGACACCTTGCAAACCTTCAAATGCTACCATCATCATTATTGTCACTATACCCAGTTCAGAGTAGGGGCTGTTGTCAGTCAGGAGATGTTAGCTACCTATGTTTGGTTTGACTCAGAGTGGAGTAAGAGGGAACCTGAGAATATCTGGCTTTCCATCTTGCTTCTGTCTTGGTACTGGTTTAACACAAAGCTGGCAGAGATCCTGGTTCATAATATGATCCTTTGTTTTTGTTGTTGATTGTGTAAATCAACACAATTTTTTTTTAATTCTGAGGGTTACATTACTATAGATTATTCAAAAAAGGTGTCATGCAAAGAGTACTGGATTTACATTCTCAAGACCTGAGTTCAAATTTTGCCTTGGCCCATTACTACTGATGTGACATTGGGAGGTCGCTGAACCTCTTTCAATCTCAGTTTAGTCACTCATAAAAAAGATATATAAAAGGAACAAAAATGATTTGAAGTGTGACTCTTTTGGTAGGAGTGGGAGAGACTTAAGGAGAAGAAAGAGTTTACTGAGGAAATTTGCATTTTCTAAAAGACAGTGTGAGGTATAACTTGACATTTGGGGATGCTAAGATCTTGTAAATAAGGGCCTTATAACAACATCATTGCTCCAAGGATTTGATTTAATGAGTCTTTCCTCAGAGTGTAATAAACAATGTAACTGATATTGAATTGGCCCCTGAGTTAGGAAAACTTGGGTTCAAATCCCACCTCTGAAATACTGTCCCTAGCAATTCTCTTAGACTACAAGCTGCAGAGATGTACCAACCTACATTGGTAGAAATACCTTACTTAGAGGTTCTTACATTTATTTAAAAAAAAATATGTGTGCTTGAAAAATATTTTATGAAAATCAGACTTCCATATTAAAGGACCATGAAAGGACCAGAAGCTAAAGCCGAATTCAAGAAAGCCCAGAGGGAAGCTTCTTGCTTCTGAGTAGATGGAATATTTTTGCTCTCTCATTGAACTCTGTCAAGGATCCTTCCTGTAACCCTGTGCCTCTCTTGAAACCTATTAAGGAGCGGCGCTGCAAATAGAAAACTCTTTGGAACCCATTTCTTTTGCCACAGCAAGGTAAGATAAAAGGCATAGAAACTAAGTATCTTGATGATGGGCTTAGCTTTTAAAGCATTTTCTATGTTCTGGCTTCTTCTAGGGGCAAGGTTAAAACTTCTGGACAGAAAATGTTATATGACAATGAAATCTGAGCTTTTGCTTAACATTCTCTGATTTCCAGCAAATTCAGACCAAAATGTTATGCACATTTTAATGAATCTCATTTTTTTTGGCCTGTGATTTTTGCAACCAAACAACCAGACAATTTACATTTTTAAAAACGACAATACTAAAAAAAATCAAGCTAAAGGAGGATTGCTATGGGAATCATAATAAGTGTGGTAGTCTCCATTTGCAATGTGGAGTTGACTCTAGAGAAATATCAATTTCTATTGTAACAACAACTGCAGCAGCCAGAAAAACAATGCTAATGAGAATCCGACTTCCCTGAGTTACTTTGTTCCTCATACTTATTTAGCAGGGCCGGGACTAGGACTTCTCGTATAAATGACATAGGGAGAAATGGAATTGACAAATTGAAAACTCTAATTCCATAATTTGTGGTTCATCAGTTAGTGCATAAACATCGGGTGTTAGGAGAGAATGAACATATGTCTCAGTCCTGCAAAGGTTTTGTCTTGGTTCACTGATATTTATTCAGGAACTGCAATCAAGGCATGTGTCATCAAGTGCCAATGATTGAAAAAATTATAATTAGCAAATGGAACTGTCTCCAAAAGGACATACTCAACAAATTGGAATACAATCTGCAACACTAAAATGTGTTGACATAATGAAAATACAGTTTGAATAACCTATAGCTGAGAAAGGAACTAAAGAAGGCAAGAAGATATTTGCTTGGGAAGACCTACTTCTTACAGTGGAAAGAGTTCTGGATTTAGAGTCAGGAGACAAGTTCAAATTCTGACTTGCTGTCTTCTTGGCATGTAATCTTGAATGATTACTACCCTCATCTAGACTTCAGATTCCTCACTTGTAAAATGAGGAGTTTGTACTAGATGATCTCTGGTGACCTCTTTGGCTCAAAATCTATGATACTGGGAACTTTTCATGGACTAGAATACAGTCTTCAGCTCCAGAATAATGATGACTTCCCCAAGCTCCCAAAGTAAACGCTCTACAATGAGATTTCTGGAGACATTGCCTCTACTATTTTGTTTCCTTGGGGATCTTTGAGCTTTGAAGTTCTATAATAGTAGCTTCCAGAATATAAAGGAAGGCTGCATTATAATCCTTAGAGCCTTTCTTCTTCAGCAATAGTCATATGACAGATTTAAAAACAACAACAACAACAAACCACAGCTATACTTGGGAAATCAAATTCTCCTTAACTCTGATACTGATAATCATGGACAGAACTCTCAGTAATGGGAGAAAAATCACTTATTGTTTCTAGTGGACAGTCATGTAGCTTTTTAAGATCATTTGTCTTCATTAACATATGAGGGCATTTCCTCTATTGATACGACATAAAGCATTGCTCCAAGAGGCCTCCTGATTCCTAGAGAGCAATATCTGTAGTCTATTGAGGGTTATCTAGAATGCTGTGAATGAAACTAGGAGTCAAGATCATGAATCTCTTTGGTACAGATGCCCAACCCTGATTGGTGTTGGGGAAGGGTTTGGTTGATGATTCCTGTAGATGCCACATGAAATTTAAAATACAGAAGCATTGCTTCTCCAGGGTGATGGTCAAGCCATAACTTAATGACCTGAAGCTCAGGGGATGGAATAGATCTGAACAAAAGATATAAGAAAAGTTGGCCCTTGTTGACCATGCCTAGAGTCTTTCTTTTATGGTTCCTCTACCTAATGAGCTGGATGCCAGAGATACTCAGAAATTGCAGAAATTGGGGTTGAGTAGAATAGCCAGCAGGTCTTGAATAAAAAGAAGGTAGTTGAGAAGGAGGATCCCATGCCTAGAGGCAGTATAGGTGGTCTCAGACAAAAGAAGGGAATCTAGCATTTAGACCGAAGACCTTGAATCACGCGATCTCAAGAGTGGTGGGGCCCACGTGCTAGTCTCAGTTTGCAGGCTATAGCAATCAAAGGTAAGCCTGTTGAGAGTAGAGACTGCCTCACTTTTTTGACTTGTATCCACAGCATCCTAGCATTGTATGGCACATAGTGGGTCTTTAAGAAATGCTTATTGATTGATTTATTAATTGAAAAGGCAATCTCACAGATAAAGAATGTGGTAGCCATTGCAAACAGCTAAAAGAATTGTTTCAAACCAACTAGAACAGAAAGGCTGTGTTAAGGGTGAGTGAGAATGCTTTCAGAAAGCTGGAATGCTAATAAATTTAAAAGAGACAAGGGACTTGAGTGAAAACTTCTTTTCTAAGGTGGAGAAAATCTTTTAGGTGCCAGAGAGAGAGAAAGACAGAGAGAAAGAGAGAGAGAGAGAGAGAGAGAGAGAGAGAGAGAGAGAGAGAGAGAGAGAGAGAGAGGGTCTTTCATGTTTACAGAGCAAGGAGAAAAAAGAGCAAGAATTTCTTTCAGGAGTATATAATGGACAAAGTCCTCCAGCACAAAGAAATAACATTAGTTGATATATAGTCTAGAATTGTAAGGATGCAGTATTGCCAAACTAACTCCAGCAGCTGAGAATGAAGAACTAATCTATCCAAGACAGAATTTTATTTGGAGGATAAGACCTACGGAAATAACCCAGAAGACAAAAAAGCAGAAATGAGCAAGTCTCTAATTTCCTGTAGAAGAATTGATGTTGTCTGAATGCCAACTGAAGCATACTGTTTTCACTTTCTTCCTTTTTGGTTCTAGTCATCTTGTATAAAATGACTAATATAGAAATGTGTTACATGGTTGCACGTGTATAACCTATATCAGATTGTTTACTGTCTCAGGGAGTGAGTAGGGTAGGGAAGGAGGGAGAGATAGAATTTGGAGCTCAAAACTTTTAAAAAATGTTAAGATTGTTTTAACACATAATTGGGGAAAAATAAAATATTTGAAAAAATTGAAGCCTGAGATGAATAATAAGACAGATAAGAATGACTCATTTTTCTAACCCACTTATATGTTCTCTTATAATGCTTAGTAATAATAAATAAGAAAAAAAACCTAAAGAAAAGTGGCATATTATTTTCAGGGAGCAAGGAAAGGGAAAAGGCTGTTCCTTTCCTGCAGGAAAAGGCTAAGTGTAGAAAGGTACCAGTCTTCCCCCCAGTTCCCCAGAAAAAGGTGGTGGAGCATGGAAACTGGTAGTAACCCTCACTGGACCAAGTTCCAGGGCCCACATTGGAAGAAAGGAATATGTTGGGGTTCAGAATGGGACCATGGCCTGGTACTAGCACATGACTCTCTTGGTAAGGCATGGTTTTAGGAAAACTATGGGGAATCGTGACTAATGTAGGCCCCTGAGCTTTCAGAATATTGGGGCATGTTTTTATATTAAAACTATGTGATTTTGTTTCTTTGTATGAGGGTCTAATTAAGTTTACTTGTATTTTTTTTTATTAGTATTTTTTAACTTTCTTTTTTATTTAGAATTCCAAATGCACTCCCTGCTTCCAACCCCTCTCCCACCCATTGAAAAGGCAAGCGATATGATAAATAATAGTTTAACATTTATATAATGCTTTCTATAGGTCAGACACTGTGCTAAGCTCCTTATAATTGTTATCTCGTTTGATCCTCAGAACACCTTTAAGGTAGGTGCTATTGGTGTCCTCATTTGGCAGATGTGGAAACTGAGGCAGAGGGTAAGCAACTTGCCTTGGGCCACACAGCTAGTGTGTATCTCAGGCTACATCTGAGCTCAAGCCTATCCTGACTCCAGGCCTAGTGCTCCATCCACTGAGTCACCTCGCTGCCCCTAGGAGAATATTTTAAAGAGCCTTGTGGCCTAGACTTTACTTTCTTACATAGCAGTAAGTCAATCTTGAAATCTTGTTTCAAACTTGTTTTTTTCTGCTAGTCTGAAATTTTATTCTTAACATATTTTACTTATGACAAGAGTTTATGGTGCCATAGAAAGAACATAAGGTTTGGAGTCAGATAATCCAAGTTCATAACTCTGCTAAATCAGTTAAAACTTGTGTGATTTTTTTGGGAAAGTAGATTATTTTCTCCATCTGTTAAACAAGGGGATTAAGTTTAAATCAGAGGTTCTTAGCTTTTATTGTGTCATATACACTTTTGATGGTCTGGTGAATTCTACAGATCCCTTCTCAGACTGTTATTTTAAAAATCAAAATGGAATGGTTTTTAATTTCATTTGGAAGTTAATGAAAATAAAATTATAATGTTCTACAATTATAATTTTTTCTACTCTACCCCCCAAATCTATCCATGTACTTACTCCTTAGGTGTTCTAGGACCCCAGGATAGGAACCTTTGGTCTGGGTGAAATCTAAGGACTGATCTAGATTATAATTTGATCACTATTGAATGAACAATAGCTTTTCAGAGGCCTGGGCTTCCAGTGATGCCTCTGACACTTGGTACCTCTGTGACCAGAGGCCGTTCTCTTGTCTCTTACCTTCACGTCCTTCATCTGTAAAATGAGGGGATCAGGCTAGGTTATCTCTGAGGTCCTTCCTGGCTCCAACTTTAAGATCCTATGATGTCCCTTCCAGTTTTATTGCTAAGTAGAAAAATATAGACTGCTTGAATGCAAATACTACTGGATTGTATTCCAATTGTAACTGTAACGTGTTTTGCAAATAGGAACTCTATGAACTTTATTATTTATGTGGAAATTATGGTTATGGGACTCAATTGTCCCTTGCACCTGACTCAGAACTTGCTATGTTAGACACTTAAAGAGATACATTAGCTCTTTGAGGCCATTTGGACATTGTTATGCTATTACATTACTATTACAGCAGAGCTGTTAATGGCACTGTGGGACTGAAAATAATAAATGTGCTTCACTCAGTATCAGGCACTAGCAAGAATTTGGTATATTGGTTTTGTTTTAATGACAATAATGACACTGTGCAGAGGTCATTGGTACATTGAGACTGAAAAAGAATGTACGACTTGGGTAATAATAGTTAATAGATTGTACAGAATAGTACATGGAGAAGAAATGATAAACTTAAATTTTAAAAAAAGGATAAATTCTATTTTGACATAAGAAATTTCCTAACAAGTACTCAACAACTTTCTCCACATATAAATTACATCTCTTTCTAAACAGTTTGGTTTATAATTCATAACAGAAAGAAGGAAATATGCTATTTATTTATTTTTTATTTTTTTATTTTAATTTTTTGCTTTTTTGGAGCGGGGGAGGCAGGGCAATTGGGGTTAAGTGACTTCCCCAAGGTCACATGGCTAGTAAGTGTTAAGTGTCTGAGGCCAGATTTGAATTCAGGTCCTTCTGACTCCACGGCTGGTGCTCTATTCATTGTGTCACCTTGCTGGCCCCAAAATATGCTATTTAACTGATAATATAATCCTTATATTTATCATTGGGCAACTATGTGGCACAGTAGATAGAGTACTGGACTTAGAATCAGAAAAACTCATATTCATGAGTTCAAATCCAACCTCAAAGTAGCTGTGTGATCCTGGGTAATGTAATCTTTTTTTGCTTCAGTTCCTCATTTGTAATACATATATATATATATACATATACACACACACACACATATATATGTATGTGTATATGTATATATATGTATATGTATATATATATATAGTGTATTCTCTGTGAACATTGCTCTTTTGGATTACCTTTCTTGCTCTGTGTCATTTCGAACAAATCTTCCCATGTTTTTCTGAATTCTTCCAATATTATCCCATTATAATATTCTATCACATTGCATTCCAATATAAAGTCATAGATTGTAATTTGTTCAGCTATTCTCCAATCCTTAGGCACATTTTATTTTCAGGTTGTTTTCTATCACAAATAGAACTGTTATGAGTATTTTTGTATGTCAGTTCGTACACCTTATCTGTGTACATTTTGTTTTCTCCTAGCAGAATATATATTCTTCCTATAGAGTCTGAATGCAGACTGAAGCAAACGACTTGCTCTCTTTCTCTTTTTTTGTTTTGTTTTGTTTTCTCTTTCTCATTGTTCACTCCATTGGTTATAATCCTTCTTTACAACCTGGCTAATGTTTAATGTGAAGGTATTTGTAGATCCTATATTTGATTGCATGCCTCCATGGTGGGGAGGGGGCAGAAAAGAGAGAGAGGAAGAAAATTTGGAATTCAAGGGACTGTGGAACTGAATGTTGTAAACTAAAAGTAAATAAATAAATTTATTAAAAAAATAATATATGTTCTTCGAGGGCAGAGGTCTCTTTATTTTTGTGCTTTGTCTTCCCATGACCTAGAAAACAGCTTCACACATAGCAGGCCCTTAATATGTGCATGATGACTAGAATTTAACAATCCTGATTTTTATTCAAGAATAGTTAATTCACCACTTCCCCAGAAATTAATGCCTATTGTCTTCCCATAGCTCTCCAACAAGAGTTTTCCTAAGTTTTAGAACCTTTGCCAGCATCTAGGTATGAGAAGATACCTTAGAATTGCCTTAATTTGTGTTTATCTGATTATCAGTGATTTTGAGCTTTTTTCACAGGGGGTTACTGATAGTTTTGATTCCTCTGTTCCTAACCTCTAGCCATTTGTCTGGGGTTGGTTCTCACATATTTGTGACAATTTCCTATATATTTTGGGTGTCAGACTTTTATCAGAGATATTTAATGCTAATGTTTTGCTGATCTTTATCTTTGGTTTTAATTCTAGTTACATAGATTTTATTTGCATGAAAGCCTTTTAATTTCATAATGTCAAGATTGACTCTTTTGTCCTTTAAGATTCTTTCTATTTTGTTTCTGTTTACATGTTTTCTCCTATACAGAATTATAAAAGGTACGACCTTCCATTCTCCTCTACAATTTTTATGGAGTGATTTTTTTTAACACGTAGAACATTGATCCATTTGGAATTTATTGTGCTATAAGGTGTAAGATGCTGATCTTGACTTATTTTTTGCTAGACTGCTTTTCAATTTTCCCAGAAATCTTTTTTGAATAAATAATCCTTACCCCACTAGTTTATATTCTTAGGTTTGTTAATTTTTTCTAGGTCTTCTTTATCTAATATATTCTATTGGTCTGCTTTTCTTGTTTTTCCCTCCTCTACTATCAGTTTTGATAATTAGTGCTTTGTAACATAGTTTAATATCCAGCTGCACTAATTTCCCCTCTTCCTTATTCCACCACCCATTATATTCCTTCATATTCTTGAACTTTTATTCTACAAATAAATTTTACCATTATTTTGCTTAATTCTATGATATATCCCCTTGGTAATTTGATTGACTTAGTATTATTGATATGCTCTTCTAAGATGCAAGTTGTTTTGAATTTGTATACTCCCATCTGGACAATTTTCTTTATTATGGACTGCTTAGCTCTATATCATCAAATATCTTTCTGCTTTCAATATATTATTCACATCACCTTGGGGAAGTTGTTTAATATTATGACCTTTATTTTTTTCTACAAGCAAATGAGTATTGAAGAATCATATATGTCAAATCTGTTGCAGAGAAGTATCTTGAGCTTATGAAAACTGAGTTTCCTGGCAGGAGATCCAGCCACTAGACCAAATGATCTTTTCCCCCCTTACACCTGGGACAGTTTTTTCCAACTAAGGAATGACTCAGAGAGTCTGCCAATAGGGGAGAAGGAAGCATTTCTCTCAATTGGTACTTAAAAAGATCTTATCCTTATATGCTTATATACAACTCTTAATCATCTTCACTTCCTTCCTCACAAAGACAAAATAAGATCATAGATTCAGATCTAGAAGGGATCTAAGAAGCCATCTTAGAGTCCAACCTCCCCCCACTTTCTTTTTTTTTTTTAACAGATAAGAACATTGAAATCCAAAAAGTCAAGTAACTTATCCAATGTCACATGTGAAATAACAAAGGCTAAATTTGAACCCAGATTGTCTGATTCTAAATCCAATCACCTAAACCACATTGCCTAAAAAATTGTAAGATATAGTTGGAGAAGATAGGGGAAAATTGGGACACTAATGCATTATTGGCAGTGCTGTGAATTGATTCAGTCATTCTGCGGAACAATTTGGAACTATGCCCAAAGGGCTATATAATTGTGCAAAACTTTTGATCCAATGATACACTACTAGGCCTGTGTCCCAAAGAGATCATCAAAAAGTGAAGTTGACCCACATATACAAAAATATTTAGAGCAGTTCTTTTTGAAGGTGGCAAATGAGGGAATGCCCATCAATCAGGGGAATGTATGAACAAGCTGTGGTATATGAATGTAATGGAATACTATCGTTCTATAAGAAATGAGGAGGAGGTGGATTTCAGAAAAACCTGGAAAGACCTACATGAACTGATGCTGAATGAAGTGAGCAGAACCAGGAGAACACTGTATACCACAACAGCAACACTGTGTGACAATCAGCTGATCCAAGACAACTCCAAAAGACTCATGATAGAAAATGCTATCCACATCCAGAGAAAGAACTCTGGAGTCTGAATGCAGATTGAAACATATTATTTTCACTTTTGGGGGGGGCTTTCCCTTTTGTTCTGTTTCTTCTTTTACAATATAATTAATGTGGAAATATGTTTAATATGATTGCACATGTATAACCTATATTAAATTGCTTGCCATCTTGGGAGGGAGAGGGTGGAGAGGAGGGAGGGATGGAGAAAAACTTGAAATTCAAAATCTTATAAAAATGAATGTTGAAAACTGTCTGTACATGTAATTGGAACAAATAAAATTCTTTTTGCCAAAAAAAAATAATTCTAAGAGGAAGACATGAAAAGGACCTCTTATAATTCATCAAATCTAACCTCCTCTTTTTACAGCCACTCATTTCTACAACTTAATGTGGCCAAAAATGTTGGGAGAGGAGAAGAACAAAAAATATAATTTGTTTTAGGTCTCCAAATCAAGCACTGTTTCATTTTTGACTTAATGTTTATCAACTAGTTGATTGATCTGGGTTCAAATTCTGACTCTGACACTTAAGACCTATGAGAGGGACCTTGAACAAATCATTTACCTTCTCTGGGCTCAGGTTTTTTTTTTCATTTTAAAAATTATAGGGATGAACTGGATGGCCTCCAAGATCCTTTCACCCTCTAGATCTATGTTCTGTAATCCTGTGAACTATTGCATGGAGGGAGAGGACACTGAACTAAAACTATTCCTGTGCATTCTTTATTAATGCAAGTTAGAAAGACCACTCCATCTGGACATTGGTTTCAGGTGGCCTCAGGAAGGTGATTAGGCCATTAGTGATGTAAATGTAAGTAAATACAGAAAGTAAATAAATGCTGAAATAAAAATTATGGACAATTTAATGATTGTCTTGTCTTCTCTGAAAGGAGGACCTGGGTCATCTATCTTTATTTAAGCAACATCAAGTATTTAGTAATCCAGGAGCTTGGGGCAGCTAGGTGGCATAGTGGATAAAGAACCAGCCCTGGGGAGGACCTGAGTTCAAATCCAGCCTCAGACCCTCGACACTTAATAGCTGTGTGACCCTGGGCAAGTAAGTCACTTAACCTCGATTGCCTCAAGCTCCCTTCATCCCCACCAAAATCCTGGAGTTTCTGTATTCCTCCCATTCACTATGGAGCATGAAGTTGTACAGAGGATGTCCTTTCTTCCTGTGCTTACTTGAGACTATGAACAACTTTTAGATCCTTATTCCCGAGACTTTTTCCAACTTAGCAGTCTAATGTTAACTAGTCACTTGGCTGAATGGTACTAGTATTCAAGGTTCTCTACAATCTGGACCATTTAGAAATTTAAAAAACTTTTTTTGATAACTGGTTTAATTTGAGAGAAGAATATGTTTTACATAATTATTATTGAGAATAACGAAGAAGAAAATACATATGTTCTTGCTTTTTTGCAATCCTTTTAAAAAGTTAAGGTTTTACTTTTCATACAGATAAAGTCAGATCTAAATAACTGGAAAAACACAAGTTGCTCATGGATAGGCTGAGCTAATATAATAAAAATGACAATTCTACCTAAATTAAATTACTTATTCAGTGCCATACCAATCAAACTACAAAAAATTATTTTATAGAACTAGAAAAAACAATAACAAAATTCACCTAGAAGAACAAAAGGTCTAGAATATCAAGAGAATTAATGAAAAGAAATGCAAGGGAATATGACCTAGCTGTACCAGATCTTAAAATGTATTATAGAGCAGCAATCCTTAAACTCCTTGGTACTGGCTAAGAAATAAGAGTGGTGGATCAGTGGAATAGGTTAGATACAGGAGACCTAACAGTCAATGACAACAGTAATCTAGTATTTGATAAATCCAAAGACTTCTGCGTCTGGGATAAGAACCCACTATTTAACTAAAACTGCTGGGAAAACTGGAAAATCGTATGGCAGAAACTAGGCATAGACCAACATCTTACACCCTATATTAAGATAAAATGGGTATGAGTTAGATACAAAGACTGATACTATAAGCAAAGTAGGAGAGCAAGGAGTAGTTTACATGTCAGATCTATGGTGAGGGGAAGAATTTATGACAAAATAAGAGATAGAGAACATTATGAAATGCAAAATGGATGATTTTTGACTACATTAAATTGAAAAGTTTTGGCACAAACAAAGCAAATGCAACAAAGATTAGAAGGAAAGCAGAAAGTTGGGAAACAATTTTTACAGCCAGTGTTTCTGATAAAGGTCTAATTTCTAAAATATAAAGAGAATTGAGATGAATTTATAAGACTACAAGTCATTCCCCAGTTGATAAATAGTCAAAGGATGTGAACAGGCAGTTTTCAGAGGAAGAAATTAAATCTATCTATAGTCATATGAAAAAAATGCTTTAAATCATTCTTGATTAGAGAAATGCAAAACAAAATGACTCTCAGGTACCACATCACATCTATCAGATTGGCTAACATGACAAGACAGGAAAATTATAAATGTTGGAGAAGATGTGGGGAAATTGGAACACTAATGCATCGTTGGTGGAGTTCTAAACTGATCCAGCGATTCTGGAGAGAGATTTGGAACTATGCCAAAGGGCTATGAAATTGTACATACCCCTTGACTCAGTAATATGACTTCTAGGTATCCCAAAGAGATCATAAACATGAGAAAGGACCCACATGTACAAAAATATTTATAGCAGCTCTTTTTATGCTGGCAAAGAATGGGAAATTGAGGGGATGTCCATCAATAGGGGAATGGCTGAACAAGTTGTGGCATATGAATGTAATGGAATACTATTGTGCTATAAGAAATGAGGGCAGGCAGACTTCAGAAAAACCTAGACAGACTTACGTGATCTGATGCTGAGGAAAGTGAACAGAACCAGGAGAATATTATACACAGTAACAGCCATATTGTGCCATGACTGACTTTGATAGACTTGGCTCTTCTTAGCAATGCAAGGAGCTAAGACAACCCCAAAAGACTCATGATGGAAAATGCCATCCACATCTAGAGAAAGAATTTTGGAATTTGAATGTAGATAATTTCTTTTCATTAATTCTCTTGATATTCTAGACCTTTTGTTCTTCCAGATGAATTTTGTTATTGTTTTTTCTAATTTCTAATAATCTCTAATAATTTTTAGATGGCACAGAAGGTAGATCGAAGCATACGATTTGCTTTTGTTTTCTTTTGTTGTTTTTTCTTTCTCATGGCTCTAATTCTTCTTTACATCATAAGTAATGTGAAAATATGTTTAATGTGAATGAATGTATAAGTAGAGCCTATACTGGATTGCACACTGTCTTGGGGAGTGGAGGAAATGGAGGAGGAGAAAATGTAAAACTGAAAATCTTATGGAAGGGAATGTTGACAACTAAAAATAAATAAATTAATTGTGTATGTATGTATGTATACACACACACATATAGTTAAGGTTTTAGTGTTTTAATCTTCTACTTGCTACCAACATTTATATGATGCTTTATGGGTTGCAAAGTGCTTTATGTATATTATCTCATAATAACCTTCATGTAGGTGCTATTATCATTCTCATTTTTACAGATGAGAAAAGAGAAGCTGAGAAAGATTAAAAAAGTGACTTGCCTGGGGTCACAGAGCTAGTACATGTCTGAGAAGATTTAAATTCAGATCTTCCTGTCTCTAATTCCCATATTTTATCCATTATGCCGCCTATCTACCTCATATTATCAGTGTTACCTTGGAGAAGCCTCTTATGCTCTTGGGTTTTTGGTATTTGAATCCATATAATGAGAGGGTTAGTCCAAGAATAATTCAGGGCATCCTTGAATTATGAGGCCTTCATATCTTCCCTCTCTTCCTCCCTGCCCCTCTAGTTATTCCATTGCCATATGAATATCACGGAATCCCTGTTGCTTATTCTCTGTAATTACCTTTTCAGTGTTTCTCCTCTCTAAAGGCCCCAGGGGGGAAATAATCCAGAACAATTAATGGCAGACATGCTGCAGGCATCTGGACATTTCCCCAGATGCCCAAAGAGTTGCAGATGGCACACATGTGACAGTTTGTATTTTATTCTATAATGAGGAGACTTTCAGGAATGGCCTCTCTTCTGGTCCCAAAGTATGCAGATGGTGTGGCAAGCCAGATGCAGAATAAGTGATTGAGTTTCTGGGTTCTAGGGATCATGTCATAGTTCATTCATGTTAAGAGAACCTGGGATCAGATAGCTATCGGAAACTAATTTAAAGAGGTCATCTGGTGAGTGTGTCCATATATCTTAAAGATGTATCTCTTCAAGATTTATGAATATATTATGTACATATATCTCTCCAATGGCTTTAATTGTGTGTACACACACATATCTAATGACTCATCAAATATTCACTTTTTATCATTAGTGTGTGTATATATATATATATATATATATATATATATATATATGATATATATGATAACATCTCTCCCATCAGCAAAGAGCTGAAATTTTTACCAACTTTCCTATTATCTTCTGTATAAATGAGCCATATCCCATCAGTCTGAAGAGAAGGCCTTGTCAATTTTCAGAAGGTAAACAGCTTGATGCAGCTAACAAATCTTTATTGCTATGCTGCTAGTAGATGTATACCAGGTAACAGTGTAATACATCTGTATTGGCTGAAATAGGAAATTCAGAACAAATCTGTTATATTCAGCATAGCTACAGCCTTTCTTATGGTGGTAGGGGGATGGAGTGGGGTAGAGAATGGAGCTATTTGGCTTCATTAAAGCAACCATTTGTCATAAACTGCTTCAACAATAGGTAGTAGTGGTTCCATTGCCCTCCACGTGGGACCAATTTAGTAATGAATGGGAAGAGAAAGTACCTTTTCAAAACTCCTCAGGGCCCAGAAGAGGGATGGCTTCTATAAACTTCCATGAAGTATTTTGATTTGATCAGATTAGACTCCTTCCTTGTTTTTGGGGGTCTGAAGACAAACATTTGACTTTGCTTTTTCCTTGTTTCACATCCCACAAATGGGAGCAGTAACTGTATAGAATGCTTCCCTAGGATATGATGGGAAAAGAATGGTAGCCTTATCTCTAACATCTGAATCAACTTCTATGTACACTTAAAATCATGATTTTATTTTCTTTTTCTAATAATTAAAAAAAGTTGATTACCCACTAAAAAGCGGTGTAAGTGGAGAGCCCTTGAAATGGAGACCATTTGTGGGGGGTGTTATGTCTTAGGATGGAGGGTTTTTTTTTTCACACTTAACATATTAGGAATAGAGAAGATAGCTCTTTAATGAAAGGATAGAACTTGTCATTCTGTGTTTTGGTTAGATTTATGCTGATAGGTATAGAGGAAGTATAGTTAGAAGGTCAATGGGACAACTGGGCAGGTCAGTGGTTCCAAGAATCCGTCTTGAGAAGGGTCATGACAATAACACATTTAGCTTCCAACTCTTCCTCCGCACTGCATACTTTAATATTATCTGGGCTACCAGTTTATGACTGAGGGAGGCTCAGCCTTCCAGCTTATATTCTATTGAGGTGGAGAGGTAGGAGCACCAGTAAGGAAATCTAAAATATGTACAGATCTAACACTGAAGGATTGCTTCTGTGTCCAAAGGGGGTGAGGCATGTATCATTCTCTTTTCCACTTTCAGATCCAGAACTCAGACATACAGAGCCATCCAGATCAGGTTCACTCCTAGGGCATCCTGGTTCCCAACTACTATTATGATTGGTTGGGAGACTGCTGTTTCAACCTCACCAGAAGATAAAACAGTTTGTGGGCTTACAATTAGGTATTTCACATTGCACTTTGATTCCAAACCTGAACCTCCCTTGGACTTAACATTTGAATGTTTTTACAATCACCCTCTTCTACCGGCCCCTGTTAATCGCTCTTCCTACTGAACCCAGGACCTTAGGATCTATCGAACTCGTGGGGTCTTTTCTAAGCCTGGATATATTAAAGACTGATATTTTATGACCTTCTGGGGAGAGACAGTGAGGACCCAGAGAGCAGCAGTAGTGATGGGGTGGGGGAAAGAGTACAATGCATTTCCCCATACTTCTAATGGGGTCATTAGAGACTGAATTCACCACTTGCCACAGGGGAGAGACAATGTGAGAGATAGATCTGGAAGCTATTTCTACTTTTAACTCAGGCAACTTCCTACTCCCAGGCTGTTGTTATGTTAGTAATTAGGGCTAAGGTGTGGGAGGGCGGGGAGAGGACTATTTGTAGTTTGGGAAAGTTCTGATCAACCAAATCCTTTCAAGTCTAAGTCACAGCCAGGAAGAAGCCCCAAAGTTCCCACATGATTGGTCAGAACCAGGAAAGGCAACTCTGAACATGCTCCATGGGATGGCCTTTATTAGAAGAATATGCAAAGAAAATATTAGGATTTTTTTGGGGGGAGGAAGGTACTATTAATTTGGGGGGGGTGGAAATCAGGATGGACCTATAGGAAGAGACATCTGAGCTGAGACTTAAGAGGGGCTAGGGATTGTAAGAGATGGAGGTCAGAAGAGCAAACCTTATATTCTTTTCTAGAAATCATTCAAGTTTGTGTGAAGAGACACATAGATTATGAAGGGGAGGAGAAGGGGAAGGAGTTTACGGTAGAGCCTTCACAGGACAGCCAAAGGTTCTTAGTGGGTTTGAGAGAGGAAGAAAAGGGACCTTATAGAAAAACCTGGTTCAGAAGGAAGACTGAGGAGAACCTGTCCTTTTCCAAAGGAGGAGTACGTGTTTGGCATTTCCGAATCTAATTTCCAATCTCTGTTGGGCTTCCCACAGTTTCAAATAGCTGCCAGACAAATGGGAAAAGAGAAAGTTTTATCTTTAATATTTTCATATGAAACTTCTTTTGATTATTAGAGTGATTCAGAATGGTAAAGGGTTTTGAATTTAAAGGGTTAAAAATGAAGTTGTGACGTTGTCATTTCTTTAGCCTTTGTGAATCTAGGGCACATTCCTTGTCAATTCTCCTCTTTCTCTGCTTTCATCCCTTTCTATTCCATCCACTGCATTGCTGACAAATTGTTCATCCTGAAACACTTCTTTGCACATCATGTCCTGTGTCTCACACACATGCACACACACACACACACACACACACACACATACATACACCCCACAAATCCATAGTTCTTTATTGCTTACAGAATAAAGCCCAAGCTTTTTAGCCTAGAATTCAAGCCACTCCCCCATCTCCCTAATCTGCCTCTTTAACCTCACATTGCTATGTTCCCTTAGAATCATGAATTCTCTACTCTGGCCACATTGGTCTATGTAATAAGAACACATCATCATGATCCACTCCACCTTCCAAATATACCTTTTCTCTTTCTGTTCCTCCTACTTGGAAATCCCTTCTGTCTTCTCTCTTGGAGTTTCGTGATACTGACCCAAAACATCAGGATAATAGCGTTATAGCTAAACGGTCCTTTAGAGGACATCCAATCCAAATTCCTTATTCTTCAGGTGAAGAAAGGAAGGAAGGAAGAAAGGAAGGAAGGAAGGAAGGAAGGAAGGAAGGAAGGAAGGAAAAGACAGAGGGAGAAGGAAGGAAGGAAGAAAAAAAAAGAAAAACAACTATGTACAAAAAGATATAGACAAGACAGTTTGGAGGAATCTCAAAAGAAAGGCACCAGCATCACAGAGGCCTAGGAAAGGCAGAGGTAGTGATGAGGAAGGAGGAAAATCCAGGTTTGGCAGATGGCTAGTGAAAACGCTCAGAGTTGGGAGAGTGGTCCATAATGTAGGGATCGTGTCTGATACACCCGTATATGGGTGACAGACAAGAGATCTTCAATCAAAGGATCATAGGTTTAGAGCTAGAAAGAACTATTAGAAACCACTGAGTCCCTCCTCTTTAAAGAAGAGGAAAATGAATCACAGAGAGGTTAAGTGACTTGTCTAGTGGCACACAGCTAGACAATATCTGAGGTAGGGATTTGAACTTATTTCTTCTTGATGCTAACTCCAATTCTCTATCCACTAAGCACAGAGTCCAAGGAAGATAATAATGATAAAAAAGAGCTCACATTTGAGAGGCTATGAAAAAAGCCAACCTTATTTCAGCCTTGAAAATTCTCTGTAAGCTGCCTCACTCCTCCCCCTTCAAGGTTCTGAATAACTTCTTATGGCCACCAATACAGGTTAGATAAGAAATTTCTGTTTATTTGGAAATCTAATAGACTATTAGGTCCTTAAGAGCAAGAATTTTCTTTTTCATTTTGTTTTTGTATCCCAGTATCAAGGGTAGTGGGTTGTAAATAGTAGGTGCTTACTAAATGCTCATTGGATTAAATTTAAATCATCTTGCTTATAAAAGTACAGAGTATGTTGAAAGGAATACTCTTTTGGAGTGGATTAGTTAGGAAACTTTGCTCCACACATCTTTAATATATCACATTGATAATTAAAAAAACATGGTTTATTTATTTTTGACAGACTTGCTATATGTGATGCTTGACAATAGATGGAATTAGTTTAAACAAAACCTGGTGTTCCTGCCCTGAAGAACTCATTGGAAGGACAAAGCAGTGCAGAGAATGCAAAATAAACCTAATGCAGGTGAGTGTGAGCTGCCTCCCTATGTTGTCCCAACGTCCATTAGACAAATGACAGCCCCAGTGACTGTCAGTCATTCAGCATTCTAGAGGCTGACTTGTCATTTGTTTGACTCTGACACACATTTTCCATTAATGTCTTTGGCATCGATGTCCCAAGGACCATTATTATCCCAAAGATGAATGGTTTTTACACAGTGTAAACATTTCAGTTTAGAAGCTGTCCCTGCCATTTCCTAGGAACATGGTTTTCAGTAGCACATGCATTGAAGAGGCAGTATGGTACAATGAATAGATAGAAAGGAGTCAGGAAGACTCAGCTTCAAATTCTACCTAAGTCATTTCCTAGATGAATGACCCTGGGAGAGTCACTTAACCTCTCTCAGTCTCAGTTTCCCCACCTATAAAAAGGGGATAATATTAATACCTTCCTCAAAGGGTTATCTGGATGATCAAATGTGATATTATATGCAAAGTGCTTTGCAAACTTTAAAGAGTCATATCAGTAATAGCTGTTATTATTGATAACTTCAGTGATATGCTTCCAGCCACTGGAATGAGGAGACAAGATACATAAACACGAAAAGGTGAGAAACAGAGCAGGGTAGTAAAGATGCATTGTCAAGTCCTTGGTACAGATGATACCTGCTGTACGAGTTCAGAAGCAGAAGTCGCTTCCAGAAAAGATGGCCTGGAAAGGCTTTACAGAGGAGATCAGATTGAAGTTGAGCTTTAAAATATGGTTAGGGTTTAGTGGAGGGTGAAAGAGAGAAAATCCCAGGCAAGGCAAGTAATGAGCAAAGACACACCGATAGTCAAGAAAATTATAAACTTGCTTAGTCAGAATAAATGTGATTAGGGTGACCCAGAGGTAACATGGGATGTAACTATTATCTTCAAAGGCAATCCCTCCCTTGCTGTAGCATAGACACTCTTTAAAGTCTGTCTCCTTTTTCAGACTCAAGGATAGAAAATAAATATGTAATCAAAGGGAATAATTTATATTCATCCAGCCATGTCATAAAGATAAGCTGGCTGACTCTGATCTAACCCAGCCCTTGTTAGAACATCAATTTGTTTCTGATTTATGGAAATATGAAAGGACAGAAACCCAGGGTCAGACAATAAAAACAACTGAACTAAATGTGTGTAGTTAGGAAAGAATTGGAAATAGTGTTCAGATGTTTACTCAGACTATCCGAGCGTCATAAGCTTGCCACATTTGTGAGGAGCCACTCACATTTCTAGATTCTGCCCTAACAAACTAGAAAGTATTACCTTAGTTCTCACCCTTTGGATTTGGGGTCCCAGCAAGAGGTAGCAGTGAAGATAGACAAATGAGTTAAGAAATAGGGTGGCATCCTTTGGGATGGATGCAACCAAGTATTTAAAGCAAATGGGAGAGCTGAAGTTAGGTCATTTCTCTCCTTGCTATGCCCCTCCCTCCCTCCATCTTTAGCCCATGAATTATGACCATATTCAAAGACTAATTTCTAGTTTCCAATGGAATCGGATTTGGGGAGAGGAGTCTCTTAATTAACCAGACACATCAGAAATTTTAACACAAGAATAACCTTTAAATCAGCTTCTTTTCTCATTGGTCAGATTAATTTGGGGATTTGGTCAACACTGGATGGTGGCAACTACGATGTTAGACTTTGAGGTTATCCAAAGTAAAAAAACAAAACCCCAAAACAAAACAAAACAAAAACCAAACAACATAAGGCAGACCCTGCAGAGAAATGGCAGAAGCAGATGGCTGTTCGCCTCTTGTAGGTATGTCTGAAATGTATCTATTTATTTAAAGGGGGCCATGTGTTCCTTTGATGCAGTCGTTGGAGTATATTTGATTCAGTGGGTGCTACTTATAATCACTGGTGTTTGTGAAGAAGGACAAAATAGATTTGGAGTGATTATTTACTGTAATTGTCTGAAAGTGAAGAAAGTGGTCATTGGGAGTCAGTGTGTGGAGAGTGAGACTGAGGGTTTGGTAGGTGTGGAGCCCCACAGTTTGGGATCCCCTATAATAGGAAGAGAGATATAGCTGGCTTTCCGTGTTGTGACCCTCAGCTTTCTCATTGATAGAATGGAAATAATAATATTTGCATCACTTATCTCATAGGCCTACACGCAGAATCTTAAAAATCTCATTTAAATATGAGCTATTATTATACTTTAAGAATTTCTGATTTCATCTGTTAGAGACTCCCTCTGTTGACACAGATTGTAATCTTCATTCATCTTAGGGGAAAGTGTTCTTGGGTTGCTAGAAGTGAGAAAACTTTCCCCGTGTTCTGATGATGAGTCTAGCTGCTCTTAGCTTAGCTGACTTGTGAAGGTAGATGCATGTTTGTTGGCAGGCCGTACTAAAGGCCTTTCCAATATGGTAGGACTTGCCAAAGCTCATGCTTTGCTTGGGTAGCTTTCAAGACCCTAAGGTCATTTTGAGAAATCAGAGTACGTTATTATTACTGCCTTAGAATTAACCTACCAATACATAAAAAATAGTATGTATTTTTTTTCTTTCTAATAAAGAGGGGTCTCAGATACTCAGATGGATCTGTGATTTCTGCAATGTGGATATTCTTTCCACTGATGTAGAATTCAAACTGGTCTTTCCATAAGAGTGTCTCTTGTTCAATGTCCTTCACTGAGTTAATTACAGGAGATCTACTTGCTCTGTTGGGAGCCTTTCTTACTTTTTCCTGACATCCCTAGGGAAGCACTCACACTGTCCACCTGTTTTTCTTTACTCTTGCAAAATGGTCAGTATACCTTCTTTTCCAACTGTTCATTTCCTTGATGACATCCTTTACCCTTATTCTTCTAAACTTTTTATATGCTATAGTTTGGGCAGCTAGGTGACACAGTGGAAAGAGCCCTGGGTATGGAATCAAGAAAGACTCATCTTCCTGAGTCCAAATACAGCCTCTGATACTTACTAGCTGTGCTACCCTGGGCAAGTCACTTAACCCTGTTTGCCTCAGGGTAAATGAGTTGCAGAAGGAAAAAGTAAAACACTCCAGTATTTTTGCCAAGAAAACCCCAAATGGGGTCACAAAGAGTTGGATACAAGTAAAACAACACAGTAACAACAGTTTGCTCACATTTGTTTTGCCTATTCTTTGGGCACTCCCCATTTTCAGTTCTTCAGATAATACAAAATTCCTTGACTACTTATCACAATACCCAGAGAATATTAGTAGCAACCACTATGATTATTCTTTATTGACTTTTTTATTCTGTATCAAAAAATCACCTTAAAGTATCTTTTCCAACAAGGTGTATCTCATACATGCATTAACATCTTTCAATATTCCTTAAATAACCTTGTTCAGTAACCCTGTGATCATAAATACCAAGTGAGACATACTGAAAGGTGTTTGATACTGTCATAGAGGGGGTCTACAGAAGAGAACACGTTGGAAAGGTATTCCTTATGGATAATGAGGTCATTTCAAATGGTCTTTGTGCAAATGACATTGTGCCAGTTGCATCAAGCCATAGAACATTGCAGGAGTTTTTGGAGATTAGTAATCATTTAAAAGAGTTTGGTCTAACTATCCATAAAGGAAAAATCAAGCAGATAAAGTAGCCACTTGTCCAGCTTGGACCACGTTAGCAGGATATGTTCAATGAGGACAATGAGAGCTGCTCCCCTCAGATGTCTAAAGGTAACCCTGAGGAGCTGTGGCTTCTAATGTTATCTCTCAAGATCCCTCGTATGTTGTGACTCCAATATCAAGCAACCAGTAGAAATTGATTAGCTAATTGAAAAGAGTATTTACCAGGAGGGTGTAACAAGAAAAATAATTACTAAATATACCTTCCCCAACTCTGAGTCCCATTCTTTCCTTACATGGACACAAGATTCCTTAGAGAGAGTGAGATTAAACTTTATAGTATGAGGTAAGTGAATCACATGTGTAAGGAACACAGGAACCCCAACTTCTGGCCCCAGGAGTCCTTTTCTTCTGTCATGGAGCCCTCGTGAGGTCAATTAGTTTGTCAATAAATATTTATTAAACACTTACTATGTTCCAGGCACTGTGCTAAGTTCTGGAAATACAAATAAAACAAAAAGAGAGACAATTCCTGTCCTCAAGGAGCTTACATTCTTTTTAAAAATGTTTTTATTGGTGTCTTTTGCTTTTTCATCATAATTTTCCTCAGTATCCTTCCCTCTACCTCTCCAAGAGAGCCACCCCATATAACAAATAGTACTTTTCAAAGACAAAAAAAGAAAAGAAAAAGAAGAGGAAAAAAATCAGTCCAACTGATCAATTAATTGAAAAAGTTTGAAATCATGTAAATGTGCAACACTTGAGGACTTCTCAATTCCGTAAATGGGTGGGTTGGGGTTGCTTTCTCATATATCATTCAAATCATATTCATAATCATTTTTCTGCATTCACTTTTAACTCACACATATGTGGTTCTTCTTTCCATCTGCATTGTTGGAGTCAGTGAGTATGGCATTTTTTTTTTTTACTTATTTTACTCTGTATCAGTTCACATAGATCTTTTCATGCTTCTCTATATTCATCACCTTCATAATTTCTTATAACACAGTAATACTTCATTATATTCGTGTACTGCTATTTGCTTGGCCATTCCCCCACTGATGGACATCTGTTTTGTTTCCTTTTCTTTTCTGTCACAAAAAGTGCTACCATGAATGTTTTGGTACATACTGGGACTTTCTTATTATCAATGGTTTCCTTGGGATATAAGCTCAGTAATGGAGTATCTGGTT
>CM053587.1:80366908-80391265 GCA_028646515.1 Pseudochirops corinnae
AATACATAAAATTAAATTTAATATAACAAGTGAATAGATTAAATATGTAAATTACATATTAAATATATAAATTAAACTAATAGATTATTTTATGGGGGGACAATAAAATAAATAAACCATTGGTTAATTTGATTTTTAAAAAGGAAGAAGAAAATCAAATTACTAACATAAAAAATGAAAAGGGTGAATGCACCACTAAAGGAGATGAAATTAAAGCAATTATTACGAGCTATTTTGCCCAGTCATATGCCAGCAAAACTGATAACCTAAGTGACATGGATGAATATTTACAAAAATATAAACCATCCATATTAACAGAAAATGAGGTCAATTACTTCAAAAGCCTTGCCTTAGAAAAATAAATTGAATCAGACATCAACGAGAAGATCCCTAAGAAAAAATCCACAGAACGAAATGGATTTACAAGTGAATTCTACCAACCATTCAAGAAACAAGGAGCAAAAACAGAGAAAGAAAACTATAATTTCCTTAATGAATATGGATACAAAATATTTTTTACATACTAGAAAAGAGATTACAGAAAAATATTGCAAAGATCATACACTATGACCAGGTGGGATTTATATCAGAAATGTAGGGTTTGTTCACTATTCGAAAAGCTATCAGCATAACTGACTATATCAATAACAAAACCAACAAAAATCACACGATTCTATCAACAGATACAGAAAAAGCCTTTGAAAAAATACAACACCCATTCCTATTAAAAACATTTGAAAGCATAGGAATCAATAGAGTCTGTCTTAAAATGATTAAGTATTATGTATCTAAAACCAAGAGCAACCATTATCTCTAATGGTGATAAATTTGAAGCCTTCCCAACAGAAATGGATTTGAAGCAAGGATGTCTATTATCACCACTCTTACTCCATATTGCACTAAAATGCTAGCTATAGCCATAAAACAAGAAAAAGAAATTGAAAGAATAGAAACAGGCAACAATGAAATAAAACTATTACTCTTTGCAGATGATATGATCTTGCCCTTAGAGAACCCTAGAGAATCAACTAAAAAAAATTTGAAATAATTAACAACTTTAGCAAAGTAGCAGGATATAAAATAAACCCACATAAATCATTAGCATTTCTATATACTACCAATAAAACCCAGCAGAAAGAAATAGAAAGAAAAAATCCATTTAAAATAACTTCAGACAATATAAAGCACTTTGGAATCCACCTGCCAAGCAAATCCAGGGACTTATGAACACAATTACAAAACACAATTCATGCAGATAAAGACAACTCTAAACAATTGCAAAAATACTCATTATTAATGGGTATGCCAAACCAATATAACAAAAAATTACAATTCCACCTAGGTTTACTTATTCTGTGTCATATCAATCAAACTATCAAAGAGTTATTTGATAGAGCTAGAAAGAATTGATAACAAAATTGATAATAAAAAATTGATAACAAAAAAAATGAAAGATAAATACATCAAAGGAATCAATAAAACAAAAATGTTCAGGAAGGTCGCCTAGCAGTACCAAATTTCAGACTATTTTACAAAATACTAATCATCAAAACAATCTTGTACCAGCTAAGAAATAGAGCAATGGATCAGTGGAATAGATTAAGTATATAATGCATAGCAATAAATGATCATATCAATCTAGTTTTTGATAAACCCAAAGATCCAAGCTTGGGGATAAGAACTCACCATTTGACAAAAATTGCTGGGAAAATTACAATGCAGTTTGGCAGAAATTAGGCATAGACTAAAATTTCACACACACACATCCAAAAAAGGCAAAATTGGATAAATTCTTTAAACATAAAGAGCAATATCATAAACAAATTAGGATAACATAGAAAAATATATCTGTCAGATCTATGGATAAGGGAAGAGTATAGGTCAAACCAAGAAATAGAGAGGATTATGGGAAGTAAAACAGATCATTTTGATTACTAGAAATTAAAAAGTTTTCACATAAACAAAACTACAGCCAAAATTAGAAGGAAAACAAGAATGTGTGCAGAGGGGAAATTATAGCAAGTTTCTCTAATAAAGGCCTCATTTCTCAGATATATAGGGAACAGAGCCAAATGTATAAAAACATTCCCCAGATTATATATGGTCAAAGAATATATACGGATAGGCAGTTTTCAGAAAAATCAAAGCATTCAATAGTCACATGAAAAATGCTCTGAATTAATACCGATTAGAGAAATGCAAGTTAAAACAACTCTGAGATACCACCTCACATCTATCAGATTGGCTAATATGACAGAAAAGGAAAATAATTGCTGGAGTCGATGTGGAAAAATTGGGACACTAATACATTACTGGTAGTTTTGAACTATTCCAATCATTCTAGAGAAGAATTTGCAACTATGCTCAAAGGGCTATAAAACTATAAACCTGCAGTACCACTACTAGATCTGTATCTCAAAGAGATCAAAGAAAAGGGGACAAAAATATCCTTCTGTGGTGGCAAAGAATTCGAAATCAAGGGAATTCCCCCATCAATTGGGGAATGACTGAACAAATTGTGATATGGCTGTGATGGAATACTATTATACTCTAAGAAATGATGACCAGGATGGTTTCCAAGAATCCTGGGAATGCTTATATGAACTCACACAAAGTGAAATGAGAAGAACCAGGACATTATACATAGTGATAGCAATATCATAATGATGATCAACTGCGAAAGACTGAGCTACTTTGATCAAAACAAATCTTCCAAGATAATTCCAAAGGACTTATAATGAAAAAATACTATCTACTTCCAGAGAAAGAACTGATGAACTCTAAATACAGAATGAAGCATGTTTCCCCCTCTTTTTTTCTTTTCTTTGTGTTTTCTTTTGCTACATGGCTAATATGGACATTTGTATTACATTATCTCACATGCATAAACGATATCAAATTGTTTACCTCCTCAAGAAGGAGGGAGAAAGAGAATTTGGAATTGTTAACTCCAAAATGTTAAAAAAAAAAAAAAAAGGTTAAAAGTTAAATAAAAATATATTTAAAAAAGAAAAGAAATAGTGGTTCAGGTTAGGGTGTCACCAATCAAGAGAGCAGGTTGCAGAGTGTGTATCCAGGGTGTGTAGAGAAATTCAGAGCTAATAAACTGAAATTTCATATGGGAAGCAAAGGGAAACAGAATAAGCATTTAAATACCTATTGTTTGCCAAGTACTACACTAAATGCTTTATAAATATGATCTCACTTGAAATAGGTAAATGTAAAAATCCTACACTTGGGTTCAAAAAATCAATTTATCAAGTGAAGGATAAGCAACTTTTGTGTGACTACATAACAATTCATATTAAAAGGGCCTGAAGATTTTAGTGAACAGCAAGCTCAGAGTAAATCAGTATTGTGACAAAATGGCTTTCACCCCTCCCCCTAAAAAAATAAAGCTAAAGGTGAGGACATCTTCTTTGATTCTTTGATAGAACTGCCTATTAATAGATTCCTCTGCAATCCCACTGTACAGTAATCTGATCAAATCACATCTGGAGTAGTCTACTCCCATTAAAATGCCACATTTAAGAAAGAATATTGACAAATTAGAATGGGTTCAAAGAAGGGCAACAGGATCTTGAGGAAAAATGGCACCACATCACATGAACATTCATTGAAAAAACTATGGATGTTCATTCTGGAGATGAGAAGGATATATTCAAATATTTGGAAGGTAAGGATTGTGGGAGAATTAGATTGCTGTGCATAGCCTCTTAAGAGAAATGGATTGAAGATATTTAGAGACACATTTCAGATTGACTGAAAAAAAGCTTCCTTATTATTAGAAATATCCAAGAGTGGAATGAACTGCCTCTAGTAGTTCTCTATTAATAGAAGTCTTCAAGTAGAGGTTGGATTTGTCTATTTGTCAAGATGTTATGAAGGTGCCAATTAGATTAGATACTTTTAAGGTCTCTTCTAACTTTGAGAGACAACAAAATAAGGTAGAAATATTAGAGTTGTAGAAGCCAAGAAACCTGGGTTTTCTTGTAGCTTTTGTATGGCCTTTCTGTATGACTTTAGAAAAGTGTAATGGTAATGTAATTTGAATTTGAAGATCCCTTTGTGTAAGCAAAGGTAGCAGGTACTTAGCACTTAGTAATTGATCAAGCCTCTGTTGGGGAAACAGAAGGTATGAACTCCTGTCTCTTGTTGCTGATGTTAACAGGAAGAGGTTGGCTGAAACAGAAAGCTAATCTGTGTGTATATAAGGAAAAGCCCCAAAGAGGGACATTTAGAATTTCTTGGGACTAGAACCTGGAGGCAGAGCTGCTACTACTGGAGAGAACTGAGAATTGAGAACTGAGACAGAATTTCTTGGAGCACTGTGGAGGCTGAAGAGGAAAGTCCCACATACCCCTACCCCAGGCTGAAGAGAATGGTTTTGATTTTGAAAATCTGGATGGAGTGATTTTGATTCTGGGAGCCAGCTGAGACTTCTTCTGGGTCTGAGGGCCAGCCAGAGCTGCCAAGGGACTGAGGAAGCATGACTGTGAAGGATTTAAGACTTTGCCTGTTTGTAGCTTTGTTAAGCCTTGTCTTCCCAGGAACAGAGACTGTGAAGGATTTGAGATGGACTGGACACTGTTAGCTCCAATGTGGAGCAAAAACTGCACAGAGAACTGGACAAGGACCTGGGAGTTGTCTGCCTTTGAACCCAGGTGACAGTTTGGTGAATCCAGGTAGAATCTGGAACCATGGAAAGGGATCCAAGGAATCCAAGAAACCACCCCAAGTTAAGCTGAAAGAAGACTTTATTTGGATACTGTGTACTGACTGTAATGCCATGCACTAGCAGATTCCCAAAAGAATGCTACTGTGAACAGCTTTTAAGGTTCTGATTACACAGTATAGTGAATGCTCCATTTATTCCATTACAAATCAAGACATTCACTACAAATCACAATATAATATTCACAGCTTAATCATTCAATCAATTCACAATACAATAATCAATCTTAATCATTCAATCAATTCACCATACAACAATCAATCTTCCACTGATGGGACAATTATCGATTAACTTAATCAGTCACTTATCTAGCAATCAGTCACTAAATACAATCATTAGAAAAATACACAAACCCTCCACCCCTCTGTGTCCAGAAAACTTCAATTTCTTCAGGCATTCCATATCTGAGGAGAGGCCTTTTCTTTATCTTGACTCAGGGTGGTCTCTCAGATTCCCTGGATCCTCTTCCATGGTACCAGCTCTGACCTAAATCCACCATACAGTCACCTGTATTCAGAGGCAGACAGCTCCCAGGTCCTTGTCCAGTCCTCTGGGCAGTCCCTGGTACACACCAAAGTTCACAGGGTCCAGCACATCTCAAAACCTTCACAACTTCTGTTGCTGGGAACTCAAGGATCCACCAGGCCACAAACAAAGAAAGCCTTTTCCCACTCATGCTTTGTCAGTCCTCCAGCAGTTCAGGTGGCCGTAGGATCCAGTAGAAATATCAGCCTTCCAGGTGACCTTCACCAGATTCTGATCTCATAGAAAACTCCAACTCAGTTCTTAGTCCAGCAGGCCCAGCTCCCAGATGCTAGGACAATCCTGCTTCCTCCACCAGGAGCCACCAGGAGGAACATTCCTGGTTCTGTCTGGCCTCCTGTCTCAGCCAACCTCCTCTTGCCACATCAGCAACAGGAGACAGTTCATGCCCTCTGTTCACACAGGAGATAGAGTTCATCCTTTCTGCCTCTTTCACAGAAGTACTTAGCCTTTAGTCACTAAGGGCCAAGTATCTGCTAAATTAATTACCATTACACTCATTAAAAAGATTATAATTTACTAGTGACCTAGGAGTGGAAGGTCTGTATATTTTCTGATGACTGAATAGTGAATGATGAAGGATAATAGCTTGACTAAATGATTGTACTTAGTGATTGATGACTGAATAAGGAATTAATTTATAACCTAGTATGCCCCATGAGTGGAAAACTTTGACTATAGTACTTTGTGATTGAATTAAGGATTTTGTAAATGCTTGAGTTACTAACTGATTGTTCTTTGCTCAAAACTCTGTGACTACTGTAGTGGAAACTATGTGGCCATTTTCTGTGATAAGTTGTGAATGTTGTATTTTGATTATCTGTGGTAAGTTGTAATATTGTGAATGCTATATCTTGATTTCTGTGAATGTTTTGCTTTGATTTGTTATGGAATGAATAGAGTGTTCACTATTATGTGTAATCAGAACCTTAAAAACTGCTCACAGTAGCATTCTTCTGAAAAGCTTCTAGTGCTTGGCTCTACAACAAGTCATCTCATCCTCAACCCCTATGCCCCAGCCTCAGTTTCCTCAATTGGTAAAAGAGACTTTAAAGTCTCTAACAACTCTAAGATTCTATGATTCTCCCCCTTTTTTTCACTCAGATACCCTTTTGGCTGCTATTTTAAAGATGTAATTTTGCTCATTATATCTTTGGAAATGCCCATTGTCTGCTGCTACTGCAGAAGGAGGTGTACCTGGACATACTCAGAATTACTAGATGATAAAATGCTGCTTTCTTATAATTTCTTATTACAAGGTCAGGACAAAACCTCTACTCTTTCTTTTTACCCTTTCTGATCATCAGAGATACATGATAGGGAAAAATAAGTAGATGAGTTTATTCCACATAAATTTATTCTGCTTTTCAAGTGTTTAAATTGGGGATACTTCAAATTGCTATTAGCAACAACTCTTATTTGACAATGCACAATAAAGGTGTCTGGCAAGAAAAATTGACAATTACCAGTAATTCAATGTCTTTTAACCATTAGATATATGTGCTTCTCAAAATATTTTTCCTCATAGTTTTTGCCCCATTTTCCATTCCAATACCAGCAACCCACATTCACACAAGCAACCCACAAGTTCAGTAGTTGATACTGAGAGAAATGTTTAAAATTCAGTGGAAGTGATGAGGGAAGGATACAACAACAAGGTTTTGGTCCAGGTACTAATATCTGTGTGTGTGTGTGTGTGTGTGTGTGTGTGTGTGTGTGTGTGTGAGAGAGAGAGAGAGAGAGACAGACAGAGAGACAGAGAGATAGAGAGACAGAGAGAGAAATGGGGGTAGAATCTCATTTCTCCCCAGTTGTCCCTAGATCAGAATCCTTGAACCTTACAGTTCTCTTGCAGACTCATGAACTCCATGAGGGTTGGAAAAGAAGATTTAGACCCAGGAAAAAGCAAGGAAATAGGATTGTGAGAAGCGATGGGCTGCTTGTTGGAAGAGAGGAGCAAGCCAGTCCTGGGAGAGGGTGAGAAAATAGAATTGTCAGTCAATAAGAAGTTATTAATTGCCTATGTGCCTACACTGTGCTAATCACCAAAGTTACAAAGAAAGGCAAAAAAAAGTCCCTGCCCTCAAGGAGCTCATAGTCTAATGGGGGAGACAATAAGAAAACATGTACAATAAGATGTAGGCTGAATAAGTCCAAGAAAGAGAGGAGAAAAGAAGGGTTTCTCTTTTCCAAGCAGGATTTCACCTGCTTGGAAAGAAAGAAAGAAAGAAAGAAAGAAAGAAAGAAAGAAAGAAAGAAAGAAAGAAAGAAAGAAAGAAAACTGCTTCTCCTATGGCCTGCCTGTTGTCTCTGCCCCTTAATTATATTAGCTCAAGATTCCTGGATTCCTCATTACAGCTCTGCATAGCAAGGCAACCCCTGGTGAGCTGTGTTATACACAAGGTCTTGTCACAAAATTAGGTTTAGGTGGGATTTGAAATGGTAAAGGAGATACAGCCTTTTGGACCAGAAAGGAGCTCCACCACCGCACCCCACTCCCATCCCTCATTCCTTAGAGGACTGGATCACTTTGCCAGCTTCTTTTAATCCTCCTCACCCCCACTCTGAGCAGGATGAGGTTCATCACTTTGGCCTTTCTCTGCCCCTGAGCTCTTAGACAGATTTCTGTTCTGCAGACGGAAAAAAAGACAAATTGATCATTTTTCAAAAGACCATTCTCCTTTTTATTTCTTTCTCCCTACTGAGATAACTAATAATTCTTGACTAAAAGATTGCTATCTCAGCGTCATACACACTTCATTACTAACCCTGAATCTTAGAGGCCTCAGCTGATTTTCCTTATTAAGAATTGAATTTCCCATAAAAGTATTCTAAAGTCACTTTGAATTACTATCCTTCTTAAAAAGATGAGTTTGCCAGATAATCCACTGCCTAAGCTGCCTCAGATATGTTTAAATCACCGGGATGTGGAGCCAAGGTTCAAGATGTATTACTCTCTTTAGAAGTAGCTTGCAGTACGTTAAGGACAGCACCAGACTCAGAGGTCCCACTAATTGATAGCAAGGTTCAACTAAGTACTGCCTGTGTGACCTTGGTCAATTTTCTTTGCTTCTCTGGGCCTCAGTTTCCTTTTTTGCAAAATTAGGGGTCACACTAAGTAGTCTTATTAGAGCCCATATTTATGTCTTGTGTCTAATTAGATATTTTGGTCTTTCAGGTAAGAGGCCTTCTAAGAAAGCTTCATTATATTTCCATCTAGTTGGAAATAATAAGCCCTTTTTTGCCATAACTTACACACATTTCTCATTAACTAGTTAATCTTCCTGTTTTTATTCTCACTTCCTTCTAAACTATTCTTTGCAGATGCTGCCATATTAGTAAATTTCCTGGTGCATGGAATCTGCTCATGTCACTGACCTACTCAAAACCCTTCAATGGCTCCATGTTTCCTACAGAAAAAAAAGGTCACACTCCTTAGCCTGACATTCTCTCAGTACCCCCAGGTAACATTCAAGACAATAAGTCATTGATGAATTGCCAATTAGCTTAAGTGGAGAAAGTTTTTAGACTGGGAATTTATCTACTCCAGATACCCTCCATCTCCCCAAAATATATGTGTACAGGCATACTTTATTTATTTCCTTTCACTTCATCGTACTTTGCTGATGTATATTTTTGGTTTGGTTTGTTTTTTTACAAATTGGAGGTTTGAGGCAACTCTATCGATGCAAGTATATCGATGCCATTTTTCCATCAGCATGTGTTCACATGGTGACTCTATGTCTCATTTTGGTAATTCTCAGAATATTTCTAACTTTTTCATTATTATGATATCTGTTTTGTGATCAGTGATCTTTGATGTTACCATTGTAATTGTTTTGGGGAACCACAAATTGCACCCATGTAAAATGGCAAACTTAATAAATGTGTGTCTTCTAATGCCTCCACTGACCAGCAGTTCCTGTCCCTCTCCTCTTTAGGCTTCCCTATTCCCTGAGACATAACAACATTGAAATTAGGCCAGTTTATAACTCTACAATGATCTCTAACTATTCAAGTGAAACAAAGAGTCAATCAATGCTTGTAATGAGAATGGGAATTTGAAGATCTTCCCTGCCCCTTAATAGACCTAGGGGGGAGTTTGAAGACCTCCCTTGCTGTGAAGATAAACTCTGCCCCCTGATAGGCTGAATGTAGTCACATGGAGCTTGTGGTGGGAGGAGTTTGCTGAAGGGAAGCAGAAGCTGGTCAGAGCTAGACAGATGGTGGGAGAGAGAGGAGCTTAGGCATGGAGATAGAGAGGTTTGTAAGTAAATATTGATATTGTATTGGTTTTGGAAAGGCCGAAGGATGCTGTGGCTCTCAGCATTATTATGGCTTCTAAATATCTTTGGTACTATGATGGAATTGGCTTACTGGTTTGGGGATTCAGTTTTCTGGTGTCTAAATAAATGCTTCAGTTCTGTCCTCTATCTGGAGAGTTTGGTATATATTTTGTGATCGAATGTCATGCAATAATTATAGTCACAGTCTTTATTGTGATCGTAGGCACTGTAAATATTGCATTGGTGCTACAATTCTACAAATTTCATTATCTTATTTTAAGAAACTGCTATAAACACCCCAACCACCACCTAGTCAGTCAGCAGCCATCAACACCAAGGCAAAACCCTCAACAGCAAAAAGATTATGAACTGATGATGTCTCAGTTGATGGTTGACATTTTTTAGCAATAAAGTATTTTTTAATTAAAGCACATACTTTTTAAAGATATTATTGCATACTTAATAAACTAGAGTATAGTATAAACATAACTTTTATATGCACTGGGAAACAAAAAAAAATGACTCGCTTTATAGCAATAATCTCTTTCTTATGGTGATCTGGAGCCAAACCCACAATATCTCCAAGGTGTGTCCATATATAGTAATTATTACACAGTAGTGTGGCATAGTGGAGAGAAAGCTAGCCTCAAAGCCAGGAAGACCTGGATTCAGGTTCTGATTCTGACACATACTAGCTCTGCCACACTAGGCAAGTGTAGCGGCTACCATATTGGGAGATCCAGGTGTGAGACAAATAAACACAGTGCAGAGGACAGCTGCTAGCACAGGTTCACTCAATCTCATCAGACAGAAAAGACGCTAAGAAGGGGTTAATAATCTTACTTTATTCTAGTCTAGTTTCTGAAAAGAGGATTGCTGATAATGAGAGGACAAACTCCTACAGCATTCCCTAATCATCCTTCTTGGAGGGGCTGGCAAGAAGGGGAGGCAACTACCCCTACATCTCGATGGGATCAATCGAGACAGGCATAACTTGTGCATCCCCTAAATCCCCTCAAGCCTCAATGGGGGCCAGTTGAGGCAAACACAGATTCTGCCCAAGCCTTGATGGGGACCAATCAAGGTACACACAGCATTTGTGCATTCAACCCTAAGGCTCCCCATTCACTGTCCACTGCCCACTTTCTTTATAGGGGCAACAGACAAAGAAGGCATATTGCCAGCAATAGCCTCACAAGTTTACATCACCCCATCCCTGTATCTCACTGCACAGTCGCAATGGATGTTTATATTATTTATCATTATATAATGCTGCGCAAGGGTTGTGGAGATATTTTGAACCATAATGGACTATTGCAACAGATTGCTGGAACTTGGTTTGAAGTCAGAGATTGTAGATTTAGAACTGAAAGGGACCTTGAAGATCACCTAGTCCATTCTTCTCATTTTATAGATGAGGAGATTCTGTTTCAGAGAGGTTAAATAACTTGGCCTGAATCACCTGGAAACAAGAAATTGTTATGGGTATGGATCCTGGGAAACTGAACTCTAAAAAGTAATAACAAAAATCCACTTTACACACGCTAAAATCCATCTTACTTACATCAGGATGGCTGCTAACATAGGTTCTTAGATCTGCTTTACTAGGAAAGATAGCTGTTTAAGGGGTTAACAATCTTTTTAAATTACATTCACTAGTTCAGGGGAAAAGTCAGCACCCTGAACTTCAGAGAAAATACAAACAGAGAAAATACAAGCAGAGAAATAAATACCAAGAGACAGGGCTCTGACTGCCTGAATGAACTATGCATTTTACATACATCCCTGGTTGGAGAGAGCCTTTACATCTGAGCATTTGGGGAGCTCTAAACATATGACCACTCAGAATCTCGACCAGGGAATCACAGGATCCTTCTCATAAGCAAGCCACCAAAGCAAAATACCAACTCAGGGTATATCTATACTTCTCAGAGTTGGAAGGCATCACAACCCTCCTGACTCAGTGCCCAACTAGAAATGAACAAAAGGTGTGAAAGCCTTCTTAAAAGCAAGCCTCCCCTAAGGAAGCTTCCCTTAATGGGCTCCACAATTGGGGTCTATTAATGGCTGGGGAAGATCTTATATCCCATTAGCATTACAGCAAGTCACTTAACCTCTTCAGGCCCTAGGCATCTCTCTAAAATAAGGTATTTGATTCTCTCTTTCAACACTGCCACCATCCTCATTTAGGCCCTCATCACCTCATATATGGACTACTGCAACAGATTGCTAGCACTTGGTTTGGAGTCAGATATTGTAGATTTAGAACTGAAAGGGACTTTGGAGATCACATAGTCCATTCTTCTCATTTTATAGATGAAGAGATTCAGTTTCAGAGACGTTAAATAACTTGGCCACAATCACTTACAAAATAAATGGTAGAGGGAAGATTGGAGCTCAGGGCCTCCCAGCTCTAAAACAATCCAGGGTCTGGCTTTCTTGGGCCCATCATTTCACCATTCTGAGACACCATTTCTTCAGGGTCTTTGTGGCCAGTCAATGCCTTGCTGGAGACTGTTACAAAAGGTGGGCCATAATTTTAGGGAGAAGGACGGAATCATTAAAAAAAAACAAACTTCAAACTGCTTTTTCCCTAAGGCAACCCAGTCTTCTCTTCTTAAATTCTTGGCTCAACTCATAATTTGCAGTTTCTGTTCAAGATAGGTACACTGATGGGACAAATTCTCTTGGTGTCTATTCAACCCTAAACCCCAAATGGAGTCACCAAGAGTCGGACACAACTGAAATGACTGAACAACAAGACAGCATTAGCTTTTCTGAGTGGCCAGGCAAGCACTAGGATCTCTCATTGAGTTTCTAGTTGAGCAAAACGCTCTTTTCTTTTTTTTTACAAGAATAATTCTCTATTCACGGAGATTCTCTCCTGTCCTTTATTTGGGAAAGTATTATCATTAATTTTAAGAATTCTAGGTGCTCTTTTTAAAATGTGCTTGCAGATTATAGTAGTCCTCATATAGCATATGGGCTGATATGCTCTGATGTGGCCAACATCCTGTCTGAATGTACTCCTGCACTTCTAACTCCTTTTTCTTCAAAGGTATTAGGCCACCTTAGCTGATGAGAGAGGGATTAGGAAAACAACAAATAGAGCCTCCAACTACAGACCAGGATCCATTTGGCCAAACTTTTCCAAAATCATTTCAGCCCTCCCTTCCCCCAAAAAGTTAATTGTAGGTCATAGATCTGGAGCTTGAAGAAAATCTTTTTTTTAAATTTTTTTTAATGATTTGTTTGTTTACTTTTAGTTTACAAGATTCAGTTCCACAGTCTCTTGAATTTCAAATTTTCTCCCCTTCCTCCCCCCACTTGAAGATAATCTTGATGTTTATCTTCTTAAATGAAGAAACTGAGTCTGAGAGTAGGTAAGTGATTTGTCCAAGGTCACATAGGCAGTAAGGAGAACTCCATTACTATGACACTGGAAAAATCTTATGGTTATTCAGCCTCAACCTTTTACACCATAATTCAAGTCCATTTATTTCTTGTCCTGCCCTTTTGCAAGACACAAAATAGTGTGCTATCATTTCCTGGATGGCGAACTTCAAATACTTGTTAAATTACCTCTCTGCCTTTTCTTTTCCAGTTAAGGGAAGAAGCTTTTTGCTGTTTCCTCATAGGCTTTATTTATCTTTCTGGTTTTTCTTTGAACTTTCCCAAAATTGACCATCCAATACTCAAATGGATCTGCAATTCCATAAATTAAGAATTCCTCCCAAGGATGCAGATTAGAACCTGCCATGCTGTGTGATTCTTGTTCATATTCTCTGTAAATTTGCCCACAGGGGTCCTATAGGAGGTCTTCCTCACTTTCTCCTGACTTTGTGACTGACTTTCCAAGGAGAACACCAGAGCCGCCTACTTGTCATCCTTTGCGTTTGCCATGTGGTCAGCCCGTCTTCTTTTGTAATCACAAAATGCCTTGACGACGTCTTCTACTCCTGTTCTTCATCAGAACACCTCATTGGTTCATGTTGCAGTCTGCTCACACAAGTCATGAGCCTCTCCATTGTACTCTCTGCAGAGATATTTTGATAAATGTAGCAACCAGGACTGAAGGATAGAGGGAAAAAGACTTAGACACATTTGATTTGTTTTGTTTTGTTTTCTAATCCAAATGTACTTCTCTTCATTCAAACCAGAGCTAAAGTTAGTGCAAAATACAACAGAACTTTCCACCAAGGTCTCCATGACCCGCTGTGATTTAAAGGTTTTGAAGCACAGATCTAAATGCCTGAGCCCTTCCTAAGTCACCCTTTGTGCATCAACACATCTGTAATGCTACCACAGTCAGGTGGCAAAAGCAAAACCACAACCAAACTCAGTAGATTTCTTCTTTAAACTCCTAGAGCTTCTGAACCAATTGCCCCAACCCCTAAAGCCAAGAATAAGAGTTTTAAAACTGACCCTTCCCTCCACCAGTACTAATAGAAACCCTGTATTAAATTGTAAAATAAACTAGCATATATAGTAGAAAATTTCTCTTAAAAATTTCACAATGTAGGGGCATTGCAAGGGGGTGAGGGAAGAAGGGGAGGACAAGGGAAGAGTCTTTAGAGGGGTGTGTGAGGGAATAGGTGAAATAGGTGTATACAAGGGTGTTTAGATTTATGGGAATGGGAGGATGGGGAGGCATCCTAATCATTTAGGAACAGCTAAAAGGAGTAATTATTTTATACAAGAGGAAGAACTGATACATAGGAATTAGGTGGGGGAGGAGGGATGGTAGTTCTGGTAACATACTTTTACCGGGAATGGGTGTAAGAGGGAACAATACATATACATATATATATTTAAAAGAGTATAAAAGTCTTCTAAATGCAGAAGAAATAAAATGGTAGGGGTATAGAGAGGGGGGAGAGAACAAGGGAGGAATCTTTAGAGGGGAGGGCGAGAGAATAGGTAAATAGGGGTATAGAAGGGTGTTTAGATTTATGGGAATGGGAGGATAGAGAGGGGATCCTTGGAAGGGTAGAGGCAAGTCATAGGAGGGCAAGGTGATGGGTAGAAGTAGAAGAGGCAGAAGGGATAGGAAACAAGATATTCATATACTTAAAAACAAAGATGAAGAGTAGAATAGGTTTGGGAATGTATATATCTATATATGTATGTGTATGTATATATCTATGTGTATGTATATACATATGTGTATGTATATATCTATAGCTATGGAGAAACATATCTAAACTTTATTGTGACGGGGCAGGGAAGGGAGGGTTAGGGAGAGGGAAAAAAAAAGAGCAAAGTAATAAAGTGCACAGCAGAGAACAAAAGAAAACTCACAAGGAAGCAAAGAAAAGATGGACAATTCTCAATACAAGTATTATTTATCATATAGGCTTTCTTGAAATGAAAATGTATTGTTACATATTTTGAATCTTCTCTTATGTTCTACTATGCACATTGCATGCTTTTATTTCTTTCTAGCTTTGTATTTAAGTTCCAATATCTAAGTTTATGATATGTTTTTGTTTCTTCTCTCTATTCTCTATTTGTGTTCTGGTGTTTGAGTCTAAAATAAAATTTTGAAGAAAAAAAAAAGAAAGTGAACTTCATTGTATTTTTTTTTCTGATGGTGCTAGTCCTGAATGTTAGGAAGAATGTCTGGAGTTGCTACAGAATTCTTAGAAAATATTCCTAAAATCATCATTTGACAGTTTAAGTTGTTGATTGCAATTATCACTTTACAATTCAATATCTAAAAAGCAACTTAACTAGTTTTTTTTAATTTCACAATCTGCAAAAGTATATTTGTTCTTTAAACATAAAAGTTTGCAAATATATGGTAAAACAAAAGGCTCAGGGAGAATCATTTTTTAAAAAAAGAAATCTGAATTTCTGAATTAAAGCTGGACTTAAAAAAAAACAACCACTGTAGTTTGAACCCCGACCGTTTGTTTTATTTGTACCGATGGACTAGACATATAGGTTCCCAAAGTAAGTGATACCTCCTCCTGGGGCCACTGGAATGATATGGGGGGGAGGTGGTACAATTGAGAGGCATTGAATAAAAATAAGGGGGCTATGGAAGCTTAAGGAAAGAAGAAAAGAGAAAATAATTTTGAAAAACCATTGGTACATGTTTCATCTGTTGTATAATAGAGTTAAAGTTGGAGTGATTACATTATTTTCCAAATAAACACACAAAATGCAAGTTATAACTTGATCAGTGGTTGAGTCCACCTACAGGTCTTAACAAGCAAGTGTTGGCAGGTGAGCATGTTGCACATTGTTGGGCAATCCAGCATGCATCAGCAGGAACATGTGTGTGTAATGACTTGTTTACAATATGATACTATAGGGTTACATGACACAATATTGCATTTCATCAAAATTTCAATTTTACAATAAATTATTAAATTTAAGATGTATCACTTTTAAAATATTTTATATTTTTTGAAATGATGTAAATTTTTTAAAATGTTAAAGAGTTAAATAAAGTAGATTTTCAGAAGGATGCTGAGTAATTTTTTTTTAAGGGGATGGTAGACCAAATAAGTTTGGGAATTTCTTGGCTAGAAAAAAAAACTGCAGTGCAAATTTAATTTGCATTATCAATATTTTCTCCATCACTTTCTTAAATATAGATAATTAACAAAACACTGAATGAAGCACCATAACCTCTACCAATTTCCAAGGTATAAAGCACTCACAATGAAAATTTAACAATTGGCTCTCAAATCCAGTCCAAGTTGGCTTCAGCACACTCCTGGCTTTATGTAATAGTAATTTTGATTCTTCAGTGATAGTTGTGAATTCATAATATCCTTCCCAAACTTGTGTTGCTCAGTACCATATAAAATATCTGAATATTTATCTAATCAATTCTAAGTACAGGATTTATTGATTCAATCCTGAGTCTTTTACTCTTTAAAAAAAAAAAAGTCCTGACAAATATACTCTTTATTTATGTGTCTGTGTATGAAATTTCAATACAAACTTCATTAATTCAGAACTGGTGATTAACATCACCAAGAGCAATGCAAATTTACCTTTGTTCTTTCTATGAAAAAAGGGAGGGGGTGAAGTTGTTAGGCAAATAAATTGCTTAAACATTCTGGAAAATTTAAATTACTTAGAACAAATTGTTTTCAAGCACTTACTTATATGTAAATTGATGTAATTACAGGTTCTTATCTATTCATTAAAGCAGTCCCTAATGGTTTCTACTAGCAACACTTTTGTTAGCTTTTTGTTATTTTACTGTATATTTGAAAGGCAATAATATTGTATTTTTGCAAGTAATATTCCATGGGATACTATTGTGCTATAAGATATAATGAAGGGGATCATTTCAGAGAAACCTGGGAAGACTTATGTGAACTAATGCAAAGTGAAGCAAGCCTAAGTAGGAGAACAATTTATACAATAACAATTTGGTAAAGACAATTCTAAAATTCAGACTTAGGAATTCTGATCAACAGAGTAATGATAAACCAACCAAACATTCAACCAATCAATCAATAACCTTCCTTTTATCATTTATTGAATTCTGGACATTCTGCTGAGCATGCCAGAAATACAAAAATGGGCAAAGGACAGCAGTTCCTGCTTCAAGCAGCTTACAAACTAATGAGGAAGACAACATATTAAATATATACAAAGCAAGCTATATACAAAATAAATTAGGAAATAATTAGCAGAGCGAAGGCACTGGAATTCAGAGAGGTTAGGAAAGTCTTACTGTAGAAGAGGTTCCCAAACATATTTGGCCTACTGCTCCCTTTTCAAAAAGAAAAAATTAATCAGCACCCCTCTGAAAATCTACTTTTTTTGACCCTTTAACATTTTTTTTTAATTTGTGTCATTTCAAAAAAATATAAAATATTTTTAATTACACATCTTAATCTTAATAATTTATTATAAATTTGTAGTTTTTTTCCTGCATTGAAATTTTGATGATGCAATATTGCATCATGTAACCCTATAGTACTGCATTGTAAACAAGTCATTACATGTACATATTCTTGCTAAGGTATATTGGACTTCATGACAATGTGTGACGTGCTGGCCTTCCAACACTTGCTTGTTAAGACCTGTCAGCAGACTTGACAACTGATGGGTTATAACTTGCATTTTGTGTGTTTATTTGGAAAATAATGTAACCACTCCAACTTTAACTCATTATATACAACAGATGAAACATGTACCAATGGTTTTTCAAAATTTTCTTCTCTTCTTTACTTATACTTCCACTGTCCCTTTATTTTTATTCAATGCCCCACCCACATTGCACCTGAGGCTACTACATCCCCCTTTCCCCTTCATTCCAATGGCCTCTGGGGGGGTGAGAATTTCCCATTTTGGGAACCTATGCATGCAGAAGGTGGGATTTTAGTTGGGACTTCAAGGAAGCTAGAAAGGTCAGTAATCAGTGGAGGAGAAAGAACATTCTAGACATGGGAGACAGCCAGACAAAATGTCCAGAGCTAAGACGCAGAGGGTTTTATTTATGGAACAGTCAGGAGGTCAGCATTACTGGATAAAAGAGTACATATTGGGGAGAAAGGTATAAGAAGACTGGAAAGATAGGAGGGGGCTGGGTCATGAAGGGCTTTAAATGCCAGAGTGTTTTTTTATTTGCTCCAAGGCAATAGGAAGCCACTGGAGTTTTCTGAGTAGGAAGGACTTTCAGAACATCACTTTAGTGGCTAAATGGAGGATGGATTGGATTAGGGAGAGACTTGAGGCAGGCAGACCTATCTCTGATGGACTCAGAGGGCACACTGAAGCATTTTGGGGGGCCTGGCGAAGGTGAGAATTTGTTTTGCTCAGTTATGCATGTATGTAACTGTTTTGTTTTTCTTTCTTTCTCAGTGGGGGTGGGAGAGGATGCAGAACTGAAAATAAAATAAAACTGAATTTTTACAAAAAGAATATGTTGCAAATGAATCACTTCCTTAGATTTTTACAGGTCTTTCTCCCAATTAGTCCAAATAGGAAAGGTTTTGTTTTGTATATTTAAAAAAAAATCATTTTCTTACCTTTCCTTAGTCCTATCTCTCTGCTGCCATTATCACTTTTCTCCTCTCTTCCTTACAGCCTGATAGCCTGAAGAGGAGGTTTCATTAAAGAGTAGCTGAAAAATGGGCTCCACATTAATGGATTTGTGTATCTTTTTCCTTCAGATTGCCAGCCTCAAAGACTCCATCCCTGTGGCTCACCTGAAGTGATCTGAATTACTATCCACCATGGGATGCGGATGCATGTTAAAGTCGAGGAAACAGGATCTCACAGACTTGTTTTGATCACAATGACAATGTGACCTGCTGATTGCATCTCCTTTTGTTGTCAGGGTTAGGTTTGCCTAGGAATTTTAGCAGTGCTTCTATTTGCCTTGTTAGCCTGCCTGAGATAGGTCCTTGTTTTTCCTAAGTCTTGAACAGAGTGGATATTCTGCAAAGAAACTTTGCAGTGTGTGTGTGTGTGTGTGTGAGCTCGCTTGCATAGGAACAGCATGTGTTCCCTCACATCTTTTATATTTGACAATCATTCCTACCTTTAAAAAATAGGCATGTGCTTACCTTACCCTGCGTGGGCATAAGCAATGAATCTCAAAAGTTTGGCTCATTAGATTTAAAATTAGTTCTTATTGTAAAGCCTAAGGGTTTGCTAGTGGGCACAAATCTATCTCCATTCACTGGGCTGAATTCACATCTCATTAGCTATTTTGGCCAGATTCAACGTTAGTCCTCCAAGGCTCGACTGATCAAAGAAGAGACAGATATTATTTCTTTCAGACCAATCTAGTTGATTTTATGTCAGGGCCCGTTATTCCCTTCCCTTCTCCCAAGATATTGTCTCACATTTAGAACTAGGAGGGATCAGAGCTAGAAAAGAACTTTGAGATCCTCCCTAGGGGATCTAATCTTTCATTTGGGGTCATAATCTCCTTTGGAAGCCTACCTTCTCATAATAATGTTGTTAATTCATAAAAATAGAATAGGATTATGAAGCAAACCAATTATATTGAAATGCAGTTATCAAAAACATCTTTTTTTTTTAAAAAAAGTTCACAGACTCTGGGTTAATCCCTCACTAGGACCACCATCTCATTTAAAGCAGAAGAAAAGGCCTAGAAAGGTGATGTGTCTTGCCTGTTCAGCCCAAGAGAGAAAACAGCAAAGCCAGAATCCACGTGAATCCTCTCACCTGAAAACCAGCCTTCTTGGACCCAGGGCACGCTTCATTCTGAGCCTAGCCCCCAAATACTGCATTTGAGAGGCCTTCTAAACCCAACATTCTATCTTCCTCCAGTTAGGCTCCACTGGTTACTCTATGGAAATGAGATGAAGCTATCCACCTACCCAAAGCATATCCCACAACCTGTAGACCCTCCCCCAACTGGAATTCCTAACCCTACCCACCTACCCAAGAAAAAAAGGAAAAAAAGAATCCACACTTAGCAATAGGGCGTGACTTTAGCAAGGAAAGGGATCTGCATGGCAGGAAGTGTCCCATCAACAGAAGACAGTTTTGCAGTATGCTCTTAGGTCACCTTGTCATTGCTGAGAATTCCTGGACTGGACCATCCCCTTAGATCATCCTGGACCTCCTCACACCACTATTCCTAGCTGACACATGAGATATTGGTGCTGTTGGGTCACTTGTCTGGATGTCATGACCACCTGTGCACTCCCATCTTGTTTTTGTTATACTACAGCAGGGTTACTACGTCACTGAGGCTGCAGATCATAGGAGTGGAACACATTTAGCCTTCCATCACCAGATGTCATTTATGATTGGTTGTGACCTTAATGAAGAGAATGGATACTTTCAATCCATCTCCTAGACAGGTGCATCCAACAGAAAAATAGCATCACTGACACATTGCCGCCCTTCCTATCTATGCAGGAACATTATGACAACACTTTAAAAACATATCGACTTCTTTTTTAATTCAGCTCATTCATTATTCCTTGTACAAACTTTGCAATAAATTAGTTGGGTTTTAAAGATGGAGAACTGAATCTGAGTGAGATGGAAATAATGTGAGACACTACAAAGACACTAAATAGGGGTCAGAGAACCTTGGTTCAAATCTTGCTATTTATTAATATTGAGAAAGTCAGTTCACTTCATTTGCCTATGGCTCAGAAGAGATGAGAAATCAGCTAGTTCAGTGTTTCTTAACTCAAAGTCTGTGACTTTGAGTTAATGGGAATTGAATGTGAATATATACATGTATTTTTATATATATATTCATATTTAGAATTCAGCTAGTTCAGGGTTTCTTAATTTGAGGTCTGGGGAACTGAATAGGAATACATATAAAATATTATAATATATATTTTTAAAATATAAAATGTTATATATATGTGTGTATACACATATACACGGTATATAAAGTGAACAGGAATATGCATGTTCTGTTAGACATATATATGTAAATATATGTATGTATATTCACATATACATGTATTGTTGTCCAGTCATTTTTTTCAGTCATGTATGACTCTCCATGACCTCAATTAGAGTTTTCTTGGCAAAGATATTGGAGTTGTTTGCCATTTCCTTCTCCTGTTCATTTTACCAATGAGTAACTGAGACAACCAGAATAAAGTGAATTACACAGGGTCACACAGCTAGAAAGTGTTTAAGGCTGAATTGGAACACAGGAAGATGGATCTTCCTGACTTCAGACCTAGCACTTTATCCACTGGGCCACCTAATCGTCTCATATGTATGTGTACAAATATATATATTAACGTGAAGTCTGAGGAATTGAATGGAAATATAAAGGTATTTATATTCACATGTGTTTTATATACACACACATACTACATGTATTATATATTATTTATTATATACTATATATAATAACATATACATATATATTCCCATTGAATTCCCCAGACCTCAAATTAAGAAACCCTGAACTTGCTGATTTTTGAAGTCTCTTCCAACTCAAAGTCCTAGGCTGATCTTCCCTAAAGCCATACATTGGAAGAGGAATAAGGAGAATCTCTACTCCTGACCCCACTGAGAATACTGCCATGCTTCTAATAGAAAATGATTAAATAAGTACCTGAAATCTCAGCTGTATTTCACATAACCTCCTTCTCCATCCATATTCCAGATAAACTGGCCCAATATAATTTTCCCTAAATCTACATTCTGTCCCTCACTTCTTTACATTCATGTAGGAAACCCTTCTACGTGGAATATTCTTTCATCTCTGCCTTTCAGATTCCTTACATTAATGTTCTTTTCTCACTCAACTATTTCTTGATTTTGATTTTGCCTTTGTCTTTCATTCTTTACTTTCAAGTGCACCTGTCTGGGTACTAGTTGTATTCTTGGAGCATGTAAACTCATTGAGGTCAGGGACTGGGGTCTTTGCATCCTCAGGAATTACCACACTGTCTTGCACATATTAGGTGTTTAAAATGATGCCTTTGTCTGGCTAACCACAATGCCTGGAATCAATGCTCTCCTTCCTCACTTCCACCTCCTGTATTCCCTGGCTTTATTTAAGACTTATCTCAAATTCCACATTCTGCAAGAGGTTGGCATTGCTTTCCACACCCTCCCCCACCCCCAGTCCCAATGCCTTTTCTCTGAGATTACCTCCCATTAACATCTTGAAGGTACACAGTTATTTGCCTGTTCTCTTCTCCATTAGAATCTGAGTTCCTTCAGGGCAGGGACCATGTTTTCACCCATCCTCAATGCTTACTTAGCAAATATAGTATACTTCCAGGGTCATGAGAGCTTAATAAATTGACATTTAATAAATATTCCCTTAATTTAATTGAATACTGAGATCTAAAGGAGATTAAGTTCTTCTGATAGATGTAGGCTTCATAGGGAGAGTCCAAGGTAGAAAAAAATTCATGGAAGATTCTCATCCTATTAACTCTTTCTAGGTTAACAATGATCCTTCAAGGAGACAGTCCATGTTGAAGAGCTAATGGCTGAAGTTCCAAAGCCACTCCTGTGGTCATGAAAGTATTTCTGTATAGAATGGTTACATTTTTTAAGTTAATAATTTAAAAAAAGGAAAAATACTTCTGTAATAAGCTGCCCAGTGTTGAAAATTAACAATGTTGTTCATTACCAAAAAGCACTTTTAGATAGGTCCTACAGTCCTAAAAGCTCTCATTTCATTAATGGTCTAAGGTTTACAAGGTGCTTTCATCAAAGACATACACATAAAGTAAGCTAATGCTAATATTGTTATTGTTCAGGCATTTCAGTCAAATCTGACTCATTGTGACCTCATTTGATATTTTCTCGGCAAACTGGAGTGGTTTGCCATCTCCTTCTCCAGCTCATTTTACAGATGAGGAAACTGAGGCAAACAGGATTAAGTGACTTGCCCAGTCACACTACTGTCTAGCCAGTGTCTGAATCCAGATCCTGACTCCAGGCCCCATGCTCTATCCCCTGCACCACCTAAATATCAATGTTATTATTCTCATTATATATATGAAGGAACTGGGGCTTAGTGAAGAGAATAGTAGGATTGAGAGTTGTAAGAGGCCTTAGAGATGCTTTGATCATTGTCACATAGTTAATAAGTGGGGAAAATAGAACATGAAGCCACATCTCTGAGACGCAAAGACCAATACTCTTTCCACTGAGTAACGCAGTCTAGAGTCACACTGCTATTGAGCTGAATTTGAGACTCAAGCCCAGGTTTTCCAATTCCCAAGTCCAGGGACCTTTCTCTATATGAAGGGAATTTTTGCAGGTAAGGGTCTTAAGGTCTTGAAATACCTTTTTACTTCAAAGCAGAAAGCTCCACTCTAGACAGATGATGAACTGTGGACATTCCTGGTTTGATTGGGCTGGTAGGAGAGAGATTTAACTGTGGAGGCTGAATGAAATTGTTTAAAGAAACTAGAGATGTTTAGACTAGAGAAGATATGGAGAAGGGGAAGGGAGAAAACATGTTTTAAAAAAAAGACAGTTTTGGGGGTGTGGAGCCAAGATGGAGGCATAGAAGCAATGAGGTTCCTCAGCTCACACATAGCCACCTCAAACACCCATAAAATATAACTCTAAACAAATTTTAGGGATATAAAACTCACAAAAATACAGAAAAACACATCTCCTGCTGAAGGCAGCTCGGCAGGAAGGGCTCATCGCAGTATGCTGGGAGCCAAAACCAGCCCGGTCTGAAATCACCCATCCAGGGCGCCCAGGATGAGCCACAGGTGGAGCCTTCAGGAGAGTGGATCAGTGGCAGCTGTGGCTATTTCCAGACTTATCAAGCCATAAGAAACAAGTACAAAGTGAAAGGTCAGTGGAACTCAGCTAAATGTGGGGGAGAAAAGCATTCTGGCCAAACTGCCTCCAGGGCAAGGAAGCAGCAGAAGTGGCGGCACTGCAGTCACCTTCATGTGGCTGCTTCAGAGCTCCTAGCCTGCAGACTGCAGGGGGGCCAAGCGATCGTTCAGAGGCTAAGTGCTCTTGTGTTGAGCGGCCTGGATCCAGATTGTGGTCTTGGGTGGTAGTCCTGGGGTGTGTTTTCAGTGAGCCAAAGCTAGTTGAGGCTGCAAAAAGACATCGGCCTCTCAATAGCTCCAGGAGCTGTGAAAACCCCAGCAATTTGGGACAGAGCTTCCCCTTCTGGAAGCAGAGTTCCATGGAGTTAAAAAATTAAGTAATTGACTCACCAACATGAGCAAGCAAAGGAAGCAAAGTAAGAACAGCAATCGAACTTTAGATTCCTTCTTTGGGGACAAAAAGGATCAAAGCATGGAACAGGAGGAAGACAACACAGTCAGAACTCCCACACCAAAAGCTTCCAAGAAACATGAAGACTAC
>CM053587.1:80391765-80419695 GCA_028646515.1 Pseudochirops corinnae
AATAGAACAAGGGGAGGTGGAATAGGAAGGAGGGACATATAATCAGTCTCTCACAATATGCTCACTGTGGAGATGTTCTGCATAATTACACATGTACAGTCTGTATTTAATTGTTTGTCCTTCCAATGGGGGTGGGTGACGAGGGAGGAAGGGAAAGAATCTAGAATTTAAAGTTCTATAATCAAATGTTAAAAATATATATGTGTATATTATTATTATTAACTACATCCAACTAGGAACTAAGATATACAGGCACTGTCATAGGGAGATCCATCCTGCCCTACCAGAAAATGAGAGGAGAAAAGGGGAGGACATAGGAGAGAGCAGATTGGGGTAGGGGTTATACAATGGGATGGCTGTTTTGAGGTGTCGGGTAGGGGAAGGATGGGGAGAAAATTTGTAACTCAAAAATCTCATGGAAATGAATGATGTAAACAAGAAAATAAATTAATTTATTTATTTAAATAAAAACAATTTTTTGATTGAAGAGAAATTAGACTAATCTTGTTCGGCCCCAAAAGTCAGAACTAGTAAAAATGAGTAGACACAGCAGAGGCCAAATCTGGCACTATGAAAGAAAATATTTGCTATTTAAGGCTGTCCCAAGATAAATGAGTGTAATGGCAAGCAAAGAAGTAGTTAACACCTCGTTTCAGCTATTTAATTATTTAGCACCTCATTTCAGTTCATGATTACATCAAGTCTTTTGTTAAAAACAACTTGAGAACCCCTGTTGCTGATGCAACAGGAAAGGGCAGAACAGGGAGGAGCTTAATGACCATATATAAGAAGAAGGCCAGACTGAGAGAGAGCAGAAGTGGGAGGAATCCTGGTTGTGGTGCCAGTACTTTGTGTGTTTTGGTGTTACTTTGTCAGATTCATCTGCTGATAGCAGGTGGTGCTGTTGTTACAGAAGCCCTGGGATCTTGCTGCTGGTTCAGAAGCCCTAAAAGAGGATTTTCTTGTTGTCTGTTTACAGAAATCCTGGAGGAGGGTCTTACTGATGCTTTCAGTGGTCCTGGGACTACCCTGATGATTTGTGTTGATTTCTAACACCTTGTTTTTGGGTCTGTGTTGATTTCACAGGCAGAAAGTGAATTGATGCTGGTGCTGGCAATGATTATGAATGGTTTTGTGGCTTTGTTAAGCTTTGTCTTCCCAGGAACAGAAACTGTGAAGGACTTGAGGTAGACTAGACACTGTGAGCTTCAATATGGAATGGGAACTGGATGAGGAACTGGATGAAGAGTTGGGAGCTGCCTGCCTTTGAACCCAAGTAACAGTTGAGTGGATTCAGGCAGGAGCTGGGACCATGGAAGAGGAACCACAGAAGCTGAGAGCTAGCCTTGAGTCAAGATGAAATGACCTCTCCTTGGGTATTTAATGCAAACTGAAGAGATCATGATTTATTGTGGCCTAGAGGTGGGAGGACTTGTACTCTATATCCTGCACTCTTCAGGATGATTGAATTAAGGGTGATTGGAAACTAATCTCCAATAAGACGAAAGAAGACTTTTTGACTGGAGATTAAGACAATGTGACCTGGGGTGGAGAACTCTGACCTTTTTGTCCATTAAGGAGGCTTGCCTTCTTAAAGATAATTGAGTTAAGTTCTTATTGTGACTGTGTGACCACTCTGTGGCCATTTTAGTGATAAGTTGTTATGTCATAACATTGTGAATGCTGTACATTGGTTTCTGTCAATGTTTTGCCTTAGTTTGTTGCTGAATAAATAGAGTTCACTATACCAGGTAATCAGAACCTTGAAGCTGTTCACAGCAGCAGTCTTCTGGAAAGCTGCTTGTGCTTGGCTTTACAATGAGCTACTTCAAATGTTAGTGAGTTCCTACCTTTGCAGATTTTCAAGCAGTGGCTGAATAACCACTCACCAGGGATATTGTACAAAGGATTTCTGCTGCTCAGATAGTGAATTAAATGATCTGTGAGAATCTGAGATTGAGGACAGGGACCACAAAGCCAGGAAAGCCCTCTTCAAGGAAAGATAAAGCCAAGAAAGCTACCTGAAAAAACCCGAGTGTGGGATACACTTGTCCAGAGAGATGTGAGATGAAAAAGGTAAAGGGAAGTATGTCAGACTAACAAACAAAGGATTTGAGGTTGAGGACCTGGTGTTCCAACTATTAGTAGTGTGACCTCATGGCAGGTGGGATGCTAGTTCAACTGCCAAAGTTCCCTCCATTTCCAAATATATGATCCTAAGCAATTTCCCAGTTTAGGGTTGTTTCCTCATCTAGAAAATGAGTTGTTGTACTACATGGTCTCTCAGACCCCTTCCAGTATGAGAGGATGGAAAGAACGCTTTATTTGGAGTCAGAAGACCCACATTCAAATCCTAATTCTGCTACTTATCACTTGTGTAACTTTGGGGACACCACAATCTCTGAATCCATTTCTTCAGTTGTAAAGGGGGATTGACATAGATGACCTCAAGGTCCCTTTTAGCTCTAAATTTCTCATCCTAGGAGTTATTTGTTGTTATTTTTGTTGAGTTGTTTCAGTCATGTCCAACTCTTCTTGACTCCATGTGGCATTTTCTTGGCAAAGATACTGGAGTAGTTTATCATTTCCTTCTCCAGCTCATTTTACAGATGAGGAAACTGAGGCAAACAGGTTTAAGTGACTTGCCCAGGGTCACATAGCTAGTAAGCGGCTGAGGCCAGATTTGAGCTCAGCAAGATAAGTCTTCTTGATTCCAGGCCCATCACTCTATCCATTGTACCACTTAGCTAGCCCATTATTTGTAATAGCAGATAAGATTTTAAAGAAATCATCTCTCAGGACTAATAGACAGAGAACAGACACATAATTTGTTGGTTTAAGGACTCTCAGTGAGGCAATTCTCTCTCCTTGCAAGTTGGCATCTTCTCTGTACTTCTTAGTCTTAGAGTTGCTAAAATTCTGAAAAATTAAGTGACTCATCCAGGGTCACACAGTCAATTTATGTCAGAGGCAGGACTTGAACTAAGCTCTTGATGATTCCAAGGTCAGCTCTCTAACCACAATGCCACATTTCTTAGGATTTAAACTATCCAATTTTCATGATTGCTACACGGCAGACATTTTGACATGACTGACGTGGGATGCTACTCTGGGCATATGGAAGAACACTGTAAGTGGGTCAATCCATAACTTGACCTACTCAGAATACTGTACTCATTCATTCACATCCAAATATGCCCATGATTTTCAAGATGGGCAATACCAGGATCAATTGATTCATCCTTTCCATCTTTGGTCTCAGTAGTCATAACATGGGCTCATGAAAGAAAAATGACAGCTTGCACTTTGACAGAAACATCTTTTCTGATATTTGCACTGTGTACATTAGATTAGAAGGAAAGAGGAATGATGGAAAAGCATTTCTCCCAATGTCCCCACAACCATCTTGGCTTAGCAATATTCCATGACATGCTATTAGACAGACTAACCAGGATTTGACTTCAAGAAGTTAATAGCAACCTTCTTGTATTCTTTGTGCATTGCATGTAAGAGTCTAATATTGCAACCTTTGTGTAGCATGTGTAAAGTTAAAAAATGAAGAAAGTATTTCCAACTCAATATGATGCCAGGGAATTGAACAAATTCCCATGAATTATAAATGGATAATTCTCAGGAAAAAAAAGCATGAAATAAACATCTGTGGTTTTGTTTAGTTCTTAACATAGACTACATGAACAACTTTTAACAGAGATGAGACTACAGGGTTTATGTGGATAGGAGGTTAACCCCACCCCACAAAGGACAGACCCTTCTATAAGATAAGGAAATAAAGCAAAACTTTATCTGCAGCCACAATGTGACAAAGAGAATACCTTTATTTCTAAGTAGTGGTCACTCCCACTTGGTAGCTTTCATTTGGGTAAAAATATTTTCTTCCTTGACGTAGTCCCAAGACTTGGCCATGTAACGTCCATATAAGAAAAGAAATATTCACGTTCTTTCACAAATATCTATTTACCACTTTTCAGTGTTTATACTGCTCTTTGGCTGTCTATTATCACATGTGAGCTATATAACATGAAAATGTCTGACTTGTGTCAGTCAAGGAATATCAGGATTACTTTACCTTATTATAGCAGATGGAAATGATGAAAAAAACATCAAGTTTATACAACGAAACAGCCAATTCAAATACTGAGTGATCCCTATAGATCTTGCCTCTAAAGGTCCTTCATAATCTTAAAAAATCTGTTTTTACTAGTTAACAAAAAGATTTGCTATTGAATCTGGGACATAGCAGGGTACAATGTAAATATGAGGACAGGTTTGGAGGGGTCCTGAATTAAACTCAACTTTGAAACTTATTTCGGGTGTGACCCTGAGCAAGTCACTTCTCTGGGACGTTTCTTCACCTATGAAATAAAAGGGTTATACTAGATGATATCTAAGGCCACTTACAGCTCTAAATCTGTGTTAGGTAGGCAGTCTATATATGGAATCACATATGGTTATATGGAATATATGCATATGTACATATATGTGTTTTATATAAGGATTCAACCTCTAATTAGTCACATAGATTAATATAGAAGTTCCAGATCCTTTCCTCTACCATAAACTCCTTAAAGTTTCTCATTATCTCCAGGAAGAATGTTGGCTGAGCACAAACATGCAATTCTAATAGTCAGAGTCAGGCAAAAATGAACATTATAATGTGCTATAACTGTTTTTGGTCCAAAGGCTCAAGAATCCTATGTTGTTCTTCCTAATTCCTAGAGTCTAATATTCAAGATGCTTATTTGTTGTTGTTCAGTCATTTTCACTTCCTTTGTGGCCCCATTTGGGGTTTTCTTGGCAAAAATACTGCAGTGGTTTGCCATTTCCTTCTCTGACTCATTTTAGAGATGAGGAAACAACCCTGTTAAGTGACTTGCCCAGACTCGCACTGCTACTAAGTGTCTTAAGCCACATTTGTACTCAGGACTGTAAGAGACAAAGCAAACTTTTGCTTCCACAGAAAATATGTAATATAACTAGAATGTTTTTTTTTTTATTTTAATGCATAATGTAGGAAAACAAATGTATTAGAGAGAAAGTCTTGGGAATGTTGATTAACACTTCATTCAAGAGGACCAACAAGTCATGGGTGCCTGCTAATCAGCATATCTAAAAGCGAACATTTCCTTCTTTATTATACTTTGGATAAAATCCACAAACTGGAAGGGCAGAAGAGAAACTTCATTCCATAATCCAATTTTGAATGTTAGGACTCTTCTTGTGTTAATGGTGAAGAAAACTTAAAACATCCTGGGTTTGGCCTCTTATCAACTGGGAGAATCCCTTTATAACAGCGGTTCTCAATCTATGGGTTATGCTGAATTTGTAACAATGAAAACACATCCTGCATATCAGATATTTACATTATGATTCATAACCGTAGCAAAATTACAGTTATGAAGTAGCAATGAAAATAATTTTATGGTTGGGAGTCACCACAACATGAGGAACTGTATTAAAGGGTCGCAGCATTAGGAAGGATAAGAACCACTGTTAAAAGGATTTATGACATGTCATTCTTTTACTGAGTAAAGTACAAAGAAAATGAGAAATGTGGCAGGAGTGTATACCTACGTGGGTGTGGGGTTTAGGTGTTTTTCAGACAGGCTGTGAACCCTGAAGTGCCTAGCCAATGGGAGGCAGGAGAGAAATTCAAATTGGGAACAGTATAAAAAGGCTTGTATTTGTTTGAGTATGCACACTTCATTACAGAGTTACCCATTCATTCAGAATGAGTGAATTTAAAATAAAATGAGAACTTTCCTAGCATGACAACAAGTTTTGTTCTTTCTAGAGTGAGCACATTTCTCACAGGACAATGAGTCTTTCTGCATCCAGGTCTGGCACTCCATCCACTGCACCACCAGATATTCTATGATCATTCATTGGGAAGTGAATCTAGAACTATGGTCACTTTCAGAGTACTGAATAAAAAACTAAGTACACAGGATGCATTACAGAACACTAAAATGTACTGTATGGCTTCAATTATTGGGGACTTTCAGTGTTCTCTATTTAGTGGAATGGTTTGTTCAGGGCTGAAATAAAAGTTCTTTTAGGGAGCATCCATGGCAATAAAGTTGGATTTCATAATGGAACAAGCAGTTTAATGTTTCAGGTCTGCTCTGAGTATAAGTGAGAGAGATGCTGGAAAAAAAGAGAGCCTTTGATTTTTACCTTCTGCCCTGGAAGGTAGCAATTATCATTTAAACATGGACTTTTCTCTGGCTTCAGTAGAATGCCAGAATCTTCATAAAGGAGCCAAAAGGGGCATTCCTGTGAATGTTTCTTTTAAACAATGTATGAATGCTTTAATATTTATGATAAGGAGACCTCTCAGTGGATTAGTTTCCTGGAACAACTGAAACCCATTTTCAGGCACAATTGATTTTGATGGGTAGAAATAGCCTACTCAATAGTCCTATTTATAGGACATCACTATAAGTCAGTCTCACCAATATAAATTCACCTTTTCCTTTATAAAATTTCCTGCATCCCTTTTTAAAGGATGGGTGACACCTGTTTAGCTATAGGGAAGATGAAAAAAAATGTGCTTCCTGGAAAGGAGGGGGTGACTTTTCAGGGATAATGGATGTGCTTATCAAGGCCCCAATTGTGGGGTACAGAAGTTGGGGGAAGAGTTATAGAAGAAAAAGTCATCACTCAAAAAGACAAGTATATTCTATACAAATTTCCATTTAATTATGCCAATAACATCTGTAAAATCAAGTCTTAATTTTACTCTGGATAGTGACATTTTATCCCATTTCAATTACGAAGGAAAGCACTTTGACAAAATTCTTGGTGCATGACTGTCTTCTTAGCATAATTACATATAAATACAATAGAACCAGAAGGCAACATTTACTGTGAGCACCACTAGTAGAAGACAGATTCTTCAGTCAGCATTTATTCTTATAAGAAATCCTTATATATCATTTTATTAAGATATGTCATTGACAGAAAACAGAAGTTTAAAGAGCTAGGAAAAACGTGAGATGCAACAAAAAAACTAGGTGTATAATCCTTAGAAAAAATATAAATGTGACAGTCATGCATTTCCTTTCCTTTTTATTATCTCCTGTGTTATTAGGAAAAATATTCAAAACCCACAGTGCAGTGAAATAAATGCTAGTTAGTCCACTTCTCAAGTTACAATTTGTTTCATTGGCATAAGTTTTGGTGAAACCTGGTTAAAAAAAGAAAAGAAATAAATTAGTTCAAAACCCTGATAATCACAGAACACTAGACATCTCTCAGAGCCAAACAAATGGTATGAACAATAAATAGGAAGACATATAATCTGAGTTATTTAGAATTTCCTTACTCTTTCTTATAATAAAGAGAAGTTTTTCAGAGGTTCTTCTTACTACTCTTCATTAATGTGGTCTCTCTAGGGCAGTGGTTCTCAACCTGTGGGTCGCTGACCCTTTGGGGATCGAACAGGGTTGCCTAAGACCATCAGAAAACACATATTTCCGATGGTCTTAGGAACAGAAACACCACTCCTCTATTGTCTCCAGGCGGATCCGCCCACATGCAGATATGCCCACATATGAGTATTAAAGGGTCACAGCATTAGAAAGGTTGAGAACCACTGCTCTAGGGCTTTTACTTCTTAACCACCATATAAAGGACAAGTGATTTCAGAGAGGAGGGGATTCACCCATGGTAGGTACATCGTCTCTATGAGAGAGTTGGGCTTGATAGATCATATGGTACTATCTTTCCTACAGTGACCCAGAGTGAAAGGTATAGATCTTTAAAAAAAAAAAAAGAAAGGGAGTCTAATTCTATAGCCTAGAAATTACCTAAACAAATAAAAATTTTAAATGGAATAAATAAATAGATAAATAAATGAAAAAGAAAACAAATTCCAACATTTTATCAGAATCAGGATTGGAAATGATGAATCACAGAAATACAAAGTATTAGGTACTGAGGCATGGAGGGGTCAGGCAAATGGCACAGCAGTTCATTTAATATTAACTGAAATACTATTCAAAGCAGAAAAGAGCTATCTGGGAGTCTTAGTGCAAAGGAGAGAAGAAAAATGGAGTTAGGTTAAAGTCAGAGAAAGTGGTAAAAAAGATATATATTGTAGCAAAAAAAGAAGCTGAAGGGAAGGCCTGATGGGGGTAGACCTTCTGACAGACTTATGATGGAGAAGGGAAGGTTCCAAGTCCTCAAAGTAATCGGTAATGAAGGGATATATGCAACACACAGTTGTTGGTAGGAAATATTTATTACTAGTAGTTCATGGATACTTTCTTGGCACATAGTAGGTACTTATAAGTGCTTACTTACTGAATGATTTTTTTTGTATTGTAAATCTATTGTGATTAGAATCTGGAAAAGATCATTTCCCCAGGGTAAATCTGCAAATGATTCATTCTAGATAAACTAGAGTTTAGTATTCTAATAAATAACACTTGGTATATTAAGTATTTAATTCAATTTGACAAATATTTAGGAAGTACCTATTATGTGCCAGGTACTGAGGATAAATGTTTCCCTCACTTCCCAACCAGGTGCTGTCCTCAAGATGCATGCACTCTATAAGGAGAATGCAACAGATGCAAAGAGAAAGAAACAAAAGGCAATTTGAGGAGGGAGGACACCTTAACAGCTGGGAGCATCAGGGAAGGCATCACTGGGGAGGGACATTCCAGGCACGGGGACTGCTTGTATGAATGTAGTCAAGACTATGTCCAGTTCGAGGAATTGCTAGCAGTCTAGGTTCACTGCAAAGTTGAGTCTCTGAAGGGAAGTAATGAAAAACACAAGGTGGAAAAGGTCACACACAGACTGCAAAGGGTCTTAAATGTCAAGCTGAGGAATTTGTATCTTATCCTAGAGGCCACTAGGAGGCCCCTGAAGTTTCCGAATAGGTTAATAACATGGTGAGACGTGCCTTAAGAAGATGATGTTGGTTCCATATGAAAAGGATGGACTGGAAAGGAGAGACAGGGGAGGCAGGCTACTATAACAGCACAGGGACATGGTCACATGAGCAGAGAAAAGACTGGCCAGAATAGCTGTATGGAGGCAAAATTGACAACACTTAGTAAATGATGGCACAGGGGCAGTGAGGGGCAAGGGAGGAGTCAAGGGTGACATTGAGGTTACAAATGTAGGTGATTGGCTGAATGGTATAGTGCCCTTGGCAAAATAAAAGTGGAGTGAATTTAAGGGAGATATGGTATGGTTGCTGTGTTTGTCCTTCATTTTTGAAGAGGACCATGGCATCAGGGAAATTATGACATGACCTGCAGTTGACTTTGAATTGAGCGAAGGACTGAGTCCAGTGGGCAGATATTCATCAGGATGACTGGAAATGGTTCAGGATGCTATGGGAGACCCTGGCCCTTTTAGGCTAAGGCCTTTTCAGGCTCTCACTTAGAGTGAGGTAACACCCATTCAGTGAATAGTCCTCTGAAAGAAGTGAGTCAAAGAACTTAATTTTTTTAATGTATTAATTTAAAATTAATTTAATTTAATTAATTTTAAAAATTAATTTAAAAACTCAAAGTGGGAGGGGAAGACCCTCAGGGTTGCTGGTCAAAAGAGAAACTGTTACTACTGACGTTCACTCTGAGTCAGGAGGGCCCAAAATATAGCCATTAAGTGATGCTTGGGCAGGGACCTATTGTGGTCCAATCCATGAGCTCCAGAGCTAAATGGGTTTAAGGTATGGTCTTTGAGAAAAGAGAAAGAAAATAAGGGAAAGGGAGGGAGAGGGAGGGAGGGAGAAAGAGAGAGAAAGAGAGAGAGAGAGAGAGAGAGAGAGAGAGAGAGAAAGAGAGAGAAGGAAAGAGAGAGAAGGAAAGAGAGGAAAGAGGAACTAAAAGTAAACAAATTAATAAAGACAAAAAAAGGGAAAAACACACACACAAAAATAAAGTAACTGTAAACAATTTTTTAAAAAAGAGAAAATAATGAAAGGGAACATATCAGAGAAACCTTGGAAGACTTCTTGTGATTTGTCCTTCATTCTCCAAGAGGACCATGACATCAGGAAGGTGATACCATGACTTGAAAATGAATTGGATTTAAGTAAGAGAGGGCTGTGCAAAATCACCAGCCTCACTTTCTCCTCTGGAGCTATCTGGGTCAAACGGCAAGATACAGATCAGGATGACTGGAGATAGTTTCCAATATTATTTGAATACAGATTGAAGCATACTATTTTTCACTTTCTTTATCTTTTACTCGTGTCTTTTTATACAAAATGACTAATATAGAAATGTTTCACATGATTGCACATGTATAACATATATAAGATATAGATCTTACCATCTTGGGGTGAGAGGAGAGGAAGGAAGTGATAGAATTTAGAACTCAAAACTAACAAAAAAATGTAAAAAAAATTTACCATGTAATTGGGGGGAAAGAAAATATTATATATTAAATTCATTTTTTTTAAAAGGAAGACCTGTATGACCTGAGGAAGAGTGAATAGAACCAGAAGAATAATTTATATAGTAACAATAGTACTCTAAAGACAAATATTCTAAAAGGGTCTAGGACTTTTAGTAGCACTGACAACCAAAACCTACTCCATGATCTAATAGCCAACCCAGCCGACTTCCCTGACAGGAATGAGTGTAGCAGGAGTAGACCCTGAGGGTTAAGGTCAAACTCATTTTTCTACTGTTACTAGCCAATAGGGCTATGAGACTTCTTTTGTTATTTTAAACTCTCCCATACATTTCTTTGCAGTTTCAGGCTTTGGGAAAGAGGGTAAGATTGGAGCTGGAATTTCCTTGTTACAAAGAACCTTCTATGTGAAAATTCCTTTTACCACTACAGATCTTCATCTACTTTGCCATTCTAAGCATTGCTTGGGGGGGACTAAGGAGGGGGACATTAAGGGGTGAAATGACAAGCCTAGTATCACAAAACCAGTGTGTATGCAGAGATGGGATTCCAACCCAAGTCATCCTAACTTCAAGGCCAGTTTTCTATCCATTAGATCACCCTGACCCTCTTGCAGTTATCAGTAATAAAACAAATCAAAAGCCTTTAGAAAAAAAAAATTTTAAGATGAGTTATTTGCTGATCCCAGAGTAGGCAAAGTTGAGAAGTTGGAAACCTGCAATTGGTTCATCAGGGACCATGGGATCATAGCTTTAGAGATGAATGGGGGCCTAGACGAAGAGAGCTCTGGTGGAAAGAGGAGAGAAGAGGTTGTGTTATACAGAAGGATCACTGTCCGAGGCCCAGGACACAGTGTATTGAGGGGTGAGGTTGCCAAGGGAGAGGGTGGTTTACATCCAATGGGAGTGAAGGAGGGGCAATATTGTAACAGGTATCCACATGTCCCTGTGCAGCAGAATTAGATCATTTCAGGAATGCCCCTGGCCTACAGAATTTTAGCCTTTTTGATATCATGGACCCCTCTGGAAGTATGGAGAAGCTTATGTATGAACTCTTCTAAAAATAAAGTTTTTAAAGGAATAAAATACATGTTACAGAAAAAAAAAAATAATGTTATTGAAATTTTTTTAAAGTTTGTTCCAGATTAAGAATCTCTGCCCTGGCAAAACAAATAAGCAATCTGTTTCTGTCCTTGCTGAGGTGTCCTAATTCCTTCAGGATGGGATGTAGCCTTCTATGCCACAAGAGGCAATTAAAAATGCCGAGTTGAGGTGGCGCTTCATTCTGACTGATTGTCAATCAAAATGCAACCAACCAATCAATAAGGGGAATTGGACTCCTGAAGCTGGGGGCCATAGAAGGAAGAGGCTGATAGTGTAGAAGGGTGCACAACCAGAGGCAGCTGGTAGACTTCACAGTTTTGCTTGGGGTTGACTTTGTTCACCTTCAACTGGGTGGGGAAGCACAGAAGTTGTGTAGAATGGTATTTTTCTCCACATCTATAAATCCCAGCAGCGCTGGTTCAAATGATTTACAAAGCCATTTTCCTTGGAAACCTGGTTTAGTCCTGGGCAAAAGCAGCTTGTTCTGAGGCTTGTGTTAAAGTTTCACCCTGAGTACCTTCTTTCTCAAACTGTCTATTTTTCTTTCATTTCCCTATCTTGTATCATATCTAGTGGAGGGTAAGGAACAAAATGAGAAACTTAAATTAGTCAACCTCTAATAGGTGTTAGCGCTGAAAAGGATCTTAGGAAATATTCAGTCCAATACTCTCATTTTACAGAAAGAAAACTTGGGGAAGAATGGTTAAGAGACTTGCCCAAGGTCTCACAGCAGGATCTAAACCAGGACAGACTTCTCTAGACTCCTAGTCCACAAGCTTGAGTGAAATGACTGACGAGAATGAAAAGTTGGAAGCAATAGGTTAACAGATGTTAGGAATAAAGCAGAACTTTGAAGCTGAAGTCAGGAAACCTGAGTTCTAATGAGTATTAACTCTGCTGTTTCCTGCCTTTGCTAGGAAAAGCAAAATATGCCTCTAGGGCTTGGAAAGAATCTTACGGGCAATCTGGTGTGGCTCCCTCATTTTGTAGATATGGCAACTGAGGACCAAGGAAGTTCAGTGGCTTGACCCAAGTCACACACTGGTAAAAGCAGTAGATGTGAGAAGTAGGATTTTTACCCAGGTTTTCTCACTACAGTATTCCTTCCACTGTGCTGCCTTGCTCCTCAAAGTCATTAATCTCTTTAAGCGTAAAGTTTTCTCTTCTATAAAAATGATAGCAACAATATTTGTCCTAACTTCCTCACAGGGTTATTGAGAAGAAAGCCCTCTACGTTTCAAAGCGCTATATAAATATGAGTTATCTCCCATTATCATGGAAAACCAACATCTGCCAGAAAATAAATTAAATGCTACTAGCAAGGCTAACGGCCTGTCAGCTGTAGATCTCCATCTACCCACCTCCCTCCCAAAAAAGTCAGTACATTTTTTTTAAATTTAGAGAGATGTTAAGCACTAATAACAATAATGATAAAATGATAACAATAAAAGCAATAAACCAGATTACTCTCTATTGCTTAAATCACTGTCTAGTAGGAAGCTGTACTTAAGAAGGTACATTTCAGTAACTCAGACCGAGGGAGGATCGTTTTGTTGATGTCTATAGTCTTCTAAAGGATACCAGATTCAACTAACAACCTTTCAGGAGTACCAATGGGTACAAAGTACTATACTGGGTGTTTTATAAAAGAAATGCATTGTAATTTTATCATACAAAGAGGGAATCAGAAAAGAAATTAGGGTCAGGTTCTTATAGCTTCACATATGAAATATGGACAAGACTATTATTAAAACAAGGCTCCAGTGTATAAGAGGGATGAATTTCAAAGTGGAGAGAAGTTATTTTAAGCAAAATGAGAGGCAAAAAAAGATGATTAAGGTCAAGGATAAGGTGTATGGATGATAATAAACAATGACAAGAAGGTAAAATTACTGAATTCTCATTTTGTTTCTGTTTTCCATCCCCTTGGGCTGGGAAAGCTAGAACAAAAATGGTTAAAAGGGCATTAAAACCCAAGATAAATGAAGAAAGTTTAAAAGATTGGAGAAATTCAATGAACTCAAGTCAACAAGTTTGATGGTCTGAATGACCTTGCCAATGTGACAACTGAGTCAATGGTGATTTCTGAAAAATCATGGAGACAGAGAGAGAAAAGCCATGGAACTAGAGACAGAAAAGTAGTGTCCATTTTCAGAAAGGGGCAGAATTCAAACTCTAGATTCGTGACCTCCAATTAGGTTTCTGTCAAAATTCTAGAAAGCCCCATTAAAGGTAGAGTTTGTCAGTACTTTAAAGAGGAAGTGGTGATTTTTACCAGCCAGTATAGGGTCATGAAGCATAAGTAATTTCAGAATAGCCTTACTTCCTTTGACAAGATTAATAAGACTGGAAAATCTGGGAATCCCATGGTCACAGGATACCTGACCTTCAGAAGGCATCTGACAAAATCCCTCACTCACATCCTTGCGAATAATTTGAACAGATGTCAGTTGGATGAAGGTAGAGTTAAATGGAACTGAAACTGGTTAAACTATTAGATTACTAAACTCAACTACAAAAATAGTTGCTAAGGTCCCTCCCAACTCTCAAAATCTGGGACTCTGTGGGTACGAAGGAAGGATATGGAGGTAATACTTTAGATAACTTTCTAGGAGTTTGGCCACGAAGGCAGCAGAGATCTGGGAGATAGCAAGTTTTCTACTTCTAGAGGTCTTCCAGCAAGAATCTGACTATAACTATGAGATGATAAAGCAGTGTTTCCTGCTTCAGGTATACATTGGAATAGATGACTTCTGAGGTCTCTTTCATCTCTGAAATTAATTTTATGCTTTTACAAACAAACCTCAGTTCTAGCCTTTATTTTCTTGTTTCCTTCTCAACCAATTTCCCTACTCCAAATTTCTAATAAAGGCTAGAAATTTCAATGACCAGGGACATAATAGTAATTTGCTGTGAGTTGTAAATCTTCCTTTTTATGAAAAGGCAAATCCTGCTAACATGGATTTCTTGAAATGCTGACAAATGATGGCACATGTTATGCAAGTGCTCTCAAGGGACCAGATTCTCCTAAGTTACAACAAATTATATATCATAGATTATATTGGGTTGGTTATCAAAAAAGAAAACACGTATACACTGTTCTTGCAAACTTTCAAGCGCTATATAAATTTTACCTGTAATTAGCATTATCATTACAGCAGGACACACAAATGTGACTTAGAATCAGTGTGGTGTCACATGGACACCGTGATGCATTTGGAGTCAAAAAAGTCTGGGTTCAAATCTTAACCACAGATGCTTTTTAACTAGCTTCCATGGGCTAGTCCTATACTCTCTCTGAGTCTCATTTGTAAAATAAAGGAATTGAACTCAATGACCTCTGAGACACCTCTCAACTCTAAATAAATGATCCTGGTAATTGAGTCTGAAGATGAGAAATCTGTGGGGTGATAATAGCTACCTTTAAGCATTTGAAAGTTTAATTATTTAAAGGGCTGTAACTATTAGGTTCCTTTTGCTAAAGAGAACAGAAGCTATGAAAGTGATTTAGCCAAAGGGTACACTAAAGCAGCTGAGGTTTAAAGACCTTTGTCATTTAAAAAGAAAAGCCAAAGCTAATGATATGCATATGCTAATAATAATCTCACTCTAAAATATTAAACATGAAATCATGTATTCATCCAAAATACTCACGGTATTTTGGTAAATGTTTTTGAGAAGAAAATTAAGTTTAATTTCTTTTATTTTATAGGTGGATATATAGTTGGTAAGAGAGCTGGACTTGGAACAAGAAAGACCTGGGTTTGAGTCTCACCTCTGACACATACTACCTGTGTGACCCTGGGCAATCACTTAACCTCAGAGACCTCTAGGCAACTTCTGAAATGGTAGAGCTTGTTTCTTTACATGTAAGTTATGTTCACCAATGAAATGACAGAACCAGTCCCTACACCCCCCTCTTTTTTTTGGAGGGGGGAACGTAGGGCAATTTGGGTTGACTTGCCCAAGGTCACACAGCTAGTTAAGCGTCAAGTGTCTGAAGCTGGATTTGAACTCAGGTCCCTCTGACTCCAGGGTTGGTACTCTATTCACTGCGCCACCTAGCTGCCCCCATCCCTTCTTTTACTTTGCTCCCAAACTTCTGCAGCCCTTGGCCCTTTATTCCAAGGTCATTCTATACTCCCAGATTTCCCAGACCAACTTTCATTGGTTTCTTCAAATTATTTCTAGGCCAAGTGTCCATGGCCAAAGGAGTAGAAGAAGAGCTAGAGCAGATTACTCCTTAGGGTCACCTCTTTAGGGCTTTAGGATTCTGTGGCTAGTCTGCCATCTTTAAATAATACATCATCCTGCCTTACAACACTAGATTGAAATATATGCCAATGTACCCATTAGTGTTTACCCATATGTTTCAAGGTTTCTGTAGTGCTTTTGACCTGATAATCCAGGCCCTTAGAGAATACATTACATTAGCAAATTAATGTGTGAGAGGAGAACACATCACTTATTTACAAATTCATTTCTTTCTTTTTTTCAGTTCACTTGAAAACCATCTCTGAATTGCCATCTCATAATGCTGAATGTTACACCATCTTTTAATTTTACTATCAAAGGATTTCCTATTCAAATCATGTATTTGGCATAAAATCACTTCCCCCACTCCCCAGAACATATACATTATAGAAATGGCATAGTTTAATGGATTTCTCAGAGAGTAAGTTCAGTTAAGGGTTGCTGTATGCCTGAGAATACTTTTATTCTGAGTTGCCATTTGGAAGACATTTCTTTCTCAAAAGAGACTTATAATAAGTCGGCAAAAAGTAAAAGTCTACATTTGCATGGATCTCCAGTTGTTATCAATGAGAATTCTCTACCATGTACAAGGAAAGACACATGGCTCTTTGAATTTAAACAAGGCAGTCTCAGAAACAATCCATTTTCTTTTTTAAGCAATGGAACATCTGTGGGAATAACTTAATGAAATAAAACTCTTCTGTTGAAAACAGATGATTTCAAATAGATGGTTTATAACATTTCCTCTCAAAGGAATATGGACAGCTTAATTTTTTTTAATGAAACATCTGATTCTTTTCTTTGTCATGTCAGACCTATTTTGAGCTTCTAATGTTGTTCGTACCCTTGATGTGGAAACTGGCTGGCTTTTACAAAAAAGGAAGAAGATGAATCTTTATGTAGACTGACTTTGCCTGTCTATTTTTATAATGAAAAATATCTACTTAAAGTACAATTTCTCATTCTGTTCCTTCATAGTTTCATCAGAGTTATAAACCCATAAATGCCAAAGCAGATTACCCTGCCAAGGTGATCTATTAGCTAAGCAGAAAAGGATTTAAGTGTGGGAGCTAAGCCAATGTCCAACGTATTGTCTCCTTGACCCACTGAAATCCTTCGAGTGTATTCTCTTTCTGACATAATGCCAGTTCATAATAGATACGGGTGAATATAAATCCATTTCCCTTGGCAAGGAATGTCTATATCTGGTTTCTCTGAGATATCACTGCAGACAAGTAGGCAAGCAGTATATACTTGTCCCTGAAGTTTAGCTGCAGTCTTGCCAGGAAGAGAGGACCAAGGTCTTTCAAGGTGAAGGGCATTTTCTTCTTCCTCTGCATCCCCCCATCATACCTGGATCAGCAGTGGGAATATTGTAGGCACCCAGTATAACAAAGCACTGCCCTGGGTCTTTCTTTCTTCTCTTTACATTTTTTCCCAGAGTGATACCATCTGTTCCCATGGGCTCAATCATCACCTTTCTGCCAATGACTCCCAAGTCTATTTATTTGTGACTAACTTCTCTCCTAAACTCTAAGCTAAAGTCTCCAAATGCCTGGTGGACATCTCTACCTGGATGGCCCAATGACTCTCAAACTCATCTAATATTTTAGATAGACAGATAGACAGCCTGATAGATAGAAATTACTTAGTTATGGGGCAGGTAGGTGGCTCAGTGAATAGAGCACTGGCCCTGGAGTCAGGAGGACCTGAGTTCAAATCCAGCTTCAGACACTTAACACTTACTAGCTATGTGACCTTAGGCAAGTCACTTAACCCCAACTGCCCTGTCTTCCCCCTTCCAAAAAGACAAAAAACAAACAAAAAAAGAAATTACTTAGTTGGGTACATATTGTCCCTCCAGTAGAATGTAACCTCTTCAGGGGCAAGAACTGCTTCATTTTTGTCTTTGTATGCCTAGTGCCTAGGGATACAAATGATGATTTGTGATCTCAATGGTCTGAGTATTCCTTCTAACAGTCTTGATTAAATGCTTTCTTATCCTGTGAGATTCCTGTCCGTGTCTTGCCCCATACTTGGGTTCTCTGAACTTTGTCTGAATATTTTGCCAATAAGTTCAATACTTGGTCTATCATCCGTTGCTCTCACTACAATGAGCCCACATCCTTTAATTGTCATGTGTGTATCTTGACATATATTAAGTCACTTCTTGTGTATAAGTCATTGTTAAGATGCAGTCTAGTAATAGCATTGCTTATAGTTTTGGTCATAGTGCTTGATTTGGGGTCAGAGGACATGGGTTCACATCTTAGTTATTACTACCTGTGAAACTTTGGGTAAGTCATATAACCTCTTTAGGATTAGTTTACTCATCCATACAATGATATGTATATGGTCTCTTTCAGTTATTAATGTAGGTTGTTATGATGCACTGCATCCAAAAGGTAAGCCATTATTTTCCAAAGGAAACCCATCTCTTCTGAAAATTTCTCTATTTCTGCTGAAGGTACTAACTGAGCTAGAAACCTTAAAGTCACCTCTTACCCTTTCCTCTCCTACCAATATCCAATTACATGGCAAGCCCTACCAATTGAGCCATCTTCCTCACATCTGTCCCCTTCTATTTACAATGTTAGCCTTTGTCCTAGTTCAATCTTAATACGCATTGAGGTATTATAGTCTTATTTTTATTCTTATTCTTTTTATTTAGTATTTTGTCAAGTAGTTCTCTCCAGCAGCTAGCATTCCTGTATGTCTACAGAACACTGATAATTGGTATTCTTATGCTTAAGATGATGAGAAAGAGTTATATTCATATAATGAATGCTTAAGACTTGGGAAAGAGTTATATTCATATCATAATGATGAAAAGGTATTAAACTACAGTAAGCATAATTTTATTATTAAGCATATTTTGCTGCTTTAAAATCCTTAGAAAACTATTATTCATTTATCAGAATACCTACTTAACCAGACCACATTTTTCAACTATGTCTGATGAAAGAGTGGACTGCATAAATAACATCAGAGCTAGGATGTGCAAATTCCATCAGTCCAACAATCCATCTTTTTTCATTCCATATTTGTCTACACAAATAAAACAGAGGCAGCCAGGGACCAGGGTCTGTCTGTTTTTTCCAATCTCCTTTGCTATAAAATATCTATTGCATCTAAAAATATATATTATTACCTTATTGAGGGGAGGTTGGCTAATTCACATGGGTTGATTTAAAGAATGTCTTATTAAATAAGTTTAGCTACTCAATCACTAGGATAGTCTAGAATAAAGTATAGATGAATTCTATTTTTCTTCTGTAGTTACTGGAAAGCTAATTAAAGAGGGGTTCTTTGTGCAACGTATTGCTGGAAGAGTATTTTCAAAGGGAAATTCAGAAAAGGTTAATGGACAAGGACCTTGGCAGAGTACCATGAATAGTTATATATGTGAGTAATGAATTATGCAGCAAACCTGTTTTCACAGCAATTTGTTATACTCTGATCGGTACAAGCCATTCAAGACCTAAGAAATAAATGTATTCATGATTTGCCAAATCCCCTTTGTGAATGATTTTCTGAAGGTTAGGCAGTCCTGTAGCAACTGGGTTTTTCTATTTTCTTGAGACATAAACCTCATCATACACAGGAGATGTCTTCCTGCAAAGTTGTAAGCAAATGAAATCCTTTTACCTCTGACTTGAGAGATGTTTTTTGACCTCATTTCTGGTTATCTTTGATCAGAAAGTCCTCCTAACTCAGGATATTCCTATGACCTGTATTCACTTTTTCCTTTCCTCTTTCTCTCCTTTCCCCTCTCAAGCTGAGAGATTATTAGTGGTCTATGGATAAATACTTAACCCAAATCTTACTTCACATTCCTCCCCTTACTGGATTAACTGTTCTCTCAAATCACTCCATGTGTTCCAATAAAGCTCACCCCCCTCCCCTAGCTGGGTTTTTTTTTTTAATGCAAAGGAAATTCTTTTCTAATATTAATTATCTTCCCCTCCTAATTTGCCTGCTGTCAGTATGAACTGTAATACATTACATTTTCTTAAAATGATGCATAGTAGTGTAACTCCAATAGTGTTGAAACTCTCCCTGGAACTTAAATGTTCTTCAAGGTTTGCAGTAATCAAATCCACAAACCTTCACTAGGTAGCAATTCTTTTGATTGGTTTAATGTCATGTCCTGAATGGATTTGCTTCCTCATGCGAAGGTCACAGAGTTAGGTTGTAGTATGTCCTGATTGCCATTTGGAAGATTTCAGAAGAATTTTCAGAGAATAAGCTACATCCCATCCTTAGTTTCTCTTTCCAACTACCGAGTTGCTCATTTCCTTGTGTTTCCAATTAATTCCCTATCTAAACCCCACCATTCTCCCATTCATGTGCTCCCCACCCTGACTTTTACTATTCCCTTGTGAGTCAGTGCATGATTCTCTGTTCCCACCTGATCTCATCTGTGACCACCCCTTCCTTCCACTCCTGTGTATCTGAAAGGTCAAATCTAAAAATGATAACAAATTAACGGTTTATGTCCTGTACTTACCCATTAATCAGGCTCATTATAGAGGACAAATGGCTACATTTACTCACACAAATACTTACGGCAAAATCACACCCAGTGCTTTTCTTTATGTCATCCACTGTCAGTCCTTCCCAGATTTCAACCAAAGTCAACCCTTTTTCCTTGTCCACATCAAACACGGCCTGTCAGATTCAAGCAAATGACAAAAATTTTTAGCACGGTAATAATTTTATAACGCAAGGTCAAGAAACTAGAAACAACAACTTATGTTTTCAAAGGAGAAAAAAGCATGGGGGCCAAAAGGAGACAAAAAATTAGCAGTCTGAAATTGTAAAAACTATTATCTATATTAAACATGTGCCAATTTCCTAATCAGTAATTACTTGTCTAAGAGTTGATGCTAGAAAATACACAAGTGTGAATAGTAATGGTGTTTATTTGCTAATAACAGCTTAAGTAACATTAAAAAGAAAAACTTTTTTTTAACATTAGTCAAACAAGAGACAATAAATTAATACAGGCATTCATTAAAAAAAAAAATAATGGAGAGTAATGGATAGTCAAGTATAGGCAGCCACAGTCAAGAAGGCCTGGCTTCAATTTTTGCCTTTTAACACATACTTGCTGTGTGATCCTGGTCATTACAACTTAATTTTTCAGTGTCCTGAGCAAATAAAACTCTAATTTGAGAAGGAAGGGCTGACCCTCATTGGTTGAGGGCCTCCTCACTGGTATAGGGAATTCCTCCTTAGGATACATCAACATCCCTGATACCAATGGAAATCACAGATAGGTTCCAAAAGACAAAAATAAAAAGTGACCTGGAAGGGGTCCCAAAGGTAGAAAGGACAGGAGCTGAGAGCTGAATCCAAGCCTCACTTCAGTCCTAAGCTCTTCTCAGTGAACCCCACGGCCTCAACAGAAGTGCAATTTTGGATCATACTGGATCATAACTCATGTCCGCAATGACTATGCCAGCATTGATGACCTTCACTTATCAAGGAATGTTGTTAAGGTGGAAAAATACATTCTCCATTTTAGAAAATTTCCATCCAAATGGACAAAATAATGAATGAAAACTGTTCAGAGGGGAAGGCCCAGGAAAGTATAATGTATCGCTAGGGACAAAAAGTTAGAAGAGATGGAAGAAGGAGCCGTAGAGTAGCTACAGGATTAATGATGATAGCTAAGAGCAGCTATCATTTATAGACAGCTTTAGGGTTTCATTGCACATATTACCTATCTGCTTCTGACAACAGCCTTGGGAGTGGGGTGCTAGAGCCATCCTCATTTTCAAATGATATAATATTTGTAAAGATTAGCCCAGTTCCTGGCATACAGTAGATGCTTAATAAAGGCTTATTCCTTCTCCCCTCCAATCTGACAGATGAAGAAGTCATTGATCTCTTTAAGCCAAAAGTTTTCTCTTCTATAAAATGATAGCATCAATATTTGTCCTAACTTCCTCACAGGGTTGCTGAGAAGAAAGCCCTCTATGTTTTAAAGTGCTATATAAATGAGTTATTATCTCCCATTATCATGGAAAACCAATGTCTGCCAGAAAATAAATTAAATGCTACTAGCAAGGCTAACGGCATGGAAATCAAGCGACTTGCCCAAGAGCATGACCAAGAAGGTGTTTGAGTCTAGGAAGATAAGCAAACCTAAGACCCAAAGTTCAACACTAACCACTGTGCAACTCAGCTACATATGAAGGTTGAAGGGGGAGAGTTTTCTGCCCCAAGATCATCTAAGGGAGTTTATCCATAACATCCTATAGTCCTGGATGAGTTCTATCCAGGGGTATTTCCTTTGGTACTAAATATAACTTTAAACAGATACTCCTCCATGTTGAAAAGGAACTGAGGCATCCCAGAGCAGGAACTGGTCTGTTTATATCCACATTATGGTGATACTTTTCACTCAAATAACTTGGCATTGCAAACATAGTCTCTGGTTGGATATTTCTTTCTAGATATTCTGTGTATCTTTCTCATTTCTGATGCCATGTGGAAATGGTGCTGTAGGTTAAGCTCAACAGGTACACTAGATGGGACAATGTTTCAGATTCAAAACAAACACTTCCACATTTAAAATCAAGAATTCAAGTGTCTGTAGGCTAATTCCTTCCTTAATCAAGGAATCTCTTTCATAAGGCTCACATCAGATGACTATTCATTCTTTCCTTGAATACCTCTAGTGGTAAGAGACTTACTACCTGGAATGCCAGTCTACATTATTAGATAGCTTTAAATATTAAAAGTGTGACTTTTATGCTGAACTGAAATGTGTCTCCTTGTGGCTTTTACCTGCTGGTCGTGATTCTTCCCTCCAGAGCCATAAAGTACATATCTACTCCTAATCTTCCTTCCACAGACAGCCCTCCAAATATTTTAAGTTAAGAGGCAAGTTGTTCTTAAATTTTCAGGCTAAACAAACCCAGTTCAACTATTCCTTGTGTGACACTTTTTAAAAGGTCTTTATTCTGGGAAGAGTTATTATATTCTATTCTGATAAATCTGATGAATCCTCTGTATACAATCTAGCTGTTATTTAGGTTCAGAACTTATATTTTCATATGCCCTAGGGAAGTCCAATGTATTCACATTCACATGTAGACATACTCTTATTCTAGAGAGCTTGTGACAGCTTGATTGGTAAGGGCTTTTGTTTCCATTTATGTTTGAGATAATGATGCAACAAGAGCTTTAATGTGACAACTTTGAAAGAAGTTCTAGGATGCTAACTTTTCCCCAAAGATGATCTCCCTTTAGGGAACTGCAGAGCAGAATATCTACGGGAATGGAAAGGAATAGGTGCTCTTTTTCATTTGCTAAACCAAGTTGATTCTATAGGAAAAGAGAGCTAAATTGAAAAACCACAATGTTTTCACCAATCTGTTTTTGCACATTTAAAAAAAAATTTAAAAAAAACACACTCCAAAATAAATATTTGTTTGGATAATAAAAATTATCATTATGGAAATGCTTCTTTATACTGCTTTGGATGACTTGTTTAATTTCAAAATGACAGAAAATGGAAATTTTTTTCTTTTGGAGAATATGTGTCTGGGGAACAAGTTATTCTGTTCTCTTCTGTTCTGAATTAAGAATAAATACACACTTACAAAAAGGGAACAGACAAGAAGAAAAGTCAAGTCCTCTGGATGAAGTCATTAAAACAATATAGGACAGGGAATTTTCTAGAATAATAAATAAGTTGTTGTTAGCATTAAGGTAAGATCTAACTTTAAGGAAAATTAAAACTAGGGCAAATTGGCTTGTGGCTTTTATTTATACATGTCCCGTGCTGCAATTGAGTCTAGAGAACATCTGCTGAGAAGGAAGGTGTCTGTTATTAGATGAGAGAAACTAACTTCTCTGTAACCCCAGGAGGAATTCCACCTGGTGGCAGAGAAAGTAAACAAAGACCAAGTAACAGTGAAGTATCCACCAGGAGAAAACTTGTTTCACCATTACATCTGAAAAAGAGAAAACAGGAGCCACTTTTCCCCAGAAGGGTTTGTTCATTATCCTCTCCCTGTCACAGCAGGATTGCACTACTGAGAGATTTTCACAGAGATAAAGCCAGTAATGGTGGCTTAGGATTGACATGGGGAGCCATCATTTACACGCTGGCTGCACTAATAGAAGGAGTGATGGTTCCACGAATCCCAGTATCCTCCTCCTTCAAAGGGCCACTAATGGAATTTTTACAGAGTTGTCTGCAGAGTTCTTTATCTTCCCTCCTCTCCTGCCCCCTACATTCCTCCTCACACTCTCACACACACTCACACACACACACATCTAGGGCATCCTTATCACTCCTAGTGTTATAGGGTTCCTTCATCCTCCATTCAACAGATATTTATGGAATGAGTACCTTCCTATGTCTAAGGTCCAGGGTCAATCTTTTATTGAGAAGAGTGTGAGGGAAAGAGGGTACACAAAGAATTTGAAGATGGGGTCTTTTGCTTTCATATAACTTACAACACAGTTGGGGAGATAAGATATGGGCATACTAAATAAAACAAGAGTTGAATGACAATAAAGACAACAATATTAAAAACCTCCCTGGGCAGTTTATGATAAGTGCTAAGTGAGTAATACAGATAATATGAACTCCAGGTTCAGAGGAAAGGGAAGTCACAGTGGCCTCAGGAGAATTCAGAAAGGAGAGGGAGCCTTGAATTTGACCTCGAAATGGGTAACATATTGATAAGTGGAAAAAGAGGGATATTCCAGATGAAGTGAAACAGAATAAGCAAAAGTGAAGAGATGAGGGAGGGTCTGCATATCTCCTCAAGGTGACAACCGGCCCCATTTGTCTGGAATAAAGAATTTGAGTGTGCAGGTGTGAGCTATCAGGTTGGAAAGTAGTCTGAAGATAGACTGGGCTTTCTATTCCTAGTGAATATATATTATTCCCCATTTTACAGATCAGGAAACTAAGGCAAACAGATTAAGGGGCTTGCCCAGAGTCATGCTGCTAGTTAGTGTCTGAGGCCTGAGTTGAACTCAGGTTTTCCTGATTCCAAGTACAATGCTCTATCTACTGCTCCTACCAGCTGTCCTACGGGATAGAATTTTCTGTATAAGAAATGATAATGTACTTTGAAGTATGTCTTCTTAGTTGGAAGGGATATCAGAAGTCACTTACTCCAACCCACACCTGAGAGAAGGAATTCCTCTCTACAAATCCCTTATATCCACCCTCTCTGCTAAAGACCTTCAGGAATGGGCAACTCACTCTTAAGTATAAGTAGCTCTACTTCATTTGTCCTAATAGGGGCATTTTTGCCTGAGCTGAATAACAATAATAATTCTTCTTCTTCTCCTTCTCCTCCTCTTCTTCCTCTTCCTCCTCCTCCACCTCTAACTCCCTACTCTTAGTTTTGCCCCTTGGGGCCAAGCAAGCCAGTCCCTCTTCCAGGTAACTTACATAGCCTTTCAACTACAAGAAGACAACTCTCATAATACAAAATCCCAATTCCAGACTTCTCTAAGCTAAAAAGGAAGGGGAAATGGTATATATGAATTTATTTTCAAGGTGCTATTCTTCCAAGCCACTTTGGGAGCAAAGTTGGTAAGATGAACTGACAAAAAGTGAAATAAAGTATGTGCCACTTTGTTCATACTGAATATTTCTTAAGAGACACTTGTATGAAACCCACATAAATAGCCCTAAGGGAGTTGACTGTGAACACATCATAGAACAGAATACTACTTAAGACCAATGATGTCTAGAAAGCTCATTTCATCAACTTCCTTTTATGTACTTCTTAGAAAATTAGAATATGGGAAAGGTTAATGAACTGGACCTGAATTCATAAATGAAGGTCCTGTTAGTTGACTGTGGCTCTCAAGACTTCCTGCTTCCAAGTTGTATGGCTTTACTAAATGTTTTTTCCATCATTTATGAAGAAGTTGAGCTACTGTGATCAGACTCATTTAATCTCTCAAGCATAAGAGTCTGGAAGTTACATGATCACAGATTTGAAGCTGGAAATGTCCATGAAGGCCATCTCATCCAAACTATTCACTTTACAGATAAACACACTGAGATTCAGAGAAATTAAGTGATATGCCCAGAGTTACCCAACTAGTAAGTGTTGGAGGAGGGATTTGAACACAGGTATTCTAGGCTTTAAGCCAAATACTCTAATCCCTAGACCAGCAGTTCTCAACCTCTGGGTCGAGCCCCTTTGGGGGTCTAACGACCCTTTCACAGGGGTCACAGGGGTCGCCTAAAACCATCAGAAAACACATATTTCCGATGGTCTTAGGAACTGAGACACCGCTCCTCTATCTGTCTCCAGGCAGGTCCGCCCACATGCAGATACGCCCACATACAAGTATTAAAGGGTCACAGCATTAGAAAGGTTGAGAACCACTGCCCTAAACCATCTTCTAGGACCAAATATGGACCATAAAGATGACTGGATAGCCCCACAGATAGTTCTCTCTCTCATTTTAGCCCTTAGTTTTGCATTTCAATAGAAATTTCCATCTTGTATGCTGAGTTCTATAATCACACCCAAGGGACAGGTTAAGTCTTGATGGGTTACCAAGGGACAGGTTAAGTCTTGATGGGTTACAAAAGCATTCAAGAAGGTTGGAAGAAATGGAGGATGGACCTTCCCATGCTAATTGCATCAACTATAACTACTTGGATTTTACTCAAATAAACCAGTTTTTGGGTCAGTTTTCTAAAACAGAAGTGAAAAAGCTCATGTTTATGTTTTAGGAAAGCAAAGATAATCAGTAGGGGTTATACACATAACAAGAAATCTTTAACTCCAACATTGTTCACCAGAAAACAATTGGTGTCATTTTTCTTTGATGATGTCACTTTGTCAAAATTAAATATGACAGCTTTTCAGAGGCATGTGTGTCTATGTGTCTCACTTCATGGAACCCACACTCTGAAATAGCAAAATGATTAGTCCATCCTACTTAACCTATCCCAGGATCAAGCTGAATCTATGTGCGTAATTTACATTTTCAGGGAAGCTATATGCAACTGAAATAATCCTTTCAAATAAAAAATGACATGGTGATAGATGCTATCAGGCAAAGGAAAAGAAAAAAGGAAAGCACTTTACCTTTTCAGTAATGATACGGTTTACACACTGCTTTCCAGTCAGCGGTAACGTGCATTTATCCAGAATTTTGTGTGCATTTCCCTGCATAAAATGAGAGGCATCAGAAACAGTTTTTAGAAGGACAGCTTATTAGAATTTATGCAGCTATAAGACAAAATGAAAAGACCAGAGAAATGTGTTTACATTCTCCTCTAAGTACATATTGTTCTAAGAGCTTGTACATTATTGTCTTTCTTTCTGTGGGTGACGGCTATGCTGAAATAATGTGAGGAAAACTACCAAGCAACAGCATTTGAGAAACCACATCCTTTCTCTGAAATATCTCTACCTATCTTCTTCACCTCAACCTACATTCAGTCTTAAAATGAAGCTAAAATTTAAAAATCAAAACTAAAAATGCAGAAAACAACTACTGGGGTGGCTAGGTGCTACAGTGAATTGAGCACTGGCCCTGAAGTCAGGAGGATCTGAGTTCAAATCCAGCCTCAGACACTTAACACAAAACTAGCTGCGTAACCTTGGGCAAGTCACTTAACCCCAATTGTCCTCTAAAACAACAACAACATCAAAAAAACAACTTTGGAGGTTATGCCCTACACGTTGTTTTGTTTTGTTTTCTTTAGTCTGGTAAAGTATATTTCTGAATGTCGAACAGAATATCAAATATTCCACTTTGGGGGAGGCTGAACCCAAAACTCTGCTCCTTCATGAAACTAAATGTACATTTGAGACAAGCCTTTTCTTGTATGAAACTTATGAGGTTCTATCACAACATTACTTTTATCTTCCTTGACAGATGCCTGGCTGTTACATATGTACCCTCCCCACTGTCCTTCCTTCCCAATCCATTTCCAATTCTGGAACTAGGATCAATTCAAATTTGCTATTCAAAGTAAAGGATGGGTCAGTCTACTGGCCCATGGCTCCAGTCACCATGTCCTTCTCTGGACACCCATCATAAGAGCTCTTCAACTGTGGGGCCTATCTTCACTTTTGAAATTTATATTTCCAGTGCTTAGCAGTGCTTGGCAAAAAGTGTTTAATAAATGTCTTTTCAGTCATTAATAATAATAATAATAATA
>CM053587.1:80420195-80450484 GCA_028646515.1 Pseudochirops corinnae
AAGAAAATATGTAACTCAAAATCTTGTGGAAATGAATGATATAAACTATAATAAAATTTTAAAAAATTAAAAAAAAAACATTTATTTACCTTTAGTTTACAACATTCAGTTCCACGATCCCTTGAGTTTCACATTTTCTCCCCTTTCCTCTCCCCACCTTGTGGAAGCATGCAATCAAATATATAGGTTCTACAAATACCTTTGTATTAAACATTAGTTGAGTTGTAAAGAAGTATTATAACCAATGGAGGGAACACTAAGAAAGAAGGAACAAAACAAAACACAAAAGACACAGAGCAAGTAGTTTACTTCAATCTGCATTCAGACTGTAGTACTTTTTTGGGGGAGGAGCGCAATTGGGGTTAAGTGACTTGCCCAAGGTCACACAGCTAGTAAGTGTTAAGTGTCTGAGGCCAAATTTGAACTCAGGTCCTCCTGACTCCAGGGCTGGTGCTTTATTCACTGCACCTCCTAGCTGCTCCTATAGTTCCTTTCTCTGGATGTGGATATCCCTTTCCATCATGAGTCTTTTATAGTTGTCTTCTTACTTAAGCTTATCACTTCAACAATTCAAAAATCATATTTAACAAGTTTGTCACTTGCTACATTGTATGGTGTGCTGTCTTGTGCACTAAGGTAGCCACCAAGATCAACAAGGTCCCTGCCTCATGGAGAAGAGGTAGCAAAAGGTGTGTTCATAAATGTCTATGGAATAAAAGAGCATGTGATATTTTCACAACCGAACAAAAAGACGTACCATGAGAATTAGGGAGAGATTAATACTGGTTATGAAAGAAAGCTTCATGGAGGAGGTGACGGCTCAGCTAGGGCTTGAAGGATGGGTTGGATTTCAATGGGGGAGGTGTGTGTGTGTGTGTATATGTGATAAGGGAAAAGGGGAGATGGAGTTTGGAGGAGGAGGGGGCAAAGTGTGAAATAACTGATGTGGAGAATATGATAGAGAGCCCATCAGAGCTGAATTAAAGAATTGCTGGGTGGATGAGAATCCAGCTGAGACTATACCATATGACTTTAATAGTAAATCCTCTTCATGGGGTTTCATGATTTTCTCCTGCCATGTTCAGAAAACCAGAAGCTATAGTAGAAAACGTAGAGGGGTTTTGTGAAGGTTCTACTCCTTACTATCCATCTCTAACAATATGTATGTGTGTATGCATCTTTATGTATGTAGATGGATAGACAGATAGATGGATGGATGGACGGATGGTAGATAGATAGATAGACAGACAGACAGACAGATAGATAGATAGATAGATAGGTAGACAGACAGACAGACAAATGATAGATAGGATAATGATTACTAAGACAAGTACAGAAAAAAAGGCAAAGGGTAGAGAAGGCATGGGGTCTATGTGTGAGAGATGAGTATTTTTCTCTTGTATCTGATAACTAATTATTGTATTAGGACCAAAGTTTTTCTCCTTTTCTATTTCCTCATCCAGAAACCAACCAGTGTGGCACATCTCTCTTAAAGATTTACCTAGGCCAAGGTCTAATCAGACAGTTAAAGAAGTTCTAAGTTTGGGCTCATGGGTGCATTCCTGCTCGTGACGCTGGAGCAGACAGGTCTGGGAAGTGTTGATTCTCTGTTTTGCCCAACAGGTGATAAGGAAATTAATGTCTCTTTGACCACGATTTGGGTGATCCAAAGCACATACCCCAAGACCCTCATACTACAGCCCAGCTTCTCACTGTAGTATTCATTTTCTTATTACTTATTGACCAATCAGAGTTGCTGATTGCCACCCCACAGAAATACCTACTCTTTCAAGGACATATAAACTGTGAACCCATTGCTATGAGGGGTCTTTGATCTAAGAGAGACAGCCAAAGGACTATCTTTTTATTAAAATACTAGCATTATTTATAAAATGATTAAATTACCCAGAAACAATGTCTCTTGAACTTTTTAACTGTCACATAAGGCAAAAGGAAGGATACTGTTGAAGTTACTGACTATGGGAGAGAGAAGCAAGTGAAATCAGAATGGTGAAAATGAATTGGGGGGGTGTGGAGCAAAGGTCACAACGAAGACAAAGAAAAGGTTCAACAGGAAGAAGAAACTGGGGGTTAGATGAGAAACTACCAGAGGGGAATTTCAGAGTTGGGGCTATACACATGCATGCATACAAACATACATTATACATAGCTATACATGCACTTATATATGTATAGGTCCAATAATAATTGGATAGGTCTAACGTTGCCACACCACAATGATAGCTAAAGTGGAGAAAAAATTGAGGTTATAAGCATTGAGGTTGCTAAAGAAACACTTATGTCAGAGGGTTAGAAAGTATGTGTGCATAGAAAGCATATATATATGTGGTATATAAGTAGGTATGTGATATATATACTTATAGGTTTTTTAAATTTAATTTAATTTTTTGCTTTTTTTTTTTTTTGGAGAGGGGAAGGCAGGGCAATTGAGGTTAAGTGACTTGCCCAAGGTCACACAGCTAGTTTTTGTGTTAAGTGTCTGAGGCCGGATTTGAACTTAGGTCCTCCTGACTCCAGGGCCAGTGCTCTATTCACTGCACGCCTAGCTGCCCACTATACTTATAGATTTTTATATGCATATAAATATATCATATTAATTTACATTAGTTATAACATGATATAATTATATAAGTATAATTATATGGGTATATACGTATATAATTATATATAAAATCTCTTCTACTCCTTACTATCCATCTCTAGCAATATGTATGTGTGTGTATACATCTCTATGTATGTAGATGGATATATAGATGGATAGATAGATGGATGGATGGATGGATGGATGGATGGATGGATGGATAGGTAGGTAGGTAGACAGATAGACAGACAGACAGACAGATGATAGATAGGTAGGTAGATAGATATAGATAGATGATAGATAGATAGATAGATAGATAGATAGATAGATAGATAGATAGATAGATAGACAGATAGAGAGACAGATGACAGATAGATGATAGATAGATAGATAGATAAAATAAAAAGACCATAACTCAATAACTGAACTAGTGGAGGAAGTTAGAGATGTATTCAGGAAGAAGGTGGTTGACAGTAACAAGGACAAAGAGAGGCTGATATAATCTGACAGCATGAATTTCAAAGGAAAGGAGGCTGCTAAATAAGAATGACAGATTTGTCCAGAAGTGGCAGTGAGAAGCAAGGAGAGTATGAAGGCCTCTCAATCTATTCTCATGAGTAAGGCTAAGTAGGAGTTCATGCCATATAAGAACTGGTTTAAAAAAAAAAACTGGGGGTATTTAATCTAGAGAATTTAATATTCAGGGAGGTATGTATTGTACTTGAAATATCTAAAAAGCTGTTATATTTGGCCAGAAAAAGTTGGACCAGTAACAGTGGATGGAAGTTGAAATGAGGAAAATTTAGGGCAAAATTCAGGGGGGAAAAAAACTTCCTAACAATTACAGCAATACATAAAAGGAAGGCCTGTCCAGGAAAATAATAGGATCACAGATTTACAAATGGAAAGAAAAAAAGGAAAGAAGGGAGGGAGGAATGAATGAAGGGAGGGAGAGAGGGAGGGAAAGAGGGAAGGAGGGGGAGAGGGAAAGAGGGAGGGAGGGAGGGAGGAAGGAAGGAGGGAAGGAGGAAAGGAGGGAAGGAAGGAGGGAAGGAGGAAAGGAGGGAAGGAAGGAGGGAAGGAGGGAAGGAAGAAGGGAAGGAGGGAGGGAAGGAAGGAAGGAAGGAAGGAAGGGGTACAAAATGTGAAGCAACTTGCCAAAGGGTCACATAGGCTGTAAAGGACAGAGTCAGAATCCTGGGTCATCTGACTCCAAAGTCAAGCACTCTTTCCATGGTACCAAGCTGTCTCTTAGGTAATGGGTTCTCCTTCACTGTCTTGCAAGTAGAGTCTGGCTGACCATTTCTCAAAAATGGTGAAGGAGGGCTTCTTTTGTTGTTGTTGTTTAACATTTACTTTTTAAAATTTTAAAAATTCTCTCCTTCCTTTCAGCCCTTCACTCAACAATTGAGAAAGCAAGCAATATGATACCCATTACACAGGTGAAGTCAAACAAAACATATTTCCATATTAGGCATATTGAAAAAAAAGGGCAGGAAAAATAAAGTAAAAAATATGCTTCAAACTGTATTCAACATTCAAAAGTTTTATCTCTCAATGTGAATAACATTTTTCATCATGAGTCCTCTGGAATGGTTATGGATCATAATATTGATCAGAGTAACTAGGTCAATCACAGTGATCTTTACAATATTACTATTACTGTGTACAGTGTTCTCCTGATTCCGCTCATTTCACTTTGCATCAGTTCATATAAGTCTTCCTAGGTTTTTTTTGAAACCATCCCCTACATCATTTCTTATAGCACAATAGTATTCCATCACAATCATACCATTTGTTTAGTCATTCCCCAACCAAGAGGAGATACTTTTGTGAATATGCCCTGAACCAGATGGTTTCTGATGTCCCTTTCTAAATTTTGAAATTCTGTGATTATGTGAGAACTGAATGATGATTAAAAAATACTTTATTTACTTCCCTGTATGATATCAGGAGGCAGGCAGGTGGCTCAGTAAATAGAACATTAGAACTAGACTCAAGGAGACCTGAGTTCAACTCTGGTCTCATAGATTCATTAGCTATGAGTCGGCAAGTCACTTAACCTCTGTTTGCCTTAATCTGCTGGAGAAGGAAACTGCAACCACTCTAGTATCTTTGTCAAGAAAACCCCATATAGAGTCATGAAGAGTTGGACAGGACCAAACAATGACAACAACAACAACAAATGATGTCATTAAGAAGTAAATCATCTGTAACTGGACATGTTAGTCATAAATATCTAGAGATTATTGTTTCCCTCCTACTTTCACCACGCTAGCTGTCATTATAGATATTTTTTCTTCCCAAAAATGTGTAATTATTTTAACAGAATAGGAGTATGTAATTTTTGACTTTGAGGTATTTTAGTCATCTTAGAAAATTATTATTCTCTGAGGAAGAAATTAGACTGTCAGGTCAACAAGAAATCGTAAAATACTAGGTTTTATTAGTCTTTTATCTTCTTACTTTCCAGTATACTCAGACAGGAAAATAAAAATAAATTTTCCTTCATTTTCAAATCCCAGATGATTTTTGAATTTAAAATGAATTAGCCCCATAAAAGAGAACATTCTTCTACAGCTGCGGAAGAAGCCAACTGCTACTAAAAGCTAGATTTTACATTCTCTAGCTGCTAATGAACCAGAGTTCTTAAGTTACTTTCATCAAATCAACAATATTTAACAAGTACCTACTATGAATTCACACAGTGTTAATCAAGTACCTTTTTGCAAGCAAAAGTATGATGCCCACAGGCACCTACCTATCTTTTCTAACCTCTCGCTGCCCTCCAATTTCACATCCCCAGCTGCCTTTCAGACAGTATCTTCAACTCAGTATGTCTAAAAATGAACTCATTATCTTTTCCCCAAACCCTCCTCCTTTCCTAACTTTCCTATTACGATTGAGGGCAAAATTGGCCTCCCAGCCAGCACCTCAGGCTCACAACCTAGGAGTAACCCTAGGACTCCCCACTATCTCTCACCTGCCATATCCAAGCTATTGCCAAGGCCGGGAGATATCATCTTTACAACATCTCAGACACACTGCCTTCTCTAACACTGCCACCACTCTGGGGCAGGCCCTCATCACCTCATGCCTGAATTATAGCAATAGCCTGCTAGCACATCTGCCTTCCTCAAGTCCCTCCTCACTCCGAACTCTTTTCCCCTTAGCCACCAAATGATTTTCCTAACATATAAGTCTGACCATGTCACTCCATTTACTCAATAAATGCCAGTGGCTCCCTACTGTCTCCAGGATCAAATATAAAATGCTTTGCTTGGCATTCAAAGTTTGTCTTAACCTAGCCCCCTCCTTCCTTTCCATCGTTCTTAGGCCTTACTCCCCACCACATACTCTTCTATCCAGTGACTTTCCCCCAACAAGACCTTCTGTCTCTCTGTTCTGAGCACATTCTCTGTTCTCCACCCCTGGAATGCTCTCCCTCCTCATCTTCACCTACTGCCTCCCTTGGTTTCCCTTATCCTGACTAAAATCCTCAATTCCTAATCTCTTAATTCTAGTGCTTTCCCTCTTTTCCTTATTTCCTATGGAATGATATTACCTTCTCTACATTACATATAACACAATATTCATAAAAACAGGATATATTTATCCTACACATAGCTGGTTTGTGCACATTTTTTCGCTTACCGATTCCATTAAATTGTAAGCTCCTTGAGGGAGCCTCTTTTTATATCTCCCAGCACTCACCACAGGGCACAGCACATAACAGGAGCTTAATAAATGTTTATTGATTATTGTTTATCAATATGATAAATGTTTATTGACTGACAATTGTGAAAGGACCTGGAGACAAGAAGACCTGGGTTTAAACCTAACCTCAGGAACTTGTTAGCTATATGACCTTGGGTAGGAATGATAATCTCTGTCTGCCTCCGTTTCCTCTTTTGTAAAATGGATAGAAATAGTACCTAGTATTGTTGTGAGGATAAAATGGGATAATATTTGTAAAGAGCTTTGTGAATCTTAAAGTCTCACATAAATGATTAATATTGTGGTTGTTTTTACATGTTCCCTGTCCGGAGCTTATAATATAAGCTGGGAAAGAAAACATAAACATACGAAACAATTTAATAGAAATCAAGAGAGCTTATGATTAAATATCAAAATAGGTAGCAGGTTCAATGAGTGTTAAAGGAAGTCAGAGAAGATCCAAATTAACAGTCTAAAGAAGCAGAGGAAAGTTTCATGAAACAAGTGAAACTCATCAGGGTTTTTAAGAATGGGGGGCGGCTAGGTGGCACAGTGAATAGAGCACCAGCCCTGGAGTCAGAAGGACTTGGGTTCAAATTTGGTCTCAGACACTTAACACTTACTAGCCGTGTGACTTTGGGCAAGTCACTTAACCCAAACTACCTTGCCTTCCTCCTCCAAAAAGACAAAAAAAAACAAACTATCAGGTGAAGAAAGAGGTGAGTGAGACGGTGAAAAAGCAATGGTTCTGTACATGAGAGCAGAAGCATAAACTCAGATAGAAATAGTTCTTGCACCAAATAACCTCAAACCACACAAAAGGACTTACTGTTACAAATAAAGGATTAAGAAATCATGAAAATTATTTAAAATATACCAAGCAGAAGGAAAATATACTTATAAAAATAGGCTTATAACAGAGAAACATTGGTTATCACTGAAGGATGATGAGGCCAATGTGACTCTAGTGCGATCTTCTTTTATAATCCCACATGTGTGTATATACATATGTATATTTCTATAAATACACATATGTATATGTACATATGTTTCTTGCATTAGTTGCCTTTAACTTTGAAACTGACTAAAGCTGGCATAATGGAGATAGTTGTTCTTGTCACAGTAAACTCTTCCTTTTCAGAAGGATATTAAGTATTGAAAATGCTAGAAAGAAAATGAGCTAGAAAGACAACCTGTTATAACCTATTTATAAAATCTTTCCAAAAATATTATATTACTTAAATACTTTGTGAAGACATTATCATTCTCATCCAATACCATCCTGTGGTGCAACTGTACCCTAAGGACCATCATCTTCCTTGAAAACGACCTTTTCTATATGAGTTGTCTACTCCTATTAGAAGATGAGCTCCTTGAGGGCAAGACCTATCGCACTTTTCCATTTGTAATCCCAGCACACAGCACAGTGCTTAAGCACATAGCAGTTGCATAATAAACACTTTTTCATCCATTCATCCTATGACACTTAATCTTTGAACTTATATTTGCACCTATCTAAATTTTTTTTAAAATCTTATTTTAAAATTTTTTGGTAACTTTTTAAAAGCATTGATTTTTACTATAATATCTCAGCTGAGGACTTTGCCTCTTATTTGAGTGAGAAAATTGAGGATACTAGACATGAGCTCACTCTTTTCCATTCTCTTCATTTTAAAACCCTTCAATGTAATTTTCCACTCTCTTGCTTTCCCTCAGTCTGTAACAAAGAGGTGGCTCTTCTTCTTCTTGCCTAGGTCAGCCCTCTAAATGTGTATCTGCTCCAATTCCTTAAGTGATCTCCAAGATTCTCTACTCCAGACTCAATTATCAACCCTACTGCCCCCTTCTCTCTTATTCTCAAACTCTATCTACTGGCTCCTTCACTAACACTTTCAAATGTGGCCAAGTCTCTATCTTTAAAAAAAAAAAAAACTTTCACTAAATCCTACTATACCTTCAAGCTCTTGTCCTACATTTGGACACAGCTGAATGACAATTATCCCAAATACATATATACATACACATAATATACTCATTATTTCCCCCCCTAAAAAAATCCTTTTCCTTCTTTCACACTTTCCTATTCATTCAAGGCACTACCTACCAATCTCCCAGGTTAATAATTTTAGGATTATCCTGGAATCCTCACTCTCCTTTGTGCAACATATAAAATCAGTGACCAAATCCTGCCATTTCTATCTACACAATATATCTCTAATTGGACTCCCTTCCAGGTTCTCCCAACTCCAGCCATTCTACACATGGCTTCCAAAGTAATTTTCCTTAAGTGCTGACCTGATTATGAGATTCTCCTACTCAATCAACTCCAGCGACTTGTTATTGCTTCTAGGATAAAATATAAATTCCTCTATATAACTTTTAAATACTTTCACAACCAGGACCCAATTCATCTTTCCAACTTTACTGGACATATCAATCCCACTCCTAAAATACGTAATCCAGATAATCTGGCTTTTTCTTTGATCTACATATTTACACTTCATCTCTCATCTCCTTACCTTTGTACTGATTAGTCCCCATGCCTGGAATGCATTCCCTCATTTCCTCTACCTCACAGAGTCTTTTCTTCCTTTAGGACACAGCCCAAGCATTTTCTTCTGCCTAGAACCTTTCTAGACCTCCACCCATTCCCCCCAAATGTTAGTGTCCTTCCCTGCTAGATCACCTTGTATTTAACAACTTCAGCTTTACTATATTATCACATTAACTTTATAATTGTGCTGTGTACATGTATCTAAATATCTGCCTCATCTATTAGACTCATCTCTTGAGATTAGGATGTTTCATTCTTTGTCCTTGTATCCTCAGTGCCTGGTATATTGCAGGTACTTAATAAGGGATTTTTTTATTAGCTGACTACTAATCTTGGTTCAGTTAATTCACATCAGCATTATAAAAGAAATTAAAGAAAGCAACAAGGCAAATTAATCGCACTAAAGACTTCAGATCAAAATAAAATATTTTAATTGCTTCCAAAAAAAAAGGGTTAACTTCTCAAGTTCTAAACATGGCTCCTATTAAGATTTTAACAGGTTTACCAACAGAGAGAATGAATACTGAGGAAGGCTGATGGTTTACAATCAACTTTAGAATATAATGATTTTCTGATGGCTCTTTTTAATGAGCACAGTGACAGTGAATATTGATTTTCAAATTCTTTTCTTCTAAAAATGAATTGACTCAAGACTTCTAGTTTACAAAAAAAAATCTTTTAAGATATACTAAAGCATCTTCTGTTAAAAAAAAAACTCTTATGAGGTAAAAAATGAAGAATTGGAAACAAAAGATACATGAGGCACGACTGGTCAGTAAACTTATAGTAAAATGGCTTACTGAGCATTCCTAAATACAAGGGGGAAAGAGAGGGACAGGGAGAAGGAGAGGGAGAGGGAGAAGGAGAGGGAGAGAGGGAGGAAAGAGAGGGAGAAAGGGAAAGAGAGAGAGAGGAGGGAGGGAGAGAGGGGGACAGATGGGGAGACAGGGAGACAGAGAGAGAGAGAGAGAGAGAGAGAGAGAGAGAGAAAAAGGGAGGGGGAGAAATTCCCATTATACTCAGGTGTGAATTCTTTCATTTTCTGTTTCCAAGTGTCTGGTTCTCTTTCTCCCTCCTCTATGCCCTTCCTATTTCTCTATTTGAGAAGTCTTATTTGATCCAAAAGAAACTTGCTAAGGATTTTTTTAGGGATCTGTGATTTCACTAGTCTAAGGCAGCACTTCTTTAACTATGGAAGGCGACATCATATGGGGACTCTTAACCAAATGCGGGGGTCGGGAAAATTTGGCAACAGTAAAAGGTTTCTGAACACACAACAACCAAAAATTCAAAATCAAACATATAATGAATCTGAGGTGTTTCTGGCAGCACTTGCCCATGTTGCATCAAGCAACTTCACTGCAGTGTTGGTTCTGAACACAGCATTGACAATTATAAAATCAAATTATCATCAATCAACTCTGAGAAACATTGAAGATGCTCTAAACCCTGCAATATCAAATATTCTGCCAAAATTTAATTCTTTTATAAAAACAAACAAGCATATCCATATCATTAGTATACAAATTTGCTTTCATCTTTAATATATTCAGAATTGTTTTAAAATAAATTTCTTTATGATTTATTATCAGTGAATGTTTGATTGTATACCTATTTTACATACCTACATATGTGGGGTCTTGTAAAAATTTCTCAGTTGAAAAGGGGTCACCTAAGTAGAAAAAGTTTAAGAAGGAATTTCCTCAATTCGGGTTAGCACCTACTAATTCCTAAGAGAGCTGGCTGGGGCACTGAGAGGTTAAGTAACTTTCCCTGGGCCACAAAGCTGGTAGATGTTAAATCAGAACTTGAACCCCAGCTCTTCCTTAATCTGAAGTCAGCTACTATCCATCATTCCCTGCCAAGGAAAAGCCTCTTACAAATTTACATGTGTAAAATTATATGACAAATCTTTCCAGTGAAAGAAAAAAAAATAGGCAGTTTTTAATTACAATTTTTTGAGAGGGAGGGGAATTAGTAAAGTAAAATGCCAGTCATAAACCTAGCAGAAGTTATATTGAAGGTTTTCACAATCTACTCTTATCCTAGAATATCATAAAACCGACTGCTCGAAATTTCACTTTTCCTTTTCCCTGCTTACCTAATGAGCAATATAAGGAAAAAAAAAGTACAACATAGCCTGAGGAATAAGGGAATTACAAGAATTTTTATATTTTATAAAACGGATAATAATTACAACCTAGTGCTACCTTCAGGTCTTGTGTATGGAGCATTTTAACTACTGGATCACAATAAGGTTATAATTGTGGCTCAGCAATTTATTTGTGATTTAATGACTTGCATAGCAAGGTTAATGATTCCCACTATGCCTTCTTTCCCTCTTACTCTTCTTTCCTAACTGCAAACACTAAAACTAACCCATCAAAAAGCATATGTCTTGTGAGAAGACAAGAATCCTCAGGCACCTCCAGCCTCCTATTCTGAGCCCTCAAGTCATGTTAAAGGCCTCTGTTCCTGGATGAGCAGAGAAAGCAAACAAAAAATCCTCTTACTGTTTTTGTGAAAATAATGTCAAGATAAATCACTTGAAGGATTTCAATATAAATTATTAAATTATATAATAATATATATTAAATTAATATTAAATTATATAATAATCAATATAAATTATTAAAATATAAAACATACAACCCCATGTGGTTTTCTCTTCTTTGTTTGACTGTGACTGAGTCTTAATCAACAACTAAGTGGAGAGAATTCCTTTACTTCTCTACTTATTTTTTTTTAATTTCTGTTAAAACTTTGTACGAGAAACAAGGTAAAGAAGAGTCTCCAAGTACTTCTACTCTAGTGACCCAACAACTGAATCACTATCATCTATTGAGTACTTAGTGAATATCTATTATGTATAAACTGCTGTCAGAGATCATGAATTAACTGAAAACAGAAATTAAGAAAACCCTGAACCTCTTGCTCCTAAGATTTCACAACATTTAGATAGGGCCCATTTTCTTTTTGTGGGGAGGAAAGCACTAGGGAGTACCATGATTTACAAGTTCTGTTTCTCATAACCATTTAATAGTAGCTGACATATACCAGATTGTTTGCTAAATGTGTGCATACCCTGGGTCCAGGCACCTGACTTGAAAATGAATATTTACTTTCTCTGAAAGCTGCCTACACTGGTAGCTATTTTATGATTAGAAACTTTAAGGATTAAGGACTAGAACCCAGTATAAGTGTAAATGAGCATCACTTCACTATTCAATCTGAAATCAATCGTACAATGATAAGAGTTAGAAAAGGCATCCCCAAAATCACCTAGCCCAATCCCATCTCAATCCGATACCCAGACTCCATGAACTATGTTCTAGTTGGGTTGTAAAGACTCCGTCTATCCCTTCATGGACCAATTAACTTCAATGGAGAGCAACTCTGTTCCATGGCCCTGTATTGCACTCCTCCCTTATTCCCCATCTCTCCTCCCTTTCCTTTGATTATTTCCACAAATTCGGACATATCACTAGTCAGGAAGATGGCCGGGGTAAGTAGAAATGAATGGTTTAGGTTTAGGACAAAGTCATAACCATGAAATGCTAATGGTGGATCCACGGCTCTATCTTCATGCATAAGTAATTGCATCCCTTGCAGAATAAGTTCAAATATTTGTTAAATGAATAACATCAAAATCTAAAGTTGTTCTGTAGTCTCTAAACCTAAATAGCTTCTTGGTTATCAATCAGTAGTTTTAGGTGACTCACAGAGAATCAGGCACCAATGGGACTAGGTTTTCACTCTCATTGCAGGATTAATAAAAAGTTCGGCAGCAGAAAATCTTCTTGTACCTGTTATTTTGGGTTCTGCTTTGAATTTATGTATCAGAGAAGCCTGAATGTTCCTAGATTCGACACATCATTCTGCAGGGATGAAAATGAACATCGAGTAACCTGGAAGTCGGCCAGATTTTTGCTTCTGTTATTAAAACTTCCAAATGAATGTTTCTCCGGAAAGAGCTCAGCCCCTAACCTGGACGAAAACGGGATTTTCTGACTTAGAAGGGGGGTTGATATTTTTAAAGTACAAATTGATTAATTAGATTTTCAGAAAGGAATCAAGTACTAGGGCACCTAGACAATACACAAATTAGATCAAGCAGCAGCAGGATTAAAGATTCTGAGCTGAAAGCTACTTTCTGCCTAAGTGAACTCCCAAAGCCATTAAACGACTGAAAGAAAAATATTTTAATGAGGAAGAAGCAGTTCACATTTGCTACCTAGGAAAAAACCTACAATTTATTGGCCTAATCTCTAGGGCAGCCCCAAACCAAAACATCGCAACAATAATGATAGGCAGACTATAAACAGAAGGTGGCAATTAATTGCTTTAGTAGACACAGATATTTACTCACATAGAGCAATATCTCTAATCATTTACATAGAAAATGGAATTACTGCAGGAAAAAATAATATTGCTCTCTTTTTTTTTCTTCCGATCCCTCAAATGAGGTAGGAGGTTGAGGGGAACAAATAGAATACATAGAGCTAAAAATAAATTGCTTAGGAGCCAACACCTTCTATAACTCTGATCCCCTCTCCTCCTTTCATACCCCCTTTCCAGCCTTCCGCCTTGACTACGGAGCTTCAAATAGTACAATTATGGAATTATTGCAATTACATCTCCATCTCTGACAGCTAGATTCAATTTTGCATGCAGAGATGGTAACTGAAAGAACATTATTAAAGAACACCACCCAATCGCTGGGGTTATTTTTCTTTCCTCAGCTGAGGGGGTAAAAGGGTATAATGCAGCAACCATTAAAAAAAAAATCACGGGCTCATTTTGGGTTCCAAATGAAGTTAATACATAACCTGGGTAGGGTTTTTAAATAACTTCTACCTTATTTATATACCCTGAGGTTTGCTTTCAGACTCAATTTAACAATTTAACCAGCTTAAAGCCTCCCACACCTCCCACAGGAAAGACCAGTCTTGGGGGATTTGGGGAAGGTTTTATAGCCACAGAAACTAGAGCAAATGACTGCGCTCACCCCATTGCTTATGTAAAAGGCAAGTGATCACAAACCTAAATTGAACCAAATGAGACTGTTCCATGCCAGTCACAACTCTTTCTTTTGCTCTCTAAATATAAATATTCTGCCAAGCAACCTCTGCTTTACTAGGAGTCTGGAGATGTGTATCTTTTGAAGTGAATAAATGATAATAATGCATTTAGCCGGGGTCTTTAAAATTTTGGAGGGGTTAGGAATCTCAGAATTATGAGCTTTGTTAATGACTGGGACTGGTCCTTAGGCACTTTTAAGGAATGTGCACCTTTAAGTCAGTATGGTAGAATGGAATGAGCACTGCTTCTGGAGCCAGAGGACCTGGGTTCAAATTTTGCCTCTGCCGCTCACTGTGTGACCCTGGGGCAAGTCACTTAGTTTCCTCATCTGTTAAATGAGGGAGTAGACCTGATGATCTCTAAGGCTCTTAGACTGTCCCTTCACTTCCCAATCTATCATCCTCTCTTTTGTTTCTTTGGTGACATGGCCAATTCTTTTTTATATTCTGCCCATTATTTTTGCTGTGCAGGCCATAAATTCTGCTCTCATAATTCCCATTTCTCTTTTGAGCCACGGAGGAATAATGTGTTGTGGTTTCATGTTCTCCTCACATTCCACAGGGTCCTCTGACTCATCAAGGATTGGATCATTTTCCTTTATTTTGCAGTATTTATTCATAGCTACCTGAACTCATTTGCTAGATCTGGAAGCCATATTTCCTTCTGTGGTTACTGTTTTTCTTGTTAATTTATCTGCTTATGTTTTTTTTTTCCTTCCTGAGATCTTTGTTACTCTCAGTCCTCCTCTTCATTTTCCTGATCACTCACTTCTTGACTCCCTCCCCTGTAATTATGGTCTCCTTGAAAGCTGGATCTCAAAGCATCACATGCTGGGCATCACCAGCCTAGGTATCTGTTTAAACTAACTTTTGGGTGATAAGAACTAGCCCCAATTCAGTGCTGTGCTCTTTCCCTTAGACTTGGTGGAGTGCTGCACAGTCCTTGACATGTATAGTATCCTGTGCTGGTGACCCAGCCCACTCTTTCTTTTCCTCAGGTCTCAGGCCCAGCACTGGCAGTTCAGAGCTTTGCAGCACTGGTGCTTCCAGGCTGCATTCCTTGGTAGACTTTTATTTGTGAAGGGTTGTGGCTAAGGTGGCTGTCATGGCCCAAGAAAATTTCTGCAACCTGGAACCAGGGTTTCCACAGGATCAGAAAGAAGGAAGGGAAACCAGGGTGTAGGAGCTGGTTTTAAGCCTGTGGTGTTCTCTTTGGCTCTGCTAATGAAGCCTTGCTGCCAGCGGCAGCATGGGAGGTAAAGGACAGGGTTCTGAGTGAGTTTAGGGTGAGTAAATATCAGTTGATGGCTTTTTTTAAACTTTCTTTTGAATTCTAGGTATCCTAGACCATGAAGATAGCTGAAGTTGTGTTATCTTTGGGGCATAATTTCTGTTTTAGAGAGAGTTCTAAGAGGTCATGGAGATCAAAGAAAATGTCTACTCCACCATCTTGTTACTCATGTGACCCACTATGATGGACTTTGAATGCCAAATAGAGGATTCTGTAGATCTCAGAGGCCAAAAGGAGCCCTTGAAGTTTACTGAAGTGGGGGAGGGTAGTGTGTGTGTGTGTGTGTGTGTGTGTGTGTGTGTGTGTGTGTGTGTGTGTGTGTGACATAGTCAGATCAGCATTGCAGAAAGATTACTTAGGCAACTGAGTAGAAGATAAATTGCAGTGGGGCGAGACACATGACACAGACATCAATGGTAGGGTATTACAATAGTCCAGGTTTGAGGTGATGAGAACCTAAATCATGGTGGTATCAGTGTCAGAGGAGAGAAGGGGAAATATGTGAAGTGTTTAAAGGTGAAATCAACAGGCCTTGTATGACAGATCAGACATTGGTGGGGAGGTGAGGAGGAGTCAAGAGAATGAGATGATACCTCGGTTATGAGCCTGAATGACTGGGAGGATGATGGCGTCCTCAGACACCCTTGGATGACTCTCAGATTTACTATATACCATGTGCATAAATGCTGGCATTGGTTCATATCTCTAGTTAGTCAGGTACCTAGGGTTGGACTTAGATTAGCTGAGTAGAGTTGTAGCTCTCATATGTAGAATTAATTCTAGGGCATTGAAAACCTTCAGTTCAAAAGCTTACTAACAGGTAATCTCAATCTCCCTCCCATAGAGCCTTAGGACAGCTAAAGGTCTACTGTTCTATTTAGGATCTTTTCTAAGATATAGAAAGGATCTTAGAGAAAAAATTTGAGTGAGCAAAGAGGCAAGAGAGCAAAACAACTAGAAGGACATGTGGCATATCAGATTAACTCCATGTTCACTGGCTTAAAAGGCAGTAGACACCCCAGATGCCTGAAGGAAATAAAGAGTTCTCTGATGTTTATCTTTCTCCCCATTTTCTGATATACTGGCTTTAATTTAGACTTCACCTCTGCCTTTAGGAAACCATGAGTTATTTGGCCTCTCCTATCTGTTGCTTACATTAGGTGGACATAATTAACCTTTGCCTATAAAAATATTTGTAGACATGTCACATCCTCCATTAGAATGTAAGCTTAGCAAGGGCAAGTAGCCATGTCTAATCAAAATTTTCTATCTTCAGTGCCTAACATATAGGAAGCACAACTCACCTACCCTTCTGGTCACAGGAGCTCCTTCTTGCTCCCCATGGCTGCCCACAGAGTGTCCCTTCCTTTCCCACTCCCTTCTCCTTCAGGGCTGCCTGACCTCCACTCTCTCCCACTCATTTCTTTGCTCTTCACCTAGCCTCAGTTGGTCTGGAGTCAGCTCTCACTGGGATTTTCAATAACCACAAGTGGTAGCAGTGAGAGGAGGAAAGAAAGGTAAGTCTCCCATGCAGCATGTGCCCCTGTATTCATCAACAACATTCCCCAGACAACAATTCAGTTTCTTAAAACCACCCAGAACCCCATTTTGCTCCTCACCTCAAAGCCCTTACCCCAGAGCATAAGATAAAATTACTGAATATTCACATCAGGATTTCTCTTAAAATGTAAATTGAAGCCAGAACCAGGCAGCTTTCTTTATTCCTTTGTGTATCCAAAGACACTCTTATCACCCGTCTAGTCTCTGTCTCTCTCTGTGGAGTAATAAATGGAGGAAAAACACACACCATTTTGTATGGTTGTTTGCTCAAAACCCTTTAAAAACCTCAAGAGGGCTGTGTGCTTATTTCAAGGACAAGAAGCCAGGAAAGAAATTATGAAACTTGATCTTTTTTCTCAGTGAGGTAGGGAAACAAGAAACACTGGAGAGAAGCAGCAGGTGATAGAAAGGGAAGAAAGCAAACTCATTCCCTAAGCAGGAGTGGGGAACCTGTGGCCTTGAGGCTACATGTGGCCTTCCAGGGCCGTGGGTGTGGCCTTTTGACTGAGTCCAAGTTTTACAAAAAAAATCCGTTTATTAAGGGGATTTGTTCTGTGAAGTCTGGATTCAGTCAAAGGGCTGAACTTGACCTAGAGGGCCAGCATGTGTCCTTGATGATGAGGTATAGGCTGTGGGATGGGATTTCCATCCCCCCCCCCCCCCTCCCGTTGAACTCTGATTGAATCTTTCCATTTGAGAGGCATTTGCCTGATGCCATAAGACTTTCATTACAGCTGGGCCCAAATCTCTGTTACTAGCCTAGCCCTCCTTTATCCAAACTACTTCCCACCCTTGATCCTCCCAGAATATCTATACACCCTTAAACTAGCCTAGCCCTCCACAGTCTCATCTCCAGGTAGCCTCCAGCTACTTCCCACCCTTAATCTCTCATCATGGGAGTCTGACCTCATTTGACTCCTCCTGAAGACCTTCCCGAACTCCTCCTCTAGACCACCCCTAGATTCCTCCCACAATCTTTCTGTATGTAAAACCTCATCTTGCTTCCATGACTCAGCCAGAGAATGATCTAGCACAGACTCACTGTGTCAGATGATTCTGGCTGCTTGTCCAATGCAAGAAGCACAGATACCAAGGCTCCTTAAGAGTCTATCCATTATGCAAACCTTTAATAAACTTTGCTTTTACTTTGGCTGAGAGAAGACTTGAGTCAAATTCATTTGGCAGGACCTGACGTGTTGGTATTTTGGGGTCTTGAGCACCCTTAAACTCTATACCTCAACATTTTATATTTCTTTGACTTAAGCATTTGAGGCAGCAAGTTCCCCACTCCTACTCTAGGACATCACAAAGAAAAAAAGGCAGCTAGCCCTTACATAGGGTTTTAAGGTTTGCAAAGTGCTTACAGATGTTCTCTCATTTGATCCCCCTAAGAATCTAGTGAGGTAGGTGATAGTATCACCCTCTACATACCCAGGAATCTCCTAGATTATTCCAGACCTCAGAAGGTCACAATGGAGGAAAAGCCAGGGAACAACATATTATATTTTTGAAAGGCAGCTGGTATCATAGTAGATAGAGGGCTGGGCCTGAAGTTGGGAAAACCTGAGTTCAAAACTGGCTTCAGGCACTTACTAGCTGTGTGAAGTTGGGTAAGTCCCTTACCCTGTTTACCTCAAGTTTCCTCCTCTGTAAAATGGGGATAATAATAGCACGGACCTCCCAGGGTTGTTGTAAGGATCAAATGAGATCATTGCAAAGAGCTTAGCACAGTGCCTGACACAGAGTTAGCATCATATAAATGTTACCTGTGCTAAAAGACTAAAAGAATGATTAGTCTTTCTCATGACAGGAATTAAAACATGACCTATGCGACAATCTATGCAAATGAGTGCAAGGAAGGCCCCTAAGCACAAAGCTCTTCAGTGGATTTATGAGGGGGACACAGATACAAATCACAAGTCACAGACAGACAGGAGATAACTTCTTTCTTTCTTTTTTTTTTTTTTTTGCTTTGCTTTTTGGAGCGGGGAGGGCAGGGCAGTTGGGGTTAAGTGACTTGCCCAAGGTTACATGGCTAGTAAGTGTTAAGTGTCTGAGGCTGGATTTGAACTCAAGTCCTCCTGTGTGGGGCATGGGGACCCCAAAAATCTCCTACCCAGAAAAATTAAAAGTCAGAGGTGTCTTGAGGAAGGACAAGAAGATTTTATTCTCTTCCCCCTTGGGAAAAGGGTGGTCCTCTCAATGGCAGATCAGGGAGAAGAGGCATGTTACAGAAGAAGGAACAAGAATTTATACCCTAATGCAGTCAAGCCCCCTCCCCCCTGCTGTCCCTTCTCCCCTTGGCTAGGAGGCGGGCTTACAATCTGATCTCGAAAATCTCCCCCAAAGATAAGGAACAAAAAAGCTCCCTACTATCCTCTATTGGCTGGGGGGCAGGCTCAAATCTTGGTGCAAAAGTCTTCCCCACTGGCTAATAACAAGGAAGCCCACCACTATCCCCCACTGCCTGGGAGGCAGGCAGGGAACCAGGGTACCCGTTCATGCCCTTATCTGACAAATGCTAAAGTGAGGGATGGGGAGGGAAAAAGGTTACCAGCAAGGCTGAACGTCAAAAAACCCTAAAGGGCCTAATGCTGATAAGGGCATGGCAAACAAAGGTGGAGTCGAAAGACTCCAGAAGAGAACTAATGCGGATGTTTCAGCAGTAAAGGGGGAAGGGAACAGTGAAACCAAAACTCTGGCTTGCTCCCACAACACTTACGTACAGGCTGAGAGTTTCACTTTTCCCATTCACTCCTAACTCCAGGGCCAGTGCTCAATTCACTGGGCCACCTATCCTTCCCCCAGGGATAACTTCCGATCTGCATTGTTAGAAGGAATATCCATATTTATGAGATGGCAAACTCCAACAGGAATAACATCCCAGACAGTTCTCTAAACAAAACCTTCCCTCCTAATTTGGTGCTGAAAGGATTAAACCCTCAATTACCTAGAAACCTCAATGATCTAAAAATGATTTCTTTCCCCAAGGGTTCTGGACTGGTAAGGTTTCACCATACAAGCTATGAGTATGTTCTGTATGTTTCCCCAAATTTAACTAATCAACTCTGAATAATCAGCTATGAGAATTCATTTCAAATTCCAAAAGAATGCTAATTTACAATTTACATCATTTGCAAGGTAACACATTATCTTTATATAGCAGAGAAACACATCAGTCTAAAGAAAAGCCATTTTATACCCTCTAGCTCAAGTTTTAGATTAAAAAGTTGTTTTGGGGTTTTTTTAATCAAAATGGTACACAGCTTGCTCCTGTAGTATTACACCAAAAGGAAGACAAACAGAGATTAGCCCTTAGATTACTATCAGCGAGGAGCTGGTAACTCCCTATAAGCCCGTTGTTTAAAAGGCTCCACAAAATGTGATTTGGCCATTACAAGCAGATTGATGGCAGCTGGGTGGTTCTGCATTTCTTTTAGACATCACCAGTGATCTGTTTTTCAAGCACTGATTGGATCCTATTCCTCTGCAGAATTGAGCAAAGACAAGCAGATGGGGATGTACAAGGACGACCAATTGAGCTTGGTCAGTGAATAAACAACATCCAAGAAAAGGAGGTTTTGGGGAGTTGTGTTCTTTTGGTGTTCTAATAAAGACACTTTACCACTGAAGTCACTATTAATCCAGTGAGCCCAACCTGGAGTCATAATAGCTATCTTTGTGCTTTTGTATACATACACATGCACTGATACACAGAATAAAAACTCCTAAGAGCACAGAGCTAGAAGAGTCTGTAGAGCAGTGGTTCTCAACCTTCCTAATGCCATTAATACTCATATGTGGGCATATCTACATGTGGGCAGACCCACCTGGAGACAGATAGAGGAGCGGTGTCTCGGTTCCTAAGACCATCGGAAATATGTGTTTTCTGATGGTCTTAGGCGACCCCTGTGACCCCTGTAAAAGTCATTCAACCCCCAAAGGGGCTACGACCCACAGGTTGAGAACTGCTGCTGTAGAGGTTACCTAATCTGACCTCTTCATTTTACAAAGAAGGAAACTGAGGTCTCTGGGTCACAGGTTCTTCTTTTGCAAATTTGGAAGTTTGGGCAAGACAGCTTTCAGTTTCAAATCCAGGTACCTACCTGACAGAAAAGACATCATTTTAAGAAAAAAATATCATTTGGGGGTGGCTAGGTGGCACAGTGAATAGAGTAATGGCCCTGGAGTCAGGAAGGACCTGAGTTCAAAATCTGACTTCAGACACTTAACACAAATACACACACAAAAAACTAGCTGTGTGACCTTGGGCAAGTCATTTAACCCCAACTGCCCTACCTTCCTCCTTTCACAAAGCCAAAAAAAAAATCATTTTATATCTACCAGAGCAAGCAAAAATGTTGGAAGGGATGTGGAAAAATTGGGGCACTAATTCATTGTTGGTGGAATTGTGAACTGATCCGATCATTTTGGAGAGCAATATAGAATTATGCCCAAAGAGTTAATAAACTACCTATACCTTGTGACTTTAACAATACCACTACTAGGTCTATTTCCAAAGATGATTAGGAATAAAAGGAAAAGAAGTTATGTGTTCTAAAATGTTTATAGCAACTCTCTTTGTGGTGATAAAGAACTAGAAATTGCAGGGATGTTCATCAGTTGGGAAATGGTTGAATTAAGCTCTGGTATAGGATTGTGATGAAATGGCCGAACAAGTTGTCATATATGATTGTGATGAAAAATGTGCTTTAGGAAATGACGAACTCAATGATCTTCGAAAAACATGGAAAGACTTGTAAAAAAATACTGAAGTGAAATGAGCAGAATCAAGCGAACATTGTATCAGTAACAGCAGTACTGTTTTAAGAAAGAATTTGAGAGAATAAGTTATTTTGATTATTATAAATATCCAAATTAACTATTACGGCCATTTGAAGAAAGACACTATCTGCATCCAGAGAAAGAACTCATAAATAGATGTGTAGACTAATTTTACACGTATATCTATATATCTATATGTATATGTATGTGTGTGTGTACATACTTTGTGTATTTGAGTCTACTGGTGCAACCATCTCTAGGGCAGGTGTGGGGAAGGGAAAGAAAAAGAAAAGAAAAGAAAATTTACATCATAACTTTGTTACATATTTAAAAGGAATAGCAGTTATACATAGTAGACTTGCTATTTCATGTGCAATCACCTTTTTTTTAAAATTATACTATGTTATGGAAATGCTTGTTTTATTCTATAAATGAAAAATAAAATAGAAGACACTTATCTTTGTAGATGAATCCTTTGTTATCAATATAATTCCTCACCTGTGCTTTCATTATATGGGTGACTTTCAAACCTATGTTCTACCTTATTTAGATCCTCAAAGGCACTTAAGGGGGGAAAAAGCATCTCATCAACTACTGATTGGCAAGAATTATTAGCCTCCTTTTAAAAACAGGAAAAACAAAACAATAAAAAGTTAAATGGATTCTATCTCAACTTCTGATGAAAGGTAATTGAATCCCCAGGAAAGAAAACCTATTTACTCTTATTTTTAGACAAACTTGGTTACCATGCTTCCTAGTCCAGAGAAGATTAAAAGTATAAATTAGAAACAAAGGAGAGGATAACAGAGGCATGTCAGCCTTAAAAGCAACAATAAATAACTTGACTATGATAACAAGTAAGTAGACAGAAAAAGTATAAAAAGCAGACACAAATTTAAAAATTCACAAGTATCTGGGGCCATTTAGCTTAGTGACAAGCAGATCGTGCTGATCTAAATCATATTTCAGGACATCACTGTATTACAAAATAGCACAATAATTAATGGTAAATGACAATCCTGATTAACCATGAAAATGTAATGATATTTATTATATTCTAATATAGCACAGAGGCATAGTGTTAAGATTGCATTAAAAAACTACTATAGTAACAAGAATGCTCAAAACACAAATCCAGAAGAAGATAATGATTCCAAAATATCTACAAGCAAAGCCACAAATAAAAAATGCAGTTTGGACACAAGTCCAAAAAGAATTTCTCAAAGATTTTTTTTTAAAGAGCAAAAATTATTTTTAAAACCAATTAAGAGTAATAGAGGTAAAAAAGAAAAAGAAATGAGGGCTACAGAACAGAAATATAAAAATAAAATAATTTGAAACAAAAGGTACCAAAAAAACCCCAAAAAACCCTCTTACTCAAGAAAACAACTCTCTGAAATTTAGAATAGACCAAATAGAAGCTAATGATTTCATGAGACATCAAGAATATCACAATAAAGTCAAAAGGCTGAAAAAAAAAATTGAAGAGAATGTGAGGTATCTCACAGTAAAAAGAACTGACCTGGAAAATAAAACAAAGCGAGGCAATTAGAGAATCATTTGGACTACCTGAAAGCCATGACCAAAACCAAAATAAAAGAAAACATTTCAAAGTGATTTTAAAGAAGTAGGAACACTAACAACTAAGGAGATCATAAAAGGTCTTGTCAATCAAGAGGTACTAGAGCTATGCTTCAAACAAAAATGGGAACTGCAAGAGATGGGAGTCAGAAAGGAAAGCAATCTAGGTGTGGGGAGGGCCAGTATAGAAGGCTTTTTAAGGAGCCATTTTCAAGTACATTTACATTTGTACTTCAAATATTGATTCTTCATCTCACAACATAGAAAGAGAAATGACTATTCCCTAGGTTTTGAGATATTTAAAACAGTATTTCTTCATCGTCAGTTCCTAGGAAAATATAAGCTATTACCTGGGTATTAAAGAAGGAGCATAGTGTATATAGTTAATAAAAGTGATAGACTTGAAGTCAGGAAGATCTGGGTTCCAATTCTGCCTAAGATTACCATGCTGAGTGATTACAGGTAAGTCACTTAACCTCTATTTCCTCAAATATAAGAGAAGGTATTACCCATCCAATCTCACTGGGTTGTTATGAAACTCAACAAGGTAATAAATGTAAAATACTTTGCAAACTTAAAAATGCTATATGTCAGTTATTATTATTTAATAATCATCATATACATACATACAAATACATAATTAACCATCATTATTATTAATAAATTAATACAGGCCTGCTTTTATACAGAATGTGAAAGTAAGGAGTAAAATATTAGTCTACTGAAAGTACAAAAGGCAATAGTTTTATCCAATGTTTTCCTCCATATTCATTTGCTCGTAGCTGCAGGGCATCCTCATCGTCCCTCCAAATGGTTTATTTGATGTTAAATCATATCAGCAGTCCCACTATTTATGATATTACCATTAATGAGTTTCCTGGAGGTTCCATTTATCATTGTTAATGCTTCCCCTTTCTCTAAGTAAGCTGTTTAATAGCAAGAAGCTGTTTCATCTATATAAAAACATCATTAAGCAGAGGGATTATATTTATAGTATACATTAAAATTTCTCTCTCTCTTTTGAGGAAAAAATAGAAGAACTCACCTCCAAACTTACTCAACCGCATAGTAAAATTACAAAGTACTTCCAAGTTAGCCCACTCCGGGGATAGATATCTACATCTATCTGTTGTTGTTGAGTTCTTTTTCAGTCATGTCCAACTCTCCATGAGCCATCTGGGATTTTCTTGGCAAAGATACTAGAGTGGTTTGCCATTTCCTTCTCCAGATTATATTAAAGATGAGGGAAGTGGGGCAAACGGGGGTAAGTGACTTGCCCAGGGTCACACAGCTAGTAAGTGTCTGAGGCCAAATTTGAACCCAGGAAGATGAGTACAAGCCCAGCCCTTTATATCCTGCACAACTGTATCTATAGCTATATTTTGATATGCCAGCTATAGATATATCTATCTACATGTGTGTTTCTGTATTTGTATATATAGAGACATAATACAAAAAAATACAGAATACATCTAAGTACCAGAACATATGTGTGTGTGTGTGTGTGTGTGTATGTGTGTGTGTGATATGTATTCTCTGGCACTTCTATCTGGAATAAGTGCCCCTGTGTTCTACTTCATTTTCATGAAAGTTAACCAGAAAGAATTGTTCAGAGGTCTGGCATCAGTCAATTTCAACTTTCAGTTTCTGGCCTGAGTCCAGTGAGAGGATTAGTAAGCAGGTGTTCACTAGCCCATCAAAAGGAAGGAACACAGAAGAGGCAGACATGAAAATCAAGACTGCACAACACAGTAGTCCCTGTCTAGAGATTTTTACCCTCCTTCCCCTTAACACCAACGCAGAATCAAGACACCGCACAATGATGTCAAGGCCTGTCTGCTGTCTCTGGATGCTTCTTCTACCTCTCTGTTCTCTTTTCTGCGCCATCTTGTTCCTTATTCCACGGTTTCTAGTCCCAGTTAGAGAACTTGAGCTCTTCAGAAGAATGGTGTCATTGAGAGCTTATAAATAAGGAATGAGTAAAATAGTCTACCCTTCATTCACACAGTTCAGCACATCTCATCAATATGAGCTCTTTGATTAGGAATGAATGAGAACGGAGATCCTTCAACCATAAAAGGGGAGTTTAACATAGATAGGGAGATTTAGAGGGATATTTCTTCCCATCTTTTCCACAGGCATAAAAACCGACTTATCTGGCATTTGTCATGAGCACCACAGGTAACTAACATCATCCACACAAGCATGAACCTTTTACATCTCTATGGGTTTTATCATCTGAATTATAATTTCAATTAAATAATTGCAGTTTTATCAACTTCACAGGCTTGTTGTAAGGATCCATGTTTGCTCTGCTGCTTTTAACTGGAAGTCTTTTTTGCTTCCTGGATGAAAGACATGATGTACATGTAAAAAGAATTAATAGGCTTAGAATTTAGCTCTGGCCTTTAGACCTTAAACACTATTTAGAATGAAAAACAGGATCTTCCCAAAACGGAGAACTTTCCTTATAAAATAAACATAGTACATTCACTGGGAGTGAATTATAAAATTAAGCACTAGTTTTCAACATAATGTTTTTCTGACAGTCAAAGATAGTGGTATTTTTGGATAGCCAAATATAGTATCCAAGTACCATGCAATAATAGCTTATGTTCCCAATTACATCCTAAATTCTTAAATCACTAATAGGAAGGTTAAAAAAAAATCTATAACCATTTTTCAAATCAATTTTAGGGAATGCACAGTTTGGCTCTGCTTGGAAGAACTTTGGAGATGCTAATTGTGCCCTGACCATCAACTGGAACAAAGAAACTAAGGTCCATATCAATCCATCAGTCCGGTCTTTGAACTTCTTGGAATAGCCTGGGTTGGGTCAATTTATATTTATCCATAACTCTTCCCACCCTTATCCAGGAAAGCTGAGAAAGAACAGAACCTGGGCAGCCTCGTTTCCCCCAGGAGCTCTGTGCTGAGAGACAAAGAGTTAGATTCTTTGTCTAGAGTATGGAAAGGTGACAAGTTCCATAGTTGAGCCACCATCTAAAGGATATTATTCAGATGGGGAGAAGACCACCACTCAAAAGACATGTGCCTCTTTAGCCACAACTTGTTATACAAAGAATATCCACCCTAAACGATACCCTTTTCAAATTATAAAGACACAGGGTGAGGGGAGATCATCTGTACACATCTGTACAGAACAAAGAGAGAAGGAGGACAAGAATTATACTGGATTAAAAGGGTATATGGATGGGTTGTGGCCTGTACTAATGGAGGATAAACTCACATGAACAAAATCATAGATCCACTGAGACATGGGAAGGACAGGATTAATTCAATATTAAAATGGATCTAGGACTTTGTCAACACCAACATTTTCTCAAACAATACAAAATGCAACCTCCCCATGCCTGCCCATGACTCTTATTATGTGACTCTCCCATAAGTTTGCCACAAGAGGTCCCCTCAATGTGCCAGCCCGATTCCTCACTTCTCTTCATATGGCAAAGCTAACAATGGGGCATCTGTGTTATTTATCGGTCATCCTTTGCTCTGGCTACGTGGCCAGTCCATCTCCTTTTGTTAATTATACATTTATTTGCTATTGGAGTAATGGGTGGCATCTCTAGAATTTAAAAGTGAAGTCACACAAAAAGGGCGCTGTTCTTACATCCATTTTGAAATGATCTTCAAAAAACCATCACAGTTTAACTCCCCAGGTTCAAGTAGTAACTCCAATTTACCCTTTTCCACTTCTTCCTCCTCCCCATACATTGTAAGCAGAGTTGATCAGAGATGACAAACACATGGCCCACTAGCTTCATATGGGCCACAAGACTCCCAAGTGTGGCTCCAAACAGATTAAAATATAATTGAGAAATATACAAACAAAATATATAAAAATACAGTAAAACATAGATACAATACTTTAAAAATTAAGTCAATATGCAGCCTGCAAGGATCTAGATGTTTGGATTAATGGTGCCCATTTCTATTTGAGTCTGACACCACTGGAGTAAATGAGAAGACAGAAACACCAATCTCCTCCATACAGAGGAATTAAATTCAATTAATATTTCTAGAGCGAGGTAGTATCGATTCATGGACTGAGCACTGGACATCAGGAAGACTTGGTTCAAATCCTACCTATGACACATGTTGGTTATATTGATGGGGTATAGTGTCTAGGAATCCCCTTGAACTCTTCTTAAATCTTTCCACTTGATCTGGCTTTTGCCTGAGACCATAAGCCTTCCATAATCACTAAATCCAAATCTCTGTTAATGTTAGCCTAGTCTAGCCCTCCAAAGTCTGTTACCCTCAGATTGCTTCCAGCTGCTTCCCCCCCCCCCCCCTTGATCCCATCAAAATCCCATTCTCTTGGTTCCAGGAAATCTGACCTCTAGTCAACTCCAGTCCCATCAAGATCCTCCTTAGACCCCTCAAGACCCTCCCTAAACCCCTCCTCTAGTCACCCCAGATCCCTCCCACAGTCTTACTGTATATTCTAGACTCCATCTAGCCTGATAAAGACTCCAATTCAAACTGGCCCTCTGGCATTTGCATCACAAATGCTCAGATTCCTTAAGAGTATAGCCAATGCTGAGGTTCCTTAAGAATCTACCCAATAAAAGATCCATCCTGCCCTACCAGAAAGTCAGAGGGGTGAGGGGGAAGACATAAGAGAGAGCAGATTGGGGGAGGGCTTATACAGTGGGATGGCTGTTTTGAGGTGTTGGGTAGGGGAAAGATGGGGAGAAAATTTGTAACTCAAAATCTCGTGGAAATGAATGATGTAAACAAGAAAATAAATAAATTTATTTATTTTTAAAAAAAGAATCTACCCAATAAGCCCCATCTTCAATAAACTTTGTTTTACTTTCACTGAAAGAAGACTTGAGTCGAAATCATTCGGGAAGGACCTGGTATATTGGTATTTTGGGGTCCCAAGCACCCCTAAACCCCAACACTCTAAATCCTAATATGATCCTCTTAGTGACTCTAGCAACTGCTTTAAAGTTCTAGGTCATGTAGCAGATGCCAGTCTACACTGATAGAGGGAGTATGCTTATTTGGAGGTTCCTACACCAATTAAATCACAAGACTAGTCCAAATACACTGTGAAGTAAAATACATATTTATTTAATTTCCATAGATTCCTGAGCATCATAGATGGCATATGGCAGCTAGGCAGTATAATAGAATAGAGTGCTAGGCTTGGAATCAGGAAGACTGGAGTGCAAATCTGGCCTTAGACACTTAACATAGCTGCGAGACCTTGGACAAGTCACTTCACCTCTGTTAGCCTCAGTTTCCTCATGCATCAAATGGGGGTAATAATCACACCTACCTCCCAGGGTGGTTGTGAGGATCAAATGAGATTCTAATTGTAAGGTGCTCAGCCCAGTGCCTGGCCCATAGTAAGTGCTGCACGAATGTTAGCCATTAATTAGGCAGTACTCTATCCACACACATGCCCCCACAACCTCTGGCTGTCCTGCTAATCTATACACACTCTGTGAGGAGCATGCTTATACTCTGCTGAATATATCATCATATTATTAGGCTGAATTTAGGTGTGTATTTGTTGAAATAGCTGCAACTAGGCAGGTCCTCTGTAATTCCTCCTATCCCTATATCTAGGGGAAATAAGGCTTCAGCATCCCCTCAATAGTGTCCCAAAGAGAGAAGCAGACTTCACGCACATAGTGTGTGTTGCTCAAATACAATTTTGATAACTTCCTACTGAGAAGGTATAGGCTCTGGGAAGCCCCTCGAACTCTCTTGAAAACTTCCCACTTGATCTGGCATTCTCCAGAGGCTATAAGCTTTTCATTATTGCTATGCCCAAATCTCAGGTTACCTCCAGATTGCCTCTGGCTACTTCCTACCCTTGATTCCATCTAAAACCCCATTCTTCTGGTTCCTGGCTTCTGACCCCTAGTCACCCCAGTCTACTGGCCACTCCCATCCAGACCCTCCCTAAACTCTAGTCACCCCAGAATACTAGCCAACTCTAGAACCCTCCCACATCTTTCTGTATATAAGATCCATCTAGGCCTCCAACAAGGTGCTCAGATTCAATCTGGCCTGCCAGTATTAGCCATACAAATGCTCAGATTCCTTAGGAGTGTACCCAATATCTTTAATAAACCTTGTTTTTCTTTGGTTGAAAGGCTTGGGTTGAATTCATTTGGGCAGAACCCATGTGTCACCATTTTGGGGTCCTAGCACCCCTAAACCTCAACACTATTACTTTCCAATTCACATAGAAAGAAGAGAAAACTGAAAGAATAGGACACTAGAACACCTCCTTGTTTCCATACTTCAAGACTACTTCATTTCAGCCCTATGTAGGAGACCAAGCTAGTAGTGTGATGCTGTGCTCATGTACACTCAACATTTCCAACAGGCTGCTAAAACATAACATGCTCTCAGTAAACAGCTGCTATGGCTGAGCACACACATCTGTTTCCCTTTCATATGCAATCACCCACAGCAGCTGTTTGCCAAAAATAGGTAATGAGAAGAAGGGACTAGCCATGTATTTTGGAACAGTTCTGAATGTAGATTCAAGGGACTTGCAACAGAAATAACATCTGATTGGGACTACAGCGCTCTGTGTCTACCCTAAGGCTTGCCCCAGCTCCACCGTCATCACGGTAAGTATGGAACAAGAAAAGAGTGGCTTAATCTAGCTTTCCCACTACATATGCTCAAGGCAAAACCATTCAAATAAACAATAAAACAGCAGAAAGCCAAGAGGTGCATTTGCATCAATACCTGAATACTAAAAAGCTAGTGAAGGCCAAGATGAAGAGTATCCCAAATTCCCACTCTACCTGCCTTGAAGGCTTAAGGTAATGAAGATAACATGCCACCAAACAGACAAATTGAAGATCTGTACAACAGAGAAAGTTATTAAACTCAATGAAACATAAAGGCAAATGGAAAACACTGTAATCAGGATAAATGCTAAGCTTGACTGCTAGCGCTTGCAGTGAAAAAATATTTCTGATTTTTGTAACTCAGCATAAATCTTCTGACCAAGAAGACAACTTAGTAAAACTCTACTAAGAAGGATATTTTCTTTCAAAATAAGCAAAGGCAAGGGCTTTATTTCCAGATTCAATTCAATTGAATAATTTTTTTTT
>CM053587.1:80450984-80473624 GCA_028646515.1 Pseudochirops corinnae
ATTCAAGACAATTCCAAAGGATTCATGATGAAGCACGCTATTTTCTTTTTCCCTTCCTTCCTCCCTTCCTTTCTATTTGAGTTTTCTTGTAAAAAAATGACTAAAATAGAAACGTTTTACATGATTGCACATGTATAAACTATATTGGATTGCTTACCATTGTGGGATGGGTGGGAAGTGAGGGAAAGACTCTGAAACTCAAAACTATGAAAAAAAGTTTCTAAAAATCGCTTTAACATGTAATTGGGAAAAAATAAAATAATATTTAAAAAAAGGTTTTCCTTGAGTATAGGCCTTGATTATAGATTTCCTTGATTATAGAAGCAGTTCGTAATTCATAAGTGTATGTATTTCACAATTTTCTGTATTTCAATGCAAAAATCATTCATCAAATAGTTATACAATCATGTTTCTGACCAATTCAATAAAAGTTTATCAACTACTAACTACGTGCAGGATACTATGTTAGGCACTAGGATACAAAGACAAAAAGCAACAAAACAACCTCTTAAGGAATTTATACTCTGCTGACAAAAAGTTTAATAAAACTAATAGTATCCATCAGAAGTATATACAAAATTGTTAATTGTTCCTACTACCTAAAAATCTGTTATAACATCGATAAAATGCATGTACTGAGTCACAATGCTCAATAAATAACTTGATTTTGACTCTGAAAGAAAATACAAAACTTTAGGATAAAATATGGCAGCCTGAGTACATTACAGATTTACAAAATATTTTGATAATCTAGAAGGCGGCCTCCAATGAAATGCATAGATCTTCGGATGGAGGCTCTATGAAAGGACAAAGGCAACAATCACACAAAATGAAAAGGCATGGATGGACTGTGAACCAATCCAACGTTGGTGAGCTGGAAGGGACCCCTAAAGATAATCTAGTGATATTTTCATTTTACATTGGAGGAATCTGAGGTCCAGGAAGGATTAAGTGACTTGCACAGAGTCACAAAGTTATTTTATCAAATAGCAGACCCATGATTTGACATTAAATTTCTGATCCTTCAACTCAAAATCTAGAAAATCCTTCCATGAGACCAAATGCAAATCCATCAAACTGTAGGAATGACTATTCTGATGTAAGTATAGTTAAGAAGTTTAAAAAAAAATACTTACTGGAATCATCCAATTGGCCAAATCACCAAACTTTGAAACTTGCATCGCTCCTAACATTGTTAAGTTGACATGGCCACTAATAAAAGAGAAACATATACAATTAATACATGCCACTAAAACAAGTTTCAAGATCTTTATGTCCTTTATTGGCTTATCATGTAGAAAATCACAGCATGGACAGCACTCAGCTTTCGCCTCTATCTCCTGCATTGTCAGCTCAGGACTGTCACCACCCCTTTGCAGCCAGCCATGGCGCACAGGACAGCAGAAGAGAAACAGATCATTTCAGCCATCTGGGCCAAGGTTGACGTTGAGGAAGCTGGGGCTGCTGCCCTTAGCAGGCCATGAGTCGTCTACCCCTGGACTCAGAGGTACTTCAGCAACTTTGGGAACCTATCCAGCCCCACTGCCATTGAAAGGAATCCCCGGGTCAGAGCCCATGGCAAGAAGGTGCTGACCTCATTTGGCGAGGCTGTGAAGAACCTAGACAATGTGAAAGCCACCTTTGACAAGCTGAGTCAGCTATACTCAGACGAGCTGCATGTGGAACCCCAGAACTTCAGGCTCCTTGCAGACAACCTGATCATAGTCCTGGAAGCTTCCTTAGGCAAAGACTTTACCATTGAGGCCCAAGCTGCCTGGCAGAAGCTGGTGGGAGTAGTGGCTGCTGCCCTGAGCAGAAATTACCACTGAACACCTCAAAAGAGGGCACCCAGAGAGGACCCCACTACTGGGAGAGCTCCTCGAACGGGAGGGGTGGGAGAGGAGAAGCATGTGCTACCTCCATGCATAGTGATTATGGTTAAATACAATAAAGCTGAACTATATGACAAAAAAAAAAAAAGAAAATCACAGCACGTTGGAGTTGGAATACATATATAAATGAATCTTATAAATGATGTGTTCCTAGTACAGAAGTGCTATTCTACCAAGAAGAAGAAAAATTCTAGGGCTGGAAAGAAGCTTAGATATGATCTAATCCAATCTCTTCATTTTATAAATGAGAAAAGTCCTAGAGAAGTAAAATAAATTGCCCAAAGTAATAAAAGTTAATTCTGAAGATATGTTATTATATTCCACATATGTGGAGGAATAATATTTAATACTTCTTTAAATGTTAGGTTTTATAGTCCAATATTTTCTTGTAAATAAACAAAACAGGTAGGTACAAATGGTTAGGTTTTTTTGTGGGAGAAGGAATTAGACGAACATGAGGGACCATGAATAGAAAATCTGTTTGAGCAGAATCAATTCACATAAAAGAGGCTGAAAAAGTACTTCTTTCCAGTTACAGATACATTTCTATGCAATTCATTCTGCAGTTCTTAGATAAAAAGTAACCTTTTAATTATATAGTAGGCTGAATATTTCAACTCCCAATATTCAATCAAAATTATTTCAGAAGCTATTGTGGAACAAATCTGTGATAGTTTTACAGCTGTTAACCATGTATTCTGCTTCTCAGTACTGCTAATACACTTAGGGAGTGACTCAGCTCATTCCACCTCATGTGAAACATGAGGGGTTCAGTTATTACATACCCTCTAATCATCGCAAATGATTCATCGCTGGAGAAATACGAGGCCCCTGGAAGAACACTGACTGTTTCTTTGCCTGAAAAGAAGTAGGTATTAGATTTCCTAATAGAGAAACAGTATTCACATTACCAGCAGAGGAAGAGAGCCACACAATTTTCTATCTTTTTTCTCAAAAAGATCATAAGACTTGATTTGCTGAAAATCAAAACCCTATCGGAATGCCTTTGCTGGCAGTGCCTCATGGAGTGGGGAGCTAAGGATGTTTATTGGATGAAGCCTGTCACAATCCACTGCCAACTGTCTATCATTAGAAAGATGAGGCATGTGAGGTGAAAACATGGACAATATGAACAAAAATTAAAATAGAAAAACTAGGTATTTTTAGAGCAAAATGATTGACAAAAATATCTAAATAATAATATAGGAAAGGGTTGTTTATTCAGTTACCTAACAATCACATCCCCCTACCCCAGGGGTGCACTGGTAAATGCTTAGCAAGTGGGGAAGGAGAAGGGAAGGAAATATAAGCATGACCCACTTTTAGGTTTAATTTAAATTATTAACATTTTCTCCTTTACTTTCTTAAGTATAGAAAATCAACAAAACAATACATCAAAATCTCACCTGTAGCTTGCCGATTGCCTGGGTGTAAATGTTCACATTGTAAATTTAATAATTAGCAAGCTGAGCTGGCTAAGCTCACCGCAGACTAGAGCCCAGGCTTGCTGTTCCCAGCTCCCTTTCCACTAGGCCTTACTGATTCCCTTGTCCCAATTTCTAGCCTACCCCACCATAAAAACAGTTCCAAAGAACTTAACCCTCTAGATCAAGGGTGAGGAACCTGTGGTTTAAAGGCCACATGTAGCCTTTTAAGTCCTTGGGTAGGGCCTTTTGACTGAGTCCAAGTTTTACAGACCAAATCCTTTTAAGGGAATTTAAATTTATTTGCATTCATTTGCAAATTTAAATCTAAATTTAGTCAAAAATTAGTTTATTCTGAACTTGAGAAATAAAACAAGCATTTTTATAACAGCAGAATAGAAAAAAAGATGGTTGTATATGAAACTGCAAAGCTATTGCGTACAACTGGCTGTTCCTTTTAAATATATAATAAAGTTATCGTGTAACTTTCCTTTTCTTCTTTTTTTCTTCCCTACCCCCCTGCTCTAGAGATGGCTACTATTAGACAAAAATATGTATATATGGATATAAGACCATTCTATACATACTTCTATTTATCAGTTCTTTCTCTGGATGCAAACAGCATCTTTCTTCAGATTTAAAGTAATAGTACTCAAAGACCAGAGTACTGCTATCAGCCTTCTTCATAGGACTTTCCCCATCTATTTTTAAAGGCAACATTACTACATTTCCTTTAGATTCATACCTGGTGAGGCCTTTGGAATATAACTATTTTGGGGCACATGTCATGCAGAGAGTTAATATCTTAAATCTTTTCAAGTCAAGAAAAGTCAAACTTAAGAGGTAAGCAGGGAAACTGGATATAAAGAAAACTGGGCTGAAATGTAGATGCTAATCCAAACTCTATAATTATTCTATGTGTGTGTTTCTGTATAAATTCCTTATCTGTAAAATGAGGCAGAGAGACTTGCTCCCTAATTAATTCTCACATCACTCCTTTGAACAACCAGACTGGCCTATACAAAGTGCTTTTGGCAATTCCACATAACTCATTTAAATATTTATAAGTGCTCCCAAAATATAAAAACTGCTACTTTTGTTATTATATAACCCTGAAACTAATTATACCCTAGGGGTCTGTTAGTCAACCTGTTAGATTAATGTAAGAGTTTCCACTGAGAACTATCAATAGGATTATCAAAATAACCTATGTTTCCTTTTTTAGCAGGAGAACAAGGTATTCATTATTTTTCCATGCCATTTATTTGGTGTTCTCTTACCCAAGGCCTTGCCCTAAGAAACTTTGGTCCAAGGCAGCTACTAACCAGAAAACAAAAAAACAAAAATTCTAAAAAGGATTATGGAAAAAGCTTTTAGAATATTCAAAACAAAGGTTTGAAGCATGGTTTTCCATGTGATCTACATTTAATATTTGTTCTATAAATTAGTCTGAAATTTATGTATAATATACATTTAGCATAATCATATGTAAATTGCATATGGTAAAATATACTTTAAAATTTATGCATATATAATATAGCAGAGAATTTTAGAACTGAAAAGACCTTGGAGATTATTTGGTCCAATTTATGGCTAGTTTATTGAGTTTTCAGAGATTACTTAACAAAACTGGTGGTGCTATTGAGTTCTTTCTTAACCTCAGTAACCTCAAGTCAGAAATGTTTACCTCCTGTCACTAGAAAAACCACTAACTTTTCAAGGAAATATGAGTTTTCATTAACTCTTGACTGAAAACTTGAAATTGGCATCATTCATTTGCAAAGAACTCACTAATATCATAAATTAATTAAGCCAAGGCACAAATATTTTCACAGATCAACAAGCCATTGAGAAAAGACACATTTAAATTAAATTATAGCCTTGATTAAATGTCATTGCCATGTCTCAGTGTGCTTTTTGGAGTTGAACTGTGATAGTTAACTCTAACTACTGAGAACAGTCTATTCAACTCCAGCAAAATTCTAAAGGCCAAATGTTGGCAGCTGGTCTTCACGTCCCTTTGAAAATCTGAAGTAAAAGTTTACTGCTTTGGGGAGAAAGATTAGGTAAGGGAAAGTCATCTCCATCTCACATACAGTTTGCAACCCTAATAGAAGGTACATTAAAATGTATGAATGAAGACACTATCCTCTGCAAAGAAGCCTGGTTTATTTCACTCTGCAATCTTGGGATATAGGTCGCTGGTAGGCAGAGCCTAATTCTTCTCAGTAGCAAACATAAAACTGGACTGAAGTGTAGGGAAGGGTAAAAGAACCAATGGGCTAGAACCCTCCTGAACTTAAAACCAGAAGAATCAAATTTGGTGTTAATTAAAAGAAGCCTAATAAAGTGTCTTCTCTTTGTACCTCTTTCTCTCCCACCCCAAAACACACACACACACACACACACACACACGCGCGCGAGAAATTGAGTTAAAAGCATGTAAGTGCTTAGTTGAGGGGAGACTTTTGGTTAATGGACTCCACTGAATAGTCCACTCCTCCATTAGACTATGAGCTCCTTAAAGGCAGGAACTGGTCTCTGCCTTCCTTTGTATTTTCAACACTTAATCCAATATCTGATACATAGTAGTTATTTAATAAATGCTAATTAACTAATTGGAGCTGGGAAGAGAGGTCCATAAAGCAAGTCTTCCTTATTCACTCTTCTCTACACTATCTGCATCTTCTAACATGAAGAGTAGAATGTAGCCCAAGAGGTCACTTATATTAGGTATAAAAAGAAATCACAAAGGAACAGTCTGAAGAAATCTCATCATAAGTGATTTTTACCTGCATTAATCAGGTCTGCATCAACATCAGTTTCCAATGGATAAGGACCCTATTAAAAAAAAAAAAGCATAATCTCATTAAGTAAAAGAGATTGAATGATACATATTGAAAACACAGCTAGCTATAAGTCACCCAGAAGATGCTAGAAAATTCTAATTAGTAAACTTATGAAGAATTCTTCCTAAAATTTTGCTTCCCTTCATTCATTAGTGCTTTTACATGAATATATATGTATAAATATAGGCAAAAGAGGAAGCTTAGTGGCTAAGTGCTGTGCTTACAGTTATTAAGACCTAGATTCAAATTCTACCTATCAAATTAGCCCTCACTTTGGGTAATTCTCTTAATTTCTACTAACCACAGAAGAATTTAAATCACAGACGGTTGCAACGCAAGGTGTTGGAGGAAGCAGTTGAGTTCCCAGTTGTGATTATATCACAGTTCCTCCCATTATTAAGCAATTCATAAATAGCAATTAGTAAATAGCTTCAAATATTAGGTATCAGAGTCAGAAATTAAACTTTAGGCAACATGAAATGTCTATTTAATCAAGTAATTTGTTGAGTAGTAGTTTTGTGAGTGAGCAGTGAGTAGGTATCAACATTATTCATGAATCTTTATGATTATATGAGTAAATATTAACTAGCTACATTTTCAATATATTTGTATGTCTAAAAAACTAATCTTAGGTGAGTAGGTTTCAATTTTCCCATTTGTGGAATGAAGCAATTGGCTTGGATTATATCTGATGTGGAACTGTCACTGTTGTTGCTGTTTTAATTATTTTGATATGAATCTGTTTCCTGTATTTTAACATCACTAATCAGGGGCTAATGGGGAACATATGTGCCCAGCACTATTACTACTGTTTTAACTACTTAGTTGTACATTATGTATACAGTCGCTAAAATTTTAAGAGTAATTAATATCTACTTTTGCAACTAAATGGTGGGGTGGGCACTCTAAAAAGTATCAAACCATAAATAGCCTCCAGGTACATTACATATCAATGTCATGGAGACAAATAAAACAAATTGCAATGGATCTTTCTTCACTGGTTCTCAATACAGCATCGATCCTTATCTTCTAGAAATTAGCTTTCAATCATGTCAAACAGTTTCCTTATTTTACTGCTCAGGTCCTCGCTTGGGACTTTAATAGCTAGAATTTGTATGATGGCTTAAGTTTTGCAAAGAGCTTTACAAACATTATCTTATCTGATCCTGACAATAACCCTATTAGGAGTTCGGTGCTATTATTATCCCCATTTTACAGATGAGAAAACTAAGGCAGACCACTATTAAATGACTTGCTCAGAGTCACAACGCTAGTAAGTTTCTAAGGCAAGATCTGAACTCATGTCTTCCTGATTCAAGGTCCAGCACTCTATCCACTGTACCACCTTACTGACTTTTATTAATATATAATTCTTAAAAAGCTTAAGTATGCTTTTCTACCCAAAGAATACTAGGAAAAATATGGAGAGTGATCTTAGAGTCAGAAAGAGTAGTAGAGGGAGCTAAGTGGCACAATGGAGAAAGTGCCAGGCCTGGAGCCAGGAAGGCTCCTCTACCTGAGTTCAAATCTGGCCTCAGACATGTGTGACCCTAGTTAAGTCACTTAACCCTGTTTGCCTTAATTTCCTCATCTATAAAATGAGCTGAGAAGGTAATTGCAAAGCACTTCAGTGTCTTTGCCAAGAAAACTCCAAATGGAGTCATGAAGAGTCAGACACAACTGAAGTAGCTGAACAAACAAAAAATGAATGGTGATAGTTGACAGAAAGGAAGAGAATTGAACCTGGAATCAGGATGACCTGGGTTCCCATTCAGCCTCAGACACTCACTAGCTGTGTGATCCTGGGCAAATCACTTCGCCTCTGTTTACTTCAGTTTCCTCATCTGTGAAATGACTATAATTAATAACCCTTCCCTCCCAGGGCTGCTGTGAGGATCAACTGAAATGATATTTCTCAAGCACTTTAGCAGTGCCTGGTATAGAGCAGATGATATAAAATGTCACCTATTATAAAGCAGACACTGAACTGTGTTGTTGTTGGGTGATGTCAGACTCTTCCAGACACCCACGTGGGGTTTTCTTGGCAGAAGTACTAGAGTGGCTTCATTTTACAGATGAGGAAACTGAGGCAAACAGGATTAAATGACTTCCCCAGGATCATACACAGCTAATACATGTCTGAGGCTAGATTTGAACTCAGGAAGAAGAATCTTCTTGACTTCAGGTCCAGCACTCTACCCACTACACCACCTAGCTCTGTATTACAGTATAATAATAACAAATGGACAGTATGACTCAGTCATGAAGAAAAAGGTAAATTATGCTTCTTATTCTCTGTGTAACTTAGGAGGAAAGCATATGATAAAATACTTCATAAAAGAGTCCATCAAAAATAACACAATGTTTTTTTAATGGTACCTACAGGTACATTTCAATTATTTGCAAAATTGACTCATGTGAACACCTCCATTCCTAATGACAAGGAAAAAAACAGAATTATTTTATATCTTACCAGACCTAGGACTCCATTTTCACTCTGCAGATGGACAGTAATGTCAGGACTGATGAAGTTGCTGGCCAGAAGAGGGATTCCTATACCCAAATTAGCTGAAAAAAAAACTTGTCAAGGTCCAGTACGGAACAGAAAATGGAGATTATTTCACAAAATTTTCTCCTTGAATGAGTATGAATAGTCTCCCATAAAAAATATAATAACTGCTTATTTTAAAAAATTACCCTTAGGGGACTATCTTGAGATATTTGTGAAAGAAAAACTGGGGTCACCTATAGCTGTCCCTCTAGCAAAAATACTCATGTAGTTGCAGGGAAGCAGGAAATCAGTGACTTCATGATCCTTGTGAGAAAGTCATTTTTGTCATGAGACATATGTTGCTATTTTTATTAAGGGGTTCAGATACTTACCCTGAAATACTATAAACAAACCCACAAAACTTCCAGTTATTTCACTATTTAGAACTCCTCAAAAAAAAAAAAAAGACAATAACTTGACTCTAGGAAAGGACTATTGAAAGTTAATGAACCTGATTTTCTGGTTCCTGAATTTCTCTTTAGGAGACTTTTTTGGGTACGTTTAATTCATTAGTGTTATCTTCAATAGCGCTAAAGGAAAAAGAAGGATTACGTTTCCGCAAATGCAACTGGGGTAAAATTCAAAGAATTTCTGACCATGAGAGCTGTTAAGGCAGCGCCATCGTTAGCTCTTGTTCAGCCGACTTCTGTTTTCTCCAACTCCCCTTGACTCCATGTGGGGTTTTCTTGGCAGAGATACAGAAGTGGTTTGCCATGTCCTTCTCCAGCTCATTTTACAGCTGAGGACCTGAGGAAAACAGAGCTAAGGGACTTGCCCAGGGTTACGCTTCTAGTAAGTGTCTGAGGCCAGATTTGAACTAAAGAGATGAGTCTTCCCCACTGCAGACCCAGCACACTATGGCACCACCTGGCTCCCCCTTTCCCTCTCTGGAGGAAAGCTTCAAAATAAAACCTCAGGAGCTCTTAGAGACCATCTAATCCAAGTCACACCTGAAGGAGAGACCTCCTACAGCAGTGTTTCTCAACCTTCCAAATGCTGTGATCCCACCTGGAGACGGATAGAGGAGCAGTGTCTCAGTTCCTAAGACCATGGGAAATATGTGTTTTCTGATGGTTTTAAATGACCCCTGTGTGCCCTGTGAAAAGGTCGTTTGACCCCCAAAGGGGTCGTGACCCACAGGTTTGAGAACCACTGTTCTACAGCAATGGTATTAAATTCAAATAAAAATAACAACAAAAAAAACATTAAACCAAAAATAGGGATCCATGAGTGTCGCACATTGACTTAGAAAGCCACATATTAACATCGTCTATTTTCCACTGTACTTTTATTTATTTTGCTAAATATCTCAATCACAGGAGGTTTGGAGAGTATTTGACCAAATGTTTTAAACCTCTGTTCTACAATATTGTGATTATCTACACTGAGGGGGGAACATGCTCCCACAGATCAGTGTTAACAACAAGCATTTTGCAATGATTTGGGAGTAAGACCTGCCTGACCGCAAAGATATACTAACAACATCAGTCACTTTCATATTGTGAAGCACAAGATTAATATAAAGGGAGTGGGAGAGGGGGGTGAAGGAGGACACGGAGGTCCAAGTAGCCCACACTCACTGATCACGCTAAAAGATTTGATGACAAAAAATAAGATGTATCAATAATTTTATTTAAACATCATGAGAATGGGAAGAATGGCACTATTTAGAAGAGAGACTAATGAAGAAATGTTTTTAAAATTCTCTAATGTATGTCCTAGGGCAACTTAGTAACAAGGTAGACAGAGTGCCCGACCTGGAGTTGAGAAGACTCATCTTCCTGAATTCAAATCAAGCCTCAGACACTTATTAACTGTGTGACCATGGGCAAGTCACTTTACCCTGTTTGCCTCAGTTTCCTCATCTGTAAAATTAGCTGGAGAAGGAAATGGCAAACCACTCCAGTATTTCTGCCAAGGAAACCCCAAATGGGGTCACAAAGAGTCAGACACAACTGAAATACCTGAAATGTATCTTACTTATATTATATATTATGGTTAGATATGTAGTGACATCTCCCTCAATAGACTCTAAGGTCCTTAAGGAGAAATAATGCATTTAATCTAAACTATGTTTCACTCTAGCACTTAACTTAGTGAGCTCCACATATGGGAATGCATAGTATAAGTGAATCATACATTCATGGCAGGGACAAAAATCATATCTACTTTAACAAACAACAGATTTACTTACAAAGTGCCTGAACAGGTAAATATTGGAATAGATCAGCTCCTGGACACTCGAAAATCCTACAGGGTGATGAGCCTGTCCACTTTGCTCAGCTATATGACAAGATCATAAATTTAGCACTAGAAGGAATCTTTAATAAATAATAATATTTAATCTTAGACTTTAATAAAGTCTACCTATTTAAACTCCTCATTTTATAGATAAAGAAACTTGAAGCTTAAGTTAAATGACTTACCCAAGGTCACACATAGCAGAACTGGCATTTGAATCCAAGTCTTCTGGCTCAAAATTCAATACTTTCCATTCCTACATGACCTCCTCATCCTTTCACAATTTGTTCTAGTCTTATTTTTATATAATTTCAAAAATGATAATATTTTTGACAGTGACTCCAAATGGCTCACCAAATCCCAGTATTCATATTAACTTCATCATAAACAGGTATAAACCCAGTAAAAATTTATGATGCAAACTGTAGTAGGAATATGTCTTAGTGAAATATGAGCCTTATTCTGCTCTCTTTCTATTCTGCTACTTTTCCTGTACTTGAGCTCTATTCAGTCAGATACCATGATGACAACCAGGAAGTAAGAAGTCTGTGCATTTTGTATTTAAACAAGCTAGTTATTGTGGGAGGACCGTTTGTATCTTCTGGCTTATGAATCTCTTCCATGGGCAGCAGGGTACCAGAGAATACCGAGTACCCAGATGCTATTGTTCCCTGTTAATTAGGGTTATTATACAGTCAGTTCTCAATTATCAATGGCAAATCATTTAGACTCTAAAACAGCTGGGGCTTCAGAAAAGGCACAATGCTCAGTTTTCGGCTCCCAATTTGAAATTCCCACCTTCATTGTTGACTCTAATTGGAGGTAGAAGAAATTTTAAAGATGGTGAAGTTTAGGAAGAAAGAAGGATATGTAGAAGGAGGAAGGAGGAGCACCCTCCATAAACAAGAATACAATCCAAATGTTTCCAGCTCCTAACAGAGAAGAGAAAGGCTGGAGAAATTAGCCAACTTTCAGAACTTTAATAGTTAAGTTTTCATGTAACTTTCTTTTTTCTCTTTTTTTTCTTCCCTCCCCAATCCTACTCTATGATTTAAAAGGAATACTAAGTTGTACATAATAAATTTGCAGTTTCATGTGCAATCATCTTTTTAAGTTATGTTATGAAAATCCTTGTTTTATTTCATAAATTAAAAATAAAATAAATAAAATTTTTAAAAAGAGCAGGTGTCAATCGAAAAGACCTCATAACATCTGTCACTGCTGCCCTGCTTTTCTACATTCTAAATCTCTCTCTCCTCATGAAACACATATAAATTTAAAAACAAAATTACTACCTTTCTATTTGGTTCATTCATTTGTTCCTTTGATCTGTGTGCATGTTTTTAAATAACTTTTAATTTATTGCCTGTTACTTCTTCAATTCTTCCCATATTTACATATGATTCTTACACGTAAGAGAACAAAGTATTTCTATACCTTGTAAAAAAAATTTTTAAGAACTTTAACAGTTACATTTTCAGTAAGAGCTTTGTTATTTGTTGAAACCATTATTGATTCTGACAATACCAAACAGTCTTATATCTTAGCACTTCTTTAGCACGGGACTTTGGTGTCATACTTTACTGAGAAAATAGAAGTTGTCTGTCAAGATCTCCACAATGCTTCCAGCTGCCCTAGCTCACAACCTCCATCACCCCTGAATCCTCACTCACTTTGCTTCATCCCACATAACCAATCAGCTGCTAAGACTTGTCAGTTCTACCTCCACAACATTTCTGGTATCAGGCCTTCTCCCTACTCACACAGTCACCACCCTAGTTCAAAGCCTCATTCTTCCCTGGACTACTGTAGTATTCGCTTATTTGGTTTCCTTCACTTAATTCACCACTTTTCCAAGCTATCCTTCACTCAGCTACCAGTTATTTTATATCATGTCATTTCTCTGCTCAATAAAGCCCAATGGTTCTCTAATACTTCTAGAAATTCTTCTCAGAATTACGCCCAAAAGGCTATAAAAACTCTGCATATTCCTTGGCCCAGCAATGTCAAAGAAAAGAGAAAAGAACTTATAAGACATATACATATGTGTGCATATCAGTTCTTTTTGTGGTAGCAAAGAATTAGAAATTAAGGGGATGTCCAAGAACTGGGGAGTGGCTGAAGAAGTTGTAGTATATGATTATGAAAGAGTAGCATTATGCTATAAGAAATGATGAACACGCTGCTTTCAGAAAAACCTGGGAAGATTTGTACAAACTGAAGCAAAGTGAAACGAACAGAACCAGAGAACATCATATACAACAACAGTAATAGTGTAAGGATGATAAACTGTGATGATGAACTTTGAGTGCAGATTGAAATATATTGTTTTTCACTTTATTTTTCTTAATTTTTTTTCTTTTGCAACATGGCTAATATAAAATACATTTTGTATGACTTCACCTGTATAATGAATATCATATTGCTTGTCTTCTCAGTGGGCGAAGGGTTAAAGGAAAAGAATTTGGAACTCAAAAGAATATATTTTAAAAATAAAAGAAACAAATAAAAAATAAAGAAATTCTTCTGTCTGGCATTTAAAACCCTTCCTGTCCTATCTACAATTCGGTGGCATACTGGGGTGAGCACTGGACTGGGACTCAGAAAGACCTTACTTTAAATCCTGTCACAGACACCAGCTATGTGATCCTGGGCAAAGCATTTAATTTCTGTCTCATTTCTTCATCTGTAAAATGGGGATAATAATAGTATCTCCCAAGGTTGTTGTAAGCATCAAATAAAATAATACTTGTAAAGCACTTTGCAAAGCTTAAAGCACTATATAAATGCTAGTTATTAATTTTTATTATTTATTTACTTATTATTTTTTAAATTATTTCTCAGCCTTTCTTAGACATTATTCCCATTCATACCCTATACACTTCAGTTAAAATGAACTTCTCATTGTTCCTCACATGCAACATTCCTTCCTCCACCTCCACATTTTTGCACTGTATCCACCATACCTGGAACATATTCCCTCCTCACCTCTGCCTCTTAGAAACCCTAGTTTTCTTCAAAGCTCAGACCAACACCACCTTCTGCATGACAACTTTCTATATCACCCCACCTTCTACTGACTCCCCCTTCAAAACAAAACAAAACAGCTTACATTAATTTTGAATATGCTTAACTATTATTATTATTAACTTAACTCTGTATGTTGCCTCTCCCAATAGCCTGCAAGTTCCCTGAGGATGGGGACTATTTTGTTTTTTGTCTTCATATCCCCAGTTTCTAATGCAGTGACCAAAATACAGCAGGTTCTTAATAAATACCTGCTATCAGATTAATTGAGAGAGGCTGCAGCAGCAACAGTTAGATTGTTAGACTCGGGTGATGTGGACTTGAAATCCTGCCTCTGACTCTTCCTAGCCAAGTGACCATTGGCAAGTCACTCCCCAGATCTTCAGTTTCACAGGAAGATAGAACCCAAAACTAAATGGGGGCTTAGAGACCACTAAGCCCAATTCTCTTATTTTTCAGATGAGAACACTGAGGTATGGAGAGTTTAAGTGACTGCCTAGGATCACACAATTACTAAGTATCCGAGCCAGGATTTGAGTTGTGGTCCCCTTGATTCCACATCCTATGCTCCATCCCATTATGTCATAATGTCTCTTCTCAGCTATAAAACAGAGATAACATAATACTTGTACTACCTATTCCACAGGATTGTTGTGAAGAAAGTATTCTCTGATGCTGAGTGAAGTGAGCAAAACCAGGAGAACATTATACAAAGCAACAGTAACATTGTGAGATGAACAATTTTCATAAACTTAGCTTTTTGCAGCAATGCAAGGATTTAAGAGAATTCCAAAAGACTGATAATGGAAAATGCTATTCACATTCAGAGAAGGAACTATGGAGTCTGAATGCAGATCAAAGCATGCTATTTTCTCTCTTTTCTTTGTTTCTTCTTTCTTGTGATTTTTCCCTTTGGTTCTAATTCTTCTTTACAATATGACTAATGTGGAAATGTGTTTAATATGATTGTACAGTTTGCTGTCTTGGAGAGGGGAAAGGAGGAGGGAGAGAAAATTTAGAACATAAAATCTCATAGAAGTGAATGTTTAAAACTAAAAATAAATAAATATTCTTTTAAAAATATGCAAAAGAAAAAAATAGAAAGTATTCTGAAGATCTTAAAGAATTATAGACAACTGAGATATTGATTTTTAATATTTGCCTTTTGAGTTTTTCCTTCATTGAGAACTGTGATATCATTAATATCTGCCTCTCACATTCTGTAATGTGAAGTTTTAGAGAACTGCCTTGAGCAGTAAGAAGTTAAATGACTATCCTGTGGTAACACAGCTAATGGGTCAAAGGCATGACTGAATCCACAAATCACTACAAGAGAAAAACCTTATAATTGAAGCTACAAGGTATGTGGTTGTTAAAATTCCCAATTACAACAATAAACAGAACATTTGCAAGCAGCCAAGAGAATGACTTTCCATTTTGAAGGATGGGCAATTTAAATAGCCCAGTATCCTTCATCACTCATGAAGAATCAAACAAAAGAATGAGAAGAACATATTTGAAAAAGCGAAGGCATTCGAGCTTTGACACAGTTACATATACTGTAAAACTGAGCCTATTCATCAGTTAAAAAGTACTAGTCTTTTCCAAAAGGAAAAAAAAAACATTTGCTGCATTCTTGCCCTTTAAAACCAGAAGTGAAGAAAAATTAGATTTGCAAATATCCCAAACAAATTTACAAATAAGTACAATTATCAAGAAAAAAAGGTAACCAATTAAATCAATCTTCTCATGCTTCTGGAAAAAGAGAACTATGAAAAGTAAAGAACAAATAGGGATCATTAAGGAACGAGAAGAACCAGTGGTACTACAGATTTTAAAGGAAATTATAAAACTCCAGAGAAAGAAAAGAGAAAAGAGTTGAATTATTTTTCCACAGATTAGATCCCACAATTCCCTATGTGTATCAATACCTTTTGTCAGACAGATAACACAATGCGAAAATACATAAATGGAGGGAGTGGATATGAAAGAGAAGAATTAGAGATTCACTCCTACCTAGTACCTGAATGAAGAGAGAAGGCTCCATTTCCCCATTGAGAGTTGGGGGCTGTGAAAGAACAGAATAAAAGTGATAAAGAGGAGGGGCTGGAATATGGTGATCAGAAAGAGTTTCTCTATCTGGAAAGGAAAAATAATAATAATTTGAAGTATACAAGTATCTAAAATATGAATATACATGGAAGGGAGGAGGTGAAGTTATGGATCAAACACTGGTGAAACACTACACCATCACATGAAAATAAAGACTCTTCTCCATTCACACGGGGCAATCAAATCGAGTGTTATTTTGTTATTACATAATTCTCGACAAGTAAAGGATACCATACATGCCGTCCTCAAATTCCAAGGCTGCTCGTTTGATGATTCTTTCTCTTACTTCATCGCCGGGCTTGGATTTGGCTTTCCCATCATCCTTCTTTCGAATTTTCAGACGCTTTAAAAACAAGCAAAATTTAAACTTCCTGTCATTATTACTATATCTTGCATTTTATCAATGATAAAAGATAAAATTTTAATGAATGAAATAGGATGACATTATAACCTCTGAATTAGAGTTGATACTGTAACTTCTGAATAACTTTAAATTCAATTTAAATTTATTAAATGCTCATTATGTGCAAGGCCCCAGTGGATAGAATGCCAGACCTGAAGTCAGCAAGACTTGTCTTCCTGAATTAAAAATCTAGCCTCAGACCCGTTCTAGCTGTGTGACCCTGGGCAAGTCACTTAACCCTGTTTGTCTCAGTTCCTCATCCATAAAATGAGCTAGAGAAGGAAATGACAAACCACTCTCGTATCTCTGTCAAGAAAACCTCAAAGGGGGTCACAAAGAGTCAGACAAGACTGAAAAAAGACTGAACAACAACATGCACAAGGCACTGAACTAAGGAAAAATTAAAGGACAAAAACAAACTAGGACCTGCCTGCAAGGAGCTTTCGTTTTACTGGGAACATACAATATATACACAAAGAATATATAAAATTCAATACAATTTCAAAGGGGATAGAGTGGTTACCAAAAAGATTCATGCAGAAATGGCAAAGGAAATATGCTTTGAAAGAAAGTAGAAGCTATATTGGAGGGGAGGGGGAGGCCAATCAGAGGAAATAAATGCATACTGAAAAGGAAGATGTTTTCCCTGGCCCCTTAGAAAATATTTTCCTTTGATTTTTATCACGTTGACTGCCATTAATGCTACTCTTTAAACATATCTGACATGATTCTTCCTTAGATTCTGAGGGGATTCAACAGAATAATTAGAAATGAGGTCACTCTGGTTGTCCCTATCCCTAGGGCAGTCAGGATTTGCTCAAGAGCTAATGCTAAGGCTATGTTCCTGTACTCCCCACAAACAGGGCTCACACCACTTCCACGGGAATCAGCTCCTGCCCCGTAAGAACCATTAAAAAACCCAGAAAGTGGCACAAAATGCAAATCCATAAACTCTCAATTAAGTGTCCATCATGGAGAAGGCACTATGGTAGGTATAAACAGAAGAAATTGGTCCCTATCCTCAAGGCTTTTATAGTTTACTGGAAACACTTTCTGTGCCTTTAACTGCTACTGTTCTATACTTTTCCTCTTCATCTTATATTTCAAACTGCCTTTCTGCCTGTACCTTTCCTGTAGCCTCTCTGGTTCCCTGACCCTCTGTTGCCCTAATGAATCACACCCTAATATGAAACCTGATAGCTGTGCTTGCTTTACAGAATGCTCTTCCATCTCATCTAGTCCTTGTTGAGCACAGGATTTTCCTAGTTTAGGATGCTCATCATGGACTTGGAGAAATTATTTTTAAAAGGAAGCAAAGAGAGAAAAACATATGCCCAATAATCATAATCATAAATAGAAATGATCCAATAAACGTGTGGAAGAATAGGTAGTTTGAGATGCTCATCATGGACTTGGAGAAATAGACAGACAGATGGATACACATACGCAGAGCAGCTGATGAACAGAGATGAGGTGACTGAATTCTAGTGGAAAGGTGGGGAGTAAAGGAAGAGGGGAATAGATATTCTGGTCTGTAGGTAGTCAGGAAATAACTGAATAGAATTACCAAAGGTAAAGCTATCTTTCCTTACCTAAGAACCAATGACCCTGTACCATTCTTTATAAATTCGCCCAATTTAGGAAACAGGCACTGAAGGCCAGGGGATTTCAGAATGGCTTGCCTACTTTACAAGGCAGTACAGAGACTATTTCAGGACCACTATATCAATGCACCCTTGTTTTTGGTACCTATCTTCACAAATCCATAAAAGATGCTACAAGATCAGTGAATTCTTATTTCAAAACTGCTCTCTCTTATGAAGGGGTCCTTAACTTGAGGTCTTAAAAATTATTTTTAAAACAGATTTTAAAAACTGAGTTTTAAAATATATTTTTGAAAACTGTATTTCAATATGATTGGTTTCCTTTGTAATTGTACGTATTTTGTTTTACTATTTTCAAAATATTATTCTGAGAAGAGATCCTCCACAGACTTCACCAAAAAGGTCCCCTCCCCAACACACACACACACACACACACACACACACACACACACACACACACACACAATTTTTTGAGAATCATTATTCTTGAGATATACTAAAGTTTCTGATGTAGAGACAGCTCTAAGACATGTGGAGAACCCTAACTCTTAGACCTGAGGAGTACAGCCTCAACCATCTCCATAGGACAAGAGTATGGAACCCAAGTCTCCCAACACAAGGTATACTGATCACCTCCCTCTCTCAATACCCTGTAGTCACCTGGTTGAGTTAATTACCTCAATTCTTTTTTCATATGTGTTTCCCTTTATAAGGCGATGAACATAAATCTTGGGAATATGAATATCTTCTGGAGCAAATGATCCAGTATCAACGATTTCTTCAACCTAGACAGAAAGGGAAAGTAATCATCAAATAATGGAATGGGATAGAGTAGCGGTTCTCAACCTGTGGGTTATGTTCAATTTGTAACAATGAAAACATATCCTGCATATCAGATATTTGTATGACGATTCATAACAGTAGCAAAATTACAGTTATGAAGCAGCAACGAAAATAATTTTATGGTTGGGGGTCACCGCAACATGAGGAACTGTATTAAAGGGTCGTGGCATTAGGAAGGTTGAGAACCACTGGGATAGAGAGTAATTTTAAAAACATACAACTAGTCTCCACCTAAGTTGATAATGTGTGTGTGTATTTGAATATACAGAATGCCTAACAAAAGAAACAGATGGCATACCAACTTTTTGGATCCCCCAAATGGAAGAATAACAAATAGCAGTTCACGTCAATGTACACAGTTTACAAAATTCTTTCTTCACAAGATATTTCTTCATAAGATATATATGGTAAGTATCAATGCCCCCATTTTACAGATGAGAAAACCAAGTATCAGAGGTCATAGAAAATAAAAGTTGGGAGGGACCTCAGAGACAATTTTTTCCCAATTGGAGTTGAACAATTAAATGACTAGCCCAGGGTAACAGAGTTAGGTAAGTGTCGGAACCAGGTCTTGAACATGGTACTCTTAACTCTTAGACTGCTGCTATTTCTACTACATTGACTACACATTGCATCAATAAACTAATTGTTAATATGCATTAACATATATGTTAGTGGAACTGTGGTCCATCCATTCTAGAAAACAATTTGGGACTTTGCCCAAAAAGTCATTAAACTGTGTATACCTTTTAACCCAGCAATAATTCCACTGGGTTTATACTCAAAAGACACCAAAGGAAGATGAAAAAGGATCCAGATAGACAAAAATAAGTATAGTGGTTCTCTTGAGAGGTATTTATGTCAAACAGTTGATGAAGTGCTGGCCACAGATTCACAAAGAACTGAGTTCAAATCCAGCCTTAGACACTTACTAGCTGTGTAACCCTGGGTAAGTCACTTGATCTCTGTCTGTCTCAGTTTCCTCATCTGTAAAATGAGCATAATAAGAACACCCACTCTGAAGGGCTATTGTTAGGATCAAATGAGACAACAACTGTAAAATGCTTACCACACTGCCTAGTTCATAATAAATGTTATATAAATATTGGCTATCATTATTATTTTGAAGTAACAGAGAACTGAATACTAAGGTGGTATTCATTAGTTGGGGAATGGCTGAACAAATTATGGTATATGAATGTAATAGAATACTATTGTACCATATGTACCATAAGAAATGATGAAATGGGTTGCAAGAAACCTGGTATGATTTGCATGAACTGATGAGTGAGATCAGAATCAGGAAAACATTTATACAGTAACAGCAACACTGTAGAAAGGAGCAACCGTGAAAGACTTAAGCACTCTAAACAATGCAATAAACAACCTTGATTCTGGGGAACCAATGGAAAAGAATGAGACTCACCTCCTGACAAAGAAGTGTTGAATGAAATATGCAAAAGGAGTCATTAGATTTCTGAAAAAGCCCAATGTGGGAATTTATTTTTGTCTGACTATGAATTTTTGTTACAAGTATATGGGGTTTCTTTTTTTTCCAGTAGAAGGTGAAGAGGGAAAGGAAATGAATACTTGTTAATTGAAAAATAATGACATTTAATAAAAATGCATACATGGATTGGAACAACAACACTGTCAAAGAAAAATATTCTAGCAGTACAGCTGAGCATTAAGTTGCATGATCTGAACTTTTGCAAACGACAACTCAAACGTACAAAATGCGATGCCACATTCTTCAGACCCAGACTTCTAAAATTAAAGGGCAAATTTTATCATATACATGACAAAAATAAATATTAACTCCAGTCTGGACAATTACAGTTTTTTTTTTCTTTAATTAAAGTTGTAGATCTCTGCTTTTCACTAATAATTGAAGTTTTAAAATTACTTTTCCCCCCGAAGTTATTATTCAAGCCATTCACTTGAATAAAAAGACATTTCTTAAGAACAAAAAGTTCTCTAAATTAAACCACTATTTTAAAACTTGTTTCTTTTGGGGTGATGAAGTTGGGGATGGAGTCGGTATAAAAAGAAATTGTTTCGGACTTGAATACAAAGAATACCAACTAAAAAAAATCAAGAGATAGTTAGTTAATATCATCTCAGAAACATAATCAACCTCACTCACTAAAATCCCAAGAACTGTTATCCATGAAGATTATAAGTATAAGGATATACCTTACCAGTCAGGTAAGTACTTGAAAATGAGAAGTTTAAATATCCAACTAGAAGAAGGCCTTTACTGACAACAACGATAGAGCAGAAAAAAATGATAATAAACAATAAAAACACCAAATTGGTTTGTGCAAAGGAGAGTTATACTCAACTGAACCTCCCACTCTCGTAAAGTAAATTCTTCCAGTGGTAATTATTATAGAAACAGAACCACAAACACGCACAATGATTAAGAAACTGAAATATCCTATTTACTCACACATTCCTTGACCCTTAAAAGATGCTTTATAGCTGAAATAAAGGAAAGAAGCAGGCAATCACTTTAGTAAATGCCCCCGGGGGGTTGTGACGATACAGGTAAATACTCCTAGGAACATCCTTTCCCAGTCATAATTACCCTGCTTCTTCAAGGGGACAGTTAAAAAAGTGTTAAACCTCTTTATAGACTCATCTTTTTACTTTCAAGAGATAACTGGTAAAGACATTTTTTCCTCCCCGTACTATCCAAGGTTTCAGAGAGATTCCTGCTGGCAAATTAAAAGAGTTTACCTGGGGGAACTTAATAAAGGGACAGGAAATAGCATATTTCCTTTTCAAATTAAGGGAAAAAGAGAGAGAATGTACCATAGTAGGAAGAAGAGAAAATACCACTGGAGAGTTACTTAATACTACGAATGTGTGTAGAGGCAGGCCTACTAAGCCTCTATTTTTAAAAGAAACTTACAACACAATACTTACAAATGCACTTATTTCAAAATTAACTGAAGTGGAGGGGGGGGGGGGGTGCGTTAAGATAACAGTATGTTCAGGATGTCAATTCCTTGTTTCCCAATTATTCCCTAAAGGACAGTGATGATCTCAGCTCTGCCACTTACTAACTGTGTGATCTTGGGTAAATCATAATCTTTCTGGGTCTCTGTTATCTCATCCATAAAATTAAGGGCTCGGACTCAATGACCCTTGAGGTGCCTTCCAGCTTCCAATCTATGTTCCTATGGTCCTGTCGTCTTTGAGAAGAAATTTTAAGAAAAAAGAGAATTTGCTTTCTTATTTTTGTGTTCTGAAAGCTAAAAAAAAAAAGCTGATGACCATCTTTTATTGCTAGTGTTTTGTTGTTGTTGTTGCTGTTTTGATACCTAACATCTCTTCCTCTAGAAATATTTGTCTTTTTTCAAGCCTCTACTCAGTCCCTACTTCCGCGTTCGACATTTAAGCTTCTCCCCACTTTTTGGTTTTTACCCTGCCTGTGGTTATCCTAACACTTATAATCTTCCAGGAGAATACTTATTAGGATTAATAAGTGAGGCCAAGTGATGTTAACTGACTTCATCTTATTACTTAGGAGTTCTTTCTATTTATGTCCAAATCAGTTTCTTTTATCCTGACTTCATCCACCCAAATCCAACTCCCTACAAAACATAACAAAATAACCAGCTAGTTTTAAATAGCAGTTTAATCTAGTGCACTTTAGTCTTACAAAATATAATATATAAATAATAAA